>JARFJB010002209.1:3762500-4362500 GCA_036346205.1 Vesta saturnalis | reverse complement strand
AAAAATAGTGAGCGAAGGAGGTAAGACTGGTGAACTGGATCCTTTGGTGACAGCGGTTGGATGGGTAAGTAGGTGGAAGGTTGGAGGTGAGGGTTGTGGGTGACTTCACTGTAGGAAAGGAATACAGGAGACAGATTTTCTGTACCTGACGCTTGGTATGCGTGTGGTTGCCAGGGCCGGATTGTGAGGCGGCAGCTGTGAGCGGTCATGGTGGGTCGAACTGATGCTATCGTTTCCGAAGGGGGAAAGTTCGCGGCGCCGCTCTTGGTGCCCTTGACATGAACTGGTCTTATCATCTTCTTTGTGCCCGGATCACGAAGTTCCAGGATCACAGGTGAGATGATTTTCTTCATTAAATATGGGCCGGTGAATTTGGGTGCTAATTTGGCGTTGAAATCCTTAATTTTACTAGAAAGAGAATGTGTTCTTTTATATACCAATTCACTGATGTAGGGACGATATGGGCGACGTCGCAGGTTGTAGTCTAATGCTAAAGAAAATGTATTCCTGGCGAGCTGTCTTAGGTTCTCAATCCTTTTCCTGTGAATGGTGAGTTCTCTGGTGGTCAGGGGTGGTGTAGTAGACGTGAGACGATGTAATACCTGGACTGCGCCAGGAGGATTGAGTTCTCTCGCTAGGTTGAAAAGATCCGGGGAGAATCAGGTTGAAGAGTGACCTACGGAGTTAATAGCAAATGCCACTTCACGTGAGTGAGAGTCCTTTCCGGTGAGTTGGGCGATCATGGTACCAATTATCTTGTTGGCACACTCGACTAGGTTGGCCTGGGTAGTATAGCGTGGTGTCAGGCGATATTAAATACCGAAAATTTCCAGAGCTTCTCGAAAAATTCTGTAGGCGTACTGTGGACGGTTGTCGGTGAGGAGCTGATAAGTGCAGCCGTTACTGAAGATCACCTGCTCACGAAAGGCCTAGCGAATTGACGAGATAGTTGCCTTACGGAGAGATTTCAGTTCCACCCACTTGGTCATGGAGTCCTAGAACACTAACAGAAAAATGTGACCCTTTTTGGTGCGTGGCAGCGGTCCTATTAGGTCCGTGCTGACCACTTGCCATGGCTGTCCAGTTTTCGAGAAGTGAATCTCTCCGACTGGTTTCTGGGCCGAAATTTTGAACTTGAGACAGGTAGGACACCTTTTAATGTGCTTTATGTTATCTCCGTAGATTCCAGGCCAGTAATAATGTCGATATATGCGTGACAGAATGGACTGTCTTTGGTTCTTGGGGATGCACAGCTTCCAGCTACCATGGACTCCAGCTTCGATTTCCGGTGAGGAATCTGGAAATACTCTATACAAACGTTCATTTTGTATTTTAAATAGGGGATGATCTATTGAATTTTTCTGCACGAGTTTCTGGTACCAGGGACAGTGTTGGTTTGCTTGGACGTTCCACTGAAACGTGGAGAAAGCAGGTCCAGGTGAGACTGGCTCATGAGGGCGAGAAAGGGCGCCTGCTACTTTGGCTAGATAACTTTCCTACGTTGATGGAGAAGTCGTACTGCTGTAGTTCCATGATCTAGCGAGCCAGGCGTGAAGTGGGTTTCTCCAAGGTGCGTAGCAGACTATGGTGATCGATGAGTACGATGATTTAGTATCCTTTTAAATAGCCCTTTAGTTTCAGGATCGACCAGACGGCATCTAGATGCTCTTTTTCGAGTCAGAACAGCCAAAATTCCGGTCGCACTTGCGTCTGTCTGGAGGACGAATGTTCTGGAGAAGTCAGGACAGACCAGTACTGCAGGAGAAGTAAATGCATGTTTAATATCCGTGAAAGCTTGTTGTTGCCTTTCTGTCCAAATGAATTTATGATCCTTCCGTAGTAACTGGGTTGATGGTTGGCTGAGCTGGGCGATGGGGATGTATTTTCGGTAGCACGAGGACATTCCAAGGAATTGACGAAGTTGCTTCGTGGTACGTGGAGGCGGGAGTTGGACGATAAACTCGACCTTCTCAAGATCTGTCTTCATTCCTTGGGAGGTGACCTCATGTCCCAGCTACTTCAGTTGTGTTCTGCAGAATTCGCAATTGCCCACTTCGAGTTGAAGTCCGTTTTCTCGTAGTCTCTGGAAAATGTCACGAAGGTTTTGTAGATGTTCATTAAATGGCTTTCCTAAAACGATGATATCGTCTAGGCAGACGAACGTCTTGCCGGTCAGGTCAGATCCAATGATATTAGCGAGGAGACATTGGAACGTGGCTGGTGCAGAATGTAATCCAAAGGAGAGCACCTTGAACTGGAATAATCCACGTCCAGGGACGGTATAAGCGGTAATAAATTTGCTGGATTCTTCTAGAGGAACTTGCCAATATCCTTGTTGTAAGTCCAAGGTACTGATATAATGTGCTTCTCTCAGTTGGTTCAGGATTACTATGGATATGCATCTCTGACGGTCACCTAGTTTACCTTCCTGTAGTCAATACAGAACCGATATGCCCCCGATCGTAATGGTTGGATGATATCATTGGCCAACATGTCATCTTTCCTAGTTGATGATTGCTTGAATGGCAGGGTACCTGGGATAGTAGCGTTGTTTAACAGGTTCAGCACCAAGCAACAGGGTAATTTGGTGAGTTATTGGGTTACGTTTCGTGTCCTACCAGGATATTGACTAAATATAGCTAATTCTGTATCTAGGAAGTGGTTGAGTTGCTGTAGCTCGTAATCTGGTCCAGGGACGCCACTAAATCCTGCGGAAGATTCTTCCTGTAGTGGTATGGTTTCATCATCACAATTTCCACCTAGTGGACTACATCCGTTGACAAACTAGACAGATGCTGTCCTAATAGTAAATAATGACGTTTGCCCAAGAGAATGAGAAATCTATAACTGCACTGGGATTGTATTGTAGAGTTGTCAGCGGTACGAACTGAATCGTTGTTTAGTGAACTCCTTCGCTAGAAAATAAGATTAAAATTAAATAATTAGGGCGACCAACTCCTGATTTGCCACAAAAAGATAAGATACGGAATTTTACCAAAAAATTTTGCAAGGAAATCTTGGAAAGCATGCTGGAAGTATGTCGTCGTCAAGTAACTAAAAGAGGAATTAATGAAAGTGATTTTTTAGCAATTCAAACCTACGAGATATCAAATCAGAGGATGTTTTAACGTATAAACTACTGCGGAAATTGCCTCAGCAGTGCACGAATTTGTCCATGTACATTTTTTTTCACTTAAATCAGATTTGAGCATTTATAACAAATCGGTTAAATGAAATATCTTGTGTCCTGGTGGTATACTCATAATTTACAACTTGGAAAACGTTTCGCTTTTTTTGGTGTACTTAGGACCATATTAGCTTGAATTGTTTTTTTTTTGTTGTTGTTTTCCTCACCCCCAACGTGAACATTGGGCGGTTGGGACCCACAAGTTCCGTCAGGGCTAAAAATGTATGTTATTCAATCTCAAAGAACCCAACAATGCTCATTAATATTTTGAACTTTTAACCATTAACACCATTCTTGAGTGAGGATTAATTTCATGGTTGCCTTTCCCTTGCGGTTGTCTACTATTTTCTATCCTCTTGATACTCGTTAGGGGATGATTTCGGGAAAAAGTCAACACACGTGTTTCTTTATTTCTTACGGAACATCTAAATATCAAATTTCATGTTCATGGGCTTAACGGCTTTTACGATATATTCAGTTTCTTTAAACAATTCATCCCCATTTGGAACCCGATTTTATCCCCCTGAGATAAAATTTTGAAAAACGGTGAAACATGGGCCCGTTCGATTACAAATGAGAATTGATTACCCAATTTTCATATCTCCAACTGCCCCGATTTACAAAAAGACCTATTTTTTAACTATTAATTTCTACCTCTTAGGGGGTTCAGTTTCAAAAAATCCTCCCTTAGTGTGCGCCTACATGGTAAGGGGTTCATGTTACCCAAATTCAAAGTTCATAGGCCTAATGGTCTAGCTTGGGCGTTGATTGATGGGTGAATCAGTCAGTGAGTGAGTGTGTGAAGAAAACGCATCTTATTAAAATAAATTACAGATCTAGTTCATCTTTACTAAAATAAAATTAGACTCCGTTGTTGGCTTTTTCATATATGTTCCCTAACTACTATAGCAGGCTTATAATTACTTTTTCCGATTTCATATAGTTATTTGACATCTTAAATAATTTCTTAACGCTATTATCATTTACTGAGAACGCTAACTGTGATTATTATCGAGACGTTTAAATGTGTATAAAAAAATTAATAAAAATACACTATTACACACCCAAAAGGTAAGTATTTTAAAACTATTTCTTATTCATAAAACATTGACACATAAGTATAATCCCTTGCATGCGTTTGGAATGATGTCGGAATTCCTTTGCAAGGATGAAACACTGTTGATATCGTCTTACTAGATTATAAACGTTCTCCAACGAACACATATTACCTAGTCTCACATCATAAAATTGACCAAGGAATAATATGTAGGTATCACTACTGAGATGATCGTGAGTCACTACAATATGCTTGGCGTAATTTGTCAGCTTAATCAACTCTTCCCATGCAGCGGTTGTAGCCCTAACAATTTGTGGCCATTTGACATCCATCGCGTCTTATCCTCCTTTCCTCTTCTTACCGTGCTCATTGGCTTCCACGGAAGTTGTGCAACAAATGAACTGATTTATTGTAAAATCATTTCGATTATGTGATATCCACATTGGACGTTCTATAATATGTTTCATGTTTATTTTATTAGTAACACTTTCTGGTAGTCGATTACTTCATATTGGTCGGCATCCTAATGCTTTTTTCGTCTTTAGCGTAATGTAGTTGTCAAAGTGTATTTACAGTTCACATGTGCAAAGGTATCGATGCCCAATTAGGAGGTCCGTCGTCCGTCAGCTACAAAATTAGTTAATACCATAACTGATGGACGACGAAGAGGAACAGGGATTCATAATCCAATAAGACGGTGCCCTTCCACATTGGCATACGGACGTCCGTGGATACCTCAATCGAATCCTGCCAGGCCGATCCTAACCCAAAAAGTCACCAGAAAAGTCACTAGATTTGAAAAAAAGTTACTAGAAAGGGCATTAGATTTGTAAGGTCACCTTGGTGGGTCAGATGATAGCTGGTTCGCGTCCTCGCTGAAATTTGTTGTATCATAGCTAAAAATAGTCGGTGCATGTCTGCAGTAAAAGGTGGTCGCGTCATAGCTAAAAATAGTCGGTTCACGTCTTAGTTAAAAATTTTAGTGATAGCACCATCATTAAAAGTAACTGGTGCGAGTCATCATTAAAAAATAGTAGGTGACCAAACACATGTGTGGTTTGAATCTCTGCTATGCAAATATGTCAACAAGGGAAATAACCAGATATGTCTGGTTCGTATCTGTGCTAGACACACATTTGGTTCGCGTCCTCGCTAAAATGTGATTGTATCATAGCTAAAAATAGCCGGTTTATGTCCTCACTAAAAGGTGGTCTCATCATAGCTAAAAATAGTCGCTTGGCGTATTATATAAAAAATATAGTGACAGAACCATAATTTAAAAAATAGCTGATGCGTGTATTATTAGAAATAGCGCGTAACCAGATTTGTGCGGTAATCAAATACATGGTTCATATCTGCACTAATGTAACATAGTGGATGGCATACGCTCAAGAGCAATGGACCAAAACAAACGACCTGAGAACAGCGATGGAACGCTTGAATCAAGAATTTTCGGCATTAGTATTCGATGCCCAACATGAGGCGGCTTACAGGCGAGGCCATTATAGTGAAGAGGAGTGTAACGTCCTAGGGAAAAGGTATGAAACAGGAGTAACGATATGTGAAAAGTTTTTAAATTTAAAGAAAATATGTGAAAAATGTTTTGTAGAAGAATTAAAAACTGCGCAATTGCATCAGTTTTGCCACGATATAAAAAAATGGGCAGCATCTCCTGATGGTAGCAGTAATTCATCATCAGATGCAGATTAGCCTACTGATGCAATTCTCAAAGCACACTCTCCCCTCTACCATCCAAACTGTGATGCAATAATATATATATATATATATATATATATATATGACAGTTCCGATGTAAACTCAAAATTCAAAAGCGTTCTCGAATCAGTAAAGATGGATCTATCTGCATTGAACAGTAGCACTTTCTGTAAATCCTTCACGAACGTAAAAGACTTGGAGGTAGGTGCAAAGTATAAAGTATGGTAAACAAATTATCATTGAAACTGAGAACTTTAACTGTATACTTCCCTTACGATTTTATGAATACTTCAAAAAAGAAGATCGCATCGAAAAGTTTAAACAATATCTGGCTGAGAAAGACGTGTACATCACCAGCGCCGGAACTGTAGGAAAAACAATTAATTTAAAATTTCTGTAAAAATAATAATATATATCTATGTGTAACTGTTTGGAAATAAATTATATATCTTTGATTGCAAAAAATGTTTTCTTATTTCTTGATTAGGTAGGTACATCATAATGAAGATAGTTGCTATTGATGAGACTAAAAATGTAGTGTATAATATGGTAGTGTGGGCCTTTGCTTATCGTAATGCAAGAAGAGGTTTGTGGGAAAGTATGGCTCTGGATAGATTACGCTTCCATCGTAAAATAAAACAATTGGAATGCATTTTATCACCCGTACTAGAGCAACATCGTGTTGAGATGTATCATGATAGATTCCAAGAACTGTTCTCTCCTCTATCATCATAATAATGTTATGAGGTGGGGAAAATATATAATAATAATAAAATATAGATTTGGGGTTATAAATTCATCAGTTGTTGTCGTCAACGCAAGTCCACTCGAATGAATTTGAAAAGATTCTACATGGATAGCAAGAATAGCTGTAATAACTTCTTCACATGTTCGTGTTGGTGTTGTAATGATCGGGATAGTTCTACCACAGCAGCACCATCTACCGAGTGCTCTTCCCCAACCGAAACTGTGCATAACACTCCTACCGATGAATGTTTAATTGATTGTAGATCATATGATTTATTCGAGGTCAATTCTTCAAAAAAATATGTTGAAATTGGATACAGTACGCACCTACATCTTGCGCCAGTTATACGAATCGTATGTACAGACGGGCTCCTCGTTATGAAAAGAGAAGATTGGAAGATGCTACTCAAGTGACAAACATGTCTGGAAATGAAGTTTTTTTGTTGACAAGAGACTGAAAGCCACATTGATTGGTCAAATATCAACGAGGAGACGGACATTGAATATGAGCAAAGTCGGAATTGCTTGCTAGAAATTTTACTATTTGTTATAATTGGGAAGTAGTGAAAGGTGCATCATCATCATCGTCATCATCCTCTTCAGAAAGACTATTAAAAAGCGTAACAATTCGCCAAAACCACGGTCGTTACTGTACGTTGAATAAGAACGACACTGAAGAGTTTTTCAACTTAAATGATATAATTAACTATCGGTTGGAATTACTTGAATCATACGGTCTTCCCTGTTTCTTTCAAAACCTCATCGAACAAGTAAACAACTACCGCCACTTTCGTACGATGGAGTATGGCGATGATGCAACCAACAATAATAACATTTATCGCGACATCGAAAATGTGTTGAATTACAAGTACGATATAAATTCTCATAATACAGTTTGTATTATGGAGATGTAGCATTATCGACCTGGCTATTTACTGTATCATATATATGAACAAATAAAATATTGGTAAAACACCTGTTTGTTTTTTGATTGTAGCATTGATCGTTACCTATAAATACAGCAATTGTGGTCTGGTTAATAATCTCATTAATAAGCTACCCATTGAGTTCCATATTCCCGGGTATCAGTATTGTGGTCCCGGAACTAAATTAGATAAAAGGCTTCAACGTGGTGATTCCGGTATTAACCTCCTAGACGCTCATTGCAAAGCCCACGATATCAGTTATAGGGATAGTAAAGACTTGGCTAGAAGACACAGAGCGGATCATATTTTGGAAAGAAAAGCTTGGGATCGTGTTAAGGTATCCGACGCCAAGTTAGGTGAACGAACAGCCGCTTTAGTTGTAGCAGGTATAATGAAGGCAAAAAGAAAGTAAGGAATGGGTGTTAGCAGAACAAAACGACCACGTAGCAGTCTATTGAAATTACGTAGAATAATTACCAAGAAAATGAAAAACAGTCCTAGTACTATAAAGGCTACAAAATCAGCTTTTACAGCAGCAAAATTGGCTGTGAAAAACTTAGGTGGGAGGGAAAAGTAAGCGTTCCCAGAGTAATTCCCGTTCCTAAAGAGGGTGGATTTTTACCATTTCTTATACCATTATTTGCGGGATTATCCGCCGTTGGCGCTTTAGCCGGGGGGCCAGTTAGATGATACTTCACGCCATAATCGTACAATGAAGGCCATCGCTGTAGGAAAGACAAACGGCGGGGAAATATTTTTGAAACCCTATCGGCCAGGAGGAAGTATGGCTTTTCACTTGAAAACAATAAAAAAAAACTTCAAAAATTACCTAAAAGATCGTTAACTGATGTAGAGCTAAGAAAGCACGCAAAGGATGTACCATACTTTAGGGATATATTTATAAGAGATAATATGCCCAAATTACCATGGAATAACGAGACTGGTATTATTAATTTAGATAACCAAAAGGGACGTGGTAGTCATTGGGTTTGTTACAAAAAACATGATGGGAGCGTATAATACTGTGATAGTTTCGGAAATATTTCACCACCGAGAGAAGTTCTGGACTACTTTTGCGATTGCAAAGTATACTATAATTACTCTCAAGAGCAACAATTCGGTACCACAAATTGTGAACATCTCTGTTTAAAGTTTCTATATAAATAGCATACTCAGTAGTTGGAGGCGTATAGTCAATATGTCAATCACCTTCAGTGTAGAGGGTGTTGGTAAGACAGCGAGTAATAACTTTTATACTCCGATTGAACTTAATTTCGAGAAAACCTACGTAAACAGTGTCGTCGGATTTTACGGTTGTAATAGCATAAGAAATATACACGCTGGAAACGATACATTTTATTATATAAAAACGACAGAACTCAACTCTATTGAAATGCCACATGGCGCATACGAGTTGGAAGAACTGAGAATCAATATAAAAGCGCACATTCCTACAAGTCTCTTTAGTTTAATGGCAAGTAATACACGCTCAAGTGCGAGCTTAGCTGTGAATTTGCCACAGATTTTACCCAAAAGGATTCCATTGAACGTGTGCGTTTTGAACCGCTGATATTAGAAGCTAACGTTTTACACATCTCTGTATTTGAGATACAAATAATTAAACATACAAATATTCACATTGAGTGTAATATTGTCAAAGGCTCGTATAGAAACGGGAATTCCGCGAAGGTGCTGTATGAAATAGACGTGCCTGTCCCACCACGCTATCGTTTAGACAAAATCCTAGCAATCCTCAATATTTGAAAGTCAACACCAACACTATCCGTAATATTTCAATTAAATTAACGAATCAGAAGGGTGAACTAATCGATTTCGGAGAAAACGAACCATTTACGGTACTCAAGAATTAACCAAGGTCCGCTTCCATCTTTCCTCAATGATGCTATAAATAAAGGACGTGAGCATAAATTGCTTTATTCGAACACGGGGCATGCTGGCGAATTAACGTCTGGCAAAAAGTACTTCTTGGAATCTATAGGGTTAAAACCACATAGAAATGGCAGAATCGTTAAACATCTTTCAAAGCGCACGTTTTGATAAGGCCATTACCAAGTCAGATATTCATACATATCTTCCGTACGGTTCTTCTAATTACGGATTGTCCGGTGAGATCCGTATATTAATACAGAGTCAAGATATGGTCACCGCTACTTATGATAGTTTCTTGTACATAGAAGGTAAAATTGAATGGAGTTCAGCAGGGGGCGGTGTAAAACATGTTACCTAACAAACAATTTTGCATCATTCCTTTTCGAAGAAATTTGATACGAGTTAAGAGTACAGAAAGTGGATACATGCAGAAATCCCGGTATAACATCCCTACTTAAAGGATATGTATCGTACACATCGAATGAGAGCAAAGGTCTACAGTATTTGAGATGGTCGTCGAAAAACGAGGAGCCGTTACAAGCATAACACGCTAAAAGCAACAAAGAAAAACATTTTGTCGTCTGTATACCTCTAAAACACATATTCGGAAGTATGGAAAATTATAGACAAGTTATCGTGAATATGCGACAGGAGTTGGTCTTAATACGTTCGAGAAGCGATGCTGATTGCTATAAGGGCACCGCGAACGATACTAAAATAATCCTAAACCAAATTCAATGGAAGCATCAGCATGTGATTGATGCTAAGCGACAGTGCCAAAATAAGTTTGTTCCAAGAAATCAATAAAAATACAACCATTACAATTCCGTTTCGTCAATGGGAACTATACGAATTGCCAGCTTTAAAACAAACACAGTCGGATATATGGCCAATTAAAACTTCCACTCAATTAGAGAAGCCTCGATGGGTAATTGTGGCTTTTCAAAAGGGGAAAAAGTTTTCAACGACGGAAAGAGCGGCAGATTTCGATAATCTGAATATTCGCAATCTAAAGTTACACCTCAACTCAGAATGTTACCCATACGAAGCGATGCATCTTGATTTCAATGTCAATAAGTACATAACGGCCTACCAAAACTATTTAAATTTTCGAAGAGACTATTATACCAACAGCACTCATGAACATCAGGATGCATTGATTGACTATTCGCAATTCAAAACATGTCCAATATTCGTAATGGACTGCTCAAACCAAAATTAATCGCTAAAACACTCGACGGTTGATGTAAAACTTGAAATGGAAGCTTTGGAGGCGTTTGAAGCCGGCTCGTTGCCTATTGCCTCATACTACACGATGCCATGGTGCAATACAATCCTCTGACAGGAGAAGTGAAGAAACTGTAATATGTTATAACAATTTCTTGTAATATTAGGCGTATAAATAAAGAATCACATTGACAAAGTTGTGCAGTTTTGATTGACGCTCACCAACAACATGAGAGTAGTGGTTCAAACTCAAAAACTACCTATTGCAAATCTCGATGATTTGACCCGAGGCGGAAGTAGGGAGATACAACGGCATGGGAAGTTACTTCCAAACAGCGTACGCGCTATAATTTGTGGTCCTTCCAATTGTGGGAAAACAAACACCATGCCCAGTCTCCTAACTGAACTGAACGGTCTTCGTTTCAACCACGTGTATGTCTATTTGGAATCGTTGAATCAGGAAAAATATCGACTCTTGGGTGAAATTCTAGATCCCATGAAAGATATTGGTTATTATTGCTTTAGCGATAATGCTGATATTATGGAACCGAGAGTGGCAAAACCCAATTCAGTGTTTATCTTTGACGATGTCGCTTGCGAAAAACAGAATCATATTATAGCGTGCTTTTCAATGGGTCGTTATAATAACATTAACTGATTCTACTTGGGTCAAACCCAGACTAAAATCCCCAAACAGTTGATTAGAGACAACGCCAATTTGATAGTGCAGGATGATTTGAATTTGCGTCTCCCCAATAGTAAGCAAGCAATTGTTTCGTGACATATGCTCAGAGAGTTGGAGAAATCGATACGGATTCATGGTAATAAATAAGGGCGCTAAGTACAAAACGGTCGTTTTAGGAAAGGCTTCGATCAGTATATAATACACTAGCGGTATCGTTAAAATATCATTTGGAATCAAACAGCCTACAAGTAAACAGCATAAATACCAGACCTGTTTTAAACAGAGCTGTTTATTTACCTGTTAGACCTGTTTATCTGTTTTATTGTTGATCTGCACCGATGGATAACAAGAGATTAGCATTGATGAAACTTATAATTCAAGTTCGTAAAGCTATACAACAAAAATATGATCACCTTAAGAAGGATCGGTTTACTAAAGAGACAGGTTTCATTAAAGCTTACAAACCACTCATTGAACCACTTACAAAAATCGAAAAGAAAATCGAACCGCTACTAAAGATCGAAAGAAAGACAGAGCCTGAGGAGGAGGTATTCGTGAAACCGTCAGCAAAGCCTCATTCGTCCCCTATCAAAACAAAAGGTCACCAATTCAGCACGCCATCAATAACGACGATCATCTTTAAGTGGTAGTAATTATGTTAGTCCATTCGCTCGACTTCCGTGTTTTCAAAGAAATCCTCTGCGTCAAGAGACGCCATCGTTCCTCGAGACTAGTGTGATTGGAGATATTGCATCCCAAGTGGAACAAGAACGTGTAGCGACTACGACCGATTCTATTTCACTCAATACCTCTACATCGAGAGAATTTCTGGAAGAATATGATCCATTACCACGAATATACATAGAGCTCATGCTACGCGATTCATCTAATGCAATTGATACCACTCATGGAGTTTTTTACGACATTTCCACCGATAAGTGGGCAATTGACAAGACATCAGTAAAGATCGATGGAAAGGATTTGGTTATTAAGGGAGTTCGGTACAATGGTACGAGCGGTCTCTATGACCTAATAATCATGAATGAACCAGACAAACGTCTAATAACTAACGAAGATGAAGCGAACTAAATTGAAAGGTACACGTACCAAAAAATATACAGGGATAATTAAACCCTTACTGGAGAAGGCGGAGGTGAAGGCGAAAAAAGGGGGGAAGTAACAGTATTCAAAGAAATTGGGTGACCGGTTGAATACAAATACTGAAACAACATGCATGAATTGATTCAAGATTTGGAAGTCCTATGGGCGGAAAAAATGGCCGGTAATACTGGACTCGTCAACGATATCATATCAATCGTGCAAGAACTATACGAAAATGGATATAATGGGAAACCTTCCAAACAATTTTTTAGTCAACTATAGTTTGCACAGCCATGGACATGTTTAGACGCTCTCATGTTCACACTCAATTCCATAACCTGCTAAAAACCGATGATAAGTTCAATGTGGAAAATAAGCGTTTAAGTAATGCAACCGATCCCATCGAACGTCAAGATGCGTTAACCTTACAGCACTATCAATTGACGAGGTTCCATTTAAATGGGAACCGCTTAAGACAGGAGTCTAATCCTCAAGAAGACCTACCTCAAGTTTTCTATCCAGTTAGTGAAGTCGCTTATCGATGGTGTTCGTAATTACGTTGAGATAGTAGAGGCAGATTTGAACAAGTAAACGAGTTGCATAAACCGGCACGCAAAAATTTCCCGCGTAGACGCACTATTATTAAAAGATTCGATGATCTATGGCAAGCCGATTTAGCTGAATTTGTACCTTACGCCAAACAGAATAAAGGCTACAAATACATGCTGGTAGTTATCGATTGTTTCTCTAAATACCTATGGACGAGAGGATTGAAGACGAAGACGAGTGCAGATATGACAAAAGCTATGCAAACCATTTTTAAAGAACGGGCGCCTAAGAATCTGCAAACAGATGATGGAAAAAAGTTCTACAATAATCATTTCGATAAAAAATTTGGACTGCGTGAAAAATACGTATGGATTGGAAGACTTCTCTAGAAAGTAACGACAGAATACAATAATCGTAAACATCGAACGATCGGACTGAAACCTTGCGAAGTAAATGCTAACACACCGCTTAATGTATATTCGAATCTCAAAATCTTTAATGAAAACGATCGATTCATGGTGGGCGACATAGTTCGCATTAGTAAATTTAAAAGCATATTTGATAAAGGTTATGTACCCAATTGGTCGAGTGAACTTTTTCAAGATTGTTAAAGTACGCGTAACCAACCCGGTCACGTACTTGCTAGAAGACATGAAAAGGGGCACCTATAATAGGTGGATTTTATGGACAGGAACTGCAAAATGCTAAATATCCGGACGTGAACTTGATGGAAAAGGTCATTCGACATAAGTAGAATACAGTGTACGTAAAATGGTTGGGATTAAACGAATATTCGTGGATCGATGATGACAATGTAGTTTTATAAGCATATTGTTGTAACTACTTAACTATAAATAAAAACTCAGCATAATTTTATATCGTTTTTTTATTTCATCTCACCATACAAAGGTTTTTTTAACAATATCTTTGTTTACATGCATTTTTGAGACTAAAGATAACGTCTTTTGCTATTCGCTTAGTTCGGTAAATGGCCAAAATTCGCTTGTTTATGACGAAGGTCATCGGACGGTCTAAAATGGTACTTGATATCCCGCTCCTTACATATATTACAAAGAATTTCCAGAGCCTTAGAATTGGTGTATTCGATGGCCGTACAAATAGCGTCATCCATCACCACCGACAAATTCTTATAATTACCTACGATACTGTGAACATTATATAACGGTTTACTTGAGTCAAGTATATACATTTTGACATGTGGCTGTAAGGAAAACGATTCAAGTTGATTAGCAGTTACAGATTCACTATTTACAATCTTATACATATTTACAACTTTCTTAATTAAATTATCCAGTTCGCTCTTTCTATTGAACAGCAATCTAATTTTATTCGCGCACACATTACCCTTTTTGATGCACCAGTTGAAGCACTCGTCTGGTAGAACAATATCTTGCAAGATCGCATTAACAAAAAAATAGTTTTCAGTTGATGATATATCCATTATAGCACTCTTTAAATATTTTGTACATACCACACGCGTAGCATGACCGAGCTCTGGCTCCATGCGAACGTGTTTTTCTGAACGAATGCTCCAACCAGCGCTCATGATCTGAAATGTAAATTCAAAATAATTAAACGTCACTGAGAAGTATTCAGACGGAAATAGTTGAATTGTAACCCCAAGGACGAGTTGTAACAGAGTTTGTTGTTATAACTCGTTTGTCATCGCAGGGACTGAGAACAATTTTATTTTGATTGATCGTATACACTGAATGTTTCTTTGATTTAATTAGATGCTGATGTTTTTTTACCACTGTCTCATTAAACAAAGATTCTTTGTAATCCTGTAAAGTTATTTCTCTAATGCTGGCCGCAGTGATTTTGATTTTTTAATTTCTTTCTGTTTATCCACTCGGTAGGCATACATTTTGGCACGAAGCTCAATAAATTCTAACATAATTTTACCGTGATTTTCAGCCTTCATCAAACCGGGCACATTTTTGTTGACGAGAGGAATTCCATAAATGTTATTGCATTCATAATCAGATGTATCATATCGTTGAATATCCTTAATAGATTCGTATATGTCGGCAACTGTGAAAGCGTAAATTAGACTATCGGTGTCCGTATATAATAATTTAGCATCATTTTTAAACTTCGTCAAAACGTAACTATAATGAAAATCGTACAGGAAAGTTTTTGAAATGTCCAAGACGGCAAAGCCTGCACATATGAGTTTATTTAGGAAGACTTCCAATCGATTCATTTCAATAATGACCAAATTCTCATCGAATTATAGGTGGTAGGCATGTATACTCCATGCCAGCCGGGGAGGTACCACCACCCTTACCATGGGCTCCTTAATATTGGGTCTCCGATTTTCTGAGCTCGGTAAGGGCTGCCGGTTACCTTTTCCATCATCCTTAATCTATTCTCATCCTAATTCTTCCTTCTCGCCCTCACTGTCTTCCTATCGGATTAAAAGTCCCAAATTAAGAAATAAGATGGCTGTGGTTTCTAGGGTAATAAATTTCGGACGTAACATCCTGCCCCATTCGGATGTCCGGGAGCGCAGTGCCCAAGCGACCACGGTCTTCGAAAGTATCAACTTTCTGATTCACTACTGCAACATCCGCGATATCAGGTCTAATCTTAATGCTATTCACCAACATCTTGAACAATTACAACCTGATATATTGTTTCTATCTGAAACACAAGTCTCCTCTGAAAGCTCCGAGTCACCCGACTTGCAATTTCCTTAATACCATCTTCACTCTAACTTTCGATATAAAGGAGGCGTATGTGCGTACATCAAGGACAGAATTGCTTGCAAGAGGGTTTCTTCCTTAGAAAATAAAAATTTTGCGTGATTTGGTTTAAACATTCTGGTCCTAATTTTGTGAAATTCTACTGTTGCATTTATAGGTCTCCTAATGGCAGCAACTTTCAAGACTTCTTCGATTACCTTACTATGAAAGTTGACTATCTCCTGTCTCAGTTTCCATCTTGCGATATCTCATTTGTAGGCGATTTCAATGTTCATAACTCTAGTTGGCTTCAATTTTCATCTACTACAAATCCCGCTGGTCATAGTGCAGAAACATTTGCTATTTCATGTGATCTCACACAAATGATTTCTGAACCCACAAGAATTCCTGATAACCCTAACCATACTCCACATCTTCTAGATCTCTTTCTTACATCAAACCCTCTTGTTTATAAAACTTCCGTTCTTTCGCCTTTAGGTCTTTCCGACCATTGTCTAATAAAAATCATTTCTACTGTACCTAATTCCACTGTTAATCGCAAAACCGATAGAACCTTGTGGTGTTTTAAGTCAGCTCGATGGAGTGATTTACGGGATTCCTTTGCAACCTTTCCATGGCGTGAATATTGTTTTAAGTCGTCCTCTTCTTCGGACATCGCTCTTTCAGTATCTGAAGTCATCCTCATGGGAATGGAGTTGTACATTCCGAAAAAACAGTACCGTGTAGGTCATTCACGTTCCCAACCCTGGTTCAATAAGGCTTGTTCTGATGCAATATCTTTAAAAAATAAATGTTACATTAAATGGAAATCTAATAAATCGGTTGACAGTCATGTAGAATACGTTGCTGCAAAGGTGTCATCACTAAAACTAAAAAGTTGTTCGAACAACGAAAATGCAATGAACTAGCTACATCTCCTTTAGGCAGTCGTAAATTTTGGTCTTTAGCAAAAGCCATTAGTAAAAACTTTCGAACATCTTCATTTCCCCCCCTGACATCTATTGACGGATCGGTAGTTGCTGATTCTGTAGACAAAGCCAACGTTTTTGTGGATTTGTTTGCATGAAACTCGTGTCTCAATGATTCTGGAAAAGATGTGCCCCTAGTCAACTCTTCTTCATACGTTATGAAACCAATTCCTTTTCGGTACAAGCTCTTGGAATCGATCATCAGTAGGCTTGATCTCAATAAGGCGACTGGCCCAGACGGTATCCCAGCTATTGTCTTAAAGAAATGTTCCCCCGAACTAGTACCAGTCCTATCTAAGCTCTATACGATCTCTATATCTTCTGGGGAATTCCCTTCATCATGGAAGTTAGCGAATGTCCAACCTATTGAATTGCCAATAGATGCCTATGAACAGCTACCTTAAATTTTCTCATATCATAAGTGAGAGGAAGACAGGAACTAGGGAGATCATTCCAGAGTTCAGAAGCCGTGTAGAAAAATGTAGATTGCGCCCGTTTGGTACGACAAGTGGAGATGTGTACTGCATACTGATGATGTGAATGGGCGAACCGAGTGTTTCTCGCAAAGATAGCCGGATATGGTATCAAAGAATGTAATTCACCAGCACAATACCCGTTGTAATAACGATAATACAAAGAAAGAACTGAAACCATCCTTCTATGCTCAAGGGACTGTATGTGAGAAGTTAAGGACGTGTCATTTATAAGCCTAATCGCTCTCTTTTGAATACGATCAACGATATCGAGAGCGTATTGAGGAGCACTAACCCAAAGGTGAGAATTATATTCCAGATGAGGCCGAATTTGGGCCTTATACAGCAGAAGGAGTTGTCGAGAGGTAATGTACTGCTTAGATCTGTACAAAAAGCCTATTTTACGAGCAGCTGGTTTGGTAGCTGACAGAAGATGGTCAACCCATGAGAGATTTGAAGATACAGTCATACCCAACAGAGTAAGAGAGTCTGAAAACGTAAGAACTGAGCCATTCATACTTACAACAAGAAATGATCGATCTTTAGCACGATAGGCCTTATTTAGCCTGTTCAGCTCCACAATCATAAAAAAAAAATATGGTACATCTATGAAAATTGGGTTTTGCTATGATCGCACGTGCCACATATCGATCCCCCCCCCCCCATTTGTTTTTGTCCTGCTGTCTCATTTTTGTATTTAACTCGATATAGCTTCGTAGCCACGGTGATTGTGTAAAACGCAAGACACGGTTGATTTTACAAGTTTTAAACCGTGTTTTATATACAACTTCAGGTTTTTATAATACACGATATAGTGCCGTTTAGTATACAAAGTTTCTTAATTTTAGATCCGGGTGGAATCGTATGTTCGGGCGCTAACGGCAGGTCACTGTGGGATTCATGCAAATCTCTCGGATAGTCTAAATCACAATCCAAAATGTACCCAATCTCGGAATCATCGGGATGATTTATTATGTCCAAGCCCTCAAAGGTTTCCACAAAATTAAAGTTCCAGATCGGTGACGATTCACATATAGTACATTAAATAGGTGGTTTGAAGTTCGGAATCGAATCCTTCCGACATGTATTTGTTGTTGGCTTTTGCGTAACGAGTACTGCATTGAGTGACGCCTCCCCTAATACCCTTCTCAATGAACATAACCTGATCGATGCCGGTTAAAAGTTCCAATCTGACTTGTGTAATTTTTAACATTGCATCAAATGCTAGACCGGGAGCCGTATAATAGTGTAAGGATCAAGAAGGTAGGTTTGCAAGCAGGTGTTGCGAAAATTTTCAAAGATATTCGCTAAAAGAAGCACGTCAGTTTTTAGATACAGGTCCGAATACTGACCCAAGGTTGGAATATCAAAAACATACCATACTTTTAAAGCATGCTCGTATGCTTCACTACTGACATCTTCGTTATGCAAATAACTAACGAATTCCTCTTTAGTCCGCAGAGAGGTCTCATTTAACTTTTCCCAAGAATCTATGTACTCATATGGAAAAACACCTTTTCTCGTTATCAAATCAAATTCGGTTTCGTTACGGCTGTGTAATCTAATTATGGATTTTTTGTCATTGCCCAAGTAGGAACGTAACTTGTCTAAACTGAATCGAAACGAATCGATAAATTGAAACTGAATGCTTGTATTATCAACATGTTTTTTAAAAGAAATATACTTTTCTTTGTTTAATGGTAAAAGTTTAACAGGTCCAGGAATACCGATTGCTAGCTCTTTAATGAAATAATGAACATCGTACCCGCTTAGGTTATGGAATACTACAGGGATTTAGTGCGAATCTTGAAAGTTTAAGTTACAGTTATTACGGGCAGCCCCTCTATAGATCCCCGTGAGATGCAAGTGGTCCTTTACTTTAATTTCATTTTCTACAAAAGGTTTTTCGCATACGTGACACTGCATAGCCTCGTCAAAATTTTGTTGTTGAACCAAGCTTAGCGGTTGCATGGGAATTACATTAGTAACATTTGAATTGACCGAATTTGCAATGTTCCATAACTGATTGATAAACCACGTAATGCAATCTACCCCTCTATAACAGAAACATTTTGATAAAGTGTCATCGTAAGAGCACTTGAGATAAAACACTATACTGAAGGGTATATGGTTTTGAAACAATTTTGTGTTTGCACCACCAACATCCGGAAAATTGGAACATTTTTCTAAAATACTCTCAATATCTGCGTAAATAGCAAAAGGAACCTTTTCCTTATATGAATAGTGCGTAAACTCTAAATATTTTGGTTTTCGTTTGGAAATCTTACCGAGCATTTATTTATTTGGTAGCAGTTAGTGGAGTGTTTCAGTAAGAGAGTGTTAGGGGAAAAATTATTTAAGCATATGTTACAAAAGAATTTTTTGTGTCCCCGATTGGAAAGTTAAGAGAACAACAACTTTGGCGTGTTCTTGATCCACGTAAAGTGGTAATATTGGTTGTTGACGTTTGCCCCCTTCACACTGCTATCGTTCGAGGAGAATACTAATAAATTTATCGTGGGAAAATCATGGTTGTGATTATCACTTATCATAAATGACATTACATGCTTTTTTACTATGCAGTATAAATTTACGGAAAGACGGCTTATTTTTTCAAATTTTTTTATATCTGTTAATTTAATGGGACATTTAATCGTGCCACGATTCAATACCTCATCGAAATGGGGATAGCTTCCTATTCTATCGGGGTGTTTGTTTGCAGGATACAAAGCCCTCTTCAGTGCAATAAAACGTGGAACTGTGATGAAAGTAGAAATGCCGCCCCTTATCGGAACGTAATTATTTATGTTTACTTTCAAATGCAAAATTTCACTTAGAGCAAACCCCGATCCTTCATCTTAAAACTCTTCCAGTTTAAGTGTCAATTTGTCAACTATTTCCCTTTGATACCACAGCTTGAAATTTCTGCCAAAGTTAATAACGGAATTTCTGGTAGAAAAATGCTTTAATTCTACATTCATATTTTGAGGGTTGATAAATTGGCATACCGGTACAACATTCACTTTTAACAAAGAACTGTTCAACATGATATTAACCTTTCTAGCAAAGCTATCATATGCCTTTGTTAAAAAAAATTAAGAGATCCTTGTATCCTAAGTTGACTATAATTCCCGTTAATAATCTCGAATCAAAACAAGATTTAAGGGAATACCAAACTAAACTTGCCGTATTGCATTCACTACCTATCCTACCACCCGTTATGGGAGAGTTTCCTAATTGCTGTTGTAGTCGAGCCAAATAAAATAAGGTATTTAAAATCTATTCAAATTCAAATCAGTTCATAAGTTTTTTAACTTTTGATTTTAGTTCTGCCAGTGTAACACGAAACACATCAATGTCTAGATTTTTAGCAATTTTACAATAATGCATTAATAACAAGACCATAGTTTAATCTTGCGTGTTTCAGCATACGCTGCACTTCACACAACCCCAAATCAGATTTTAACTTCTTTATTTTGCGTATCCGGTCTTCCATTTGTTCCCTTTTTGGAGACCTCTTAAAATTGCTCCTGATGCAAACTTTTGCATTGAATTCTTCATTATTATATTGTATTTCTGCAGACTTATTAACTCCAATGAAACCTACATCTGTCTAAAAGTCAGTTTATTTATTGTTATGAGCCTCACATCTAGTTACTTTTCTAGTTGCGTGTGTCTAGCACAGAAACGAACCACACATATCTGGTTATTTCCTTTGTGACATATTTGCATATCAGAGATTCAAATCACACATGTGTTTGGTCACCTACTATTTTTTAATGATGACGCACATCAGTTATTTTAAATGATAGTGCTGTCACTATAATTTTTAGCTGAGACGCAAACCGACTATTTTTAGCTATGAGACGACCACCTTTTACTGCAGACATGCACCGACTATTTTTAGCTATGATACACCACATTTTAGCGAGGACGCGAACCAGCTATCATCTGACCCCCCAAGGTGACCCCTACAAATCTAGTGACTTTTTTCAAATCTAGTGACTTTTGGGTTAGGATCGGCCTTGTATTACTGCTCATCGACCTGGCAGGATTCGATTGAGATATCCACGGACATCCGTATGCCAATGTTGGGTTAGGATCGGCCTTGTATTACTACTTCGATGGATTGGCCGTGCAACAACCGCAGACAACACCTGCTGCACGTGGCCTCCACGTTCACCTGACATTACTGTGTGTGATTTCTTCCTGTGGGGTTACGTCAACGATAGTATTTAGAATCCTCCGCTTCCAGCGACGTTAGTGGAATTGAGAAGGTGCATTACTGCAGCCATTGACAACATCACACAAGATATGCTTGAGAGAGTTTGGCGTGAATGGGATCACTGGCTGGACGTCTGCCGTATCACACGTGGTGCTCACATCAAGTGCATTTAGTCTTCAGACTTCTCTCTTTCAAATGGTGGTTGAATCGTGCATTTATGTTAAGTATTAGTGAAGCTATAGCGTTAGGAAATCCGCCAATAATTTGTGGACACTATGAATAGTTTTAATTATGAATTTTGTATCCAGGATAAAGATAATCCCATTCACACATAAATAAAAAATTATTATCAACTACATAGTATTTGTCTCTGCATAACTGATCATTCCACTAGTAAATGAGGGTGGCTTGTCTAACTGCACCGAATGATACGGTGCGTTATCCTTAACCACCATACCGGCCCCATACATAGTTCTCTAATTGATAATTCCGATCCTCGAATTGAGTAAATAATCATAGTTTTCCAAAATCCCTAAATTACACACCGCGTGTAAGTGGTATACTTTTACCTTCACTTTGAATTTTGGATGGATTACTTTTGATGTCCGTGCACCCAACGATCGATATTAAAACCATTAATTTTGGATACAACGACGTGTTTCATTTTACAATAAACTTTGTGTCCATTGATACGTTTCCGTTTCAAATCTGTTTCAACGTGATGAAACAACTTGGCCAATGTAAAATATTCATTTTTCTGAAAGGTGAAATCCCAAAACTCAGATTGTCCGCGTTTGCCACAATATAGCAAACTAGTTAAACGCCACTTTTCTCTAAAGCAGCTAGTTTCCAGAAGAAAAATTCCATAAGACCACGTATATTATATAGCCGTGAGCATAGTGTATTGCCTACCGGCCAATATATATTCTTCTTAAAACACAAAATTATCCGAAACAAATTCCAAAATGGTAGAATCTAGTGAAAAATTCACAATTAATCAAAAATCACTGATCGCAACCAAGACCGTTACACATTTATGCTGCAATATGTCTCAGCTAGTAACTAAATAGCTCGTGCTGCAAATTCGTTGCTTGTTTTCTTTGTTTCACACAATTTTGGAAGCCGAACCTGTCTAACCGTTCGTATCTTAGGCTGATTTAGCTCGTAGCTCGTTTTCACTTCTGTGTATTTTTGAACTTCTATCGAGCGTACCTGATAATTGTGTAATTGTCATCGTTCATCGAATTTCTAACTGCATCTTCTTCCACTGAGCCACCTTCGTTCATCTGAAATCTTGCAGTTGTTCAAGCTCAATCAGTGCAATATTCATCAGCTTCTAAAAGTTCTACGTCAATTAGACATTCGGTCTCTTGAAGAACGAGTAGACATGTTCCATTTAACGTTTAGATTACAATTTCGGTTCTTTAGTTAATATAAAATAAAAAATTCCTTGTAACTTACGTGATCTAGATAAATTGGGTAAAATTGTTCTTAAGTTTGCCGAAATTTATGAGTCCCAACAAAAAATGTATGCTAAACAAAAATATGTTATTACTTCTTTAGCTCGCCTTTACTACTCGAGCAAACGCAAAACACTATACTCGGTAATAACACAAAAATACGATCGACGAAATTTTACATAAATGGGTAACGTAAATTCAAAGTCACAACCTATTTCAACACACAAACCAACTATACATTAGCACAATTATTGTGACAAAGCATACACGCTCCGTCTTAACAAAATAAGCATCTCACATATGCGATATACTAGATGAGAGATTCGACGAAAAAATGCCTAGGGTAGCCACAACGCTTTGAAATTACAATATTCGGACAGTAAACATGATTTATGAAAACAGAGAAGAACTAATAGAATGTTTTGAAGAACTTGAAGAAAAAGTGCAATAAAACTACTAATCGCAGGGAAGATACGGTTTGAGAGGAACTCTAGAAGACCCAGACTTTATATTTTGGCGTAAGTTATTTCATAAGCTATTTCGACATACAATCCAGTCCAAAAAATAAGGTGACATTGCATTTATTTCAAAAAATCTTTATTTATCCTTCCAAATCCAATTAATCGCCTTCAGAGTAATCCCCTCCGGATACAATGCATTTATGCCAACGTTTTTTCCAATTCTCGAAGCATGAAAAATAGTCACCTTCCGGTATGGCCTTCAGAACGCGTAGCGATTGACGTTGGATGTCTTCAATCGACTCGAAATGGTGTCCCCTGAGTGGTCTTCTTAGTTTATCGAATAGCCAGAAGTCACACAATGCCAAATCAGAAGAATACGGTGATTGTGGAACGATATGTGTGGAGTTTTTGATGAAAAGAACCAATGCAGTGTGAGATGGTGCATTATCGTGGTGCAAAAACCAAGAGTTGTCTTTCTATAAATCCGGCCTCTTTTTGCGAACAGCTTCACTCAAACGACGCATAACACTCAAATAATATTCCTTGTTGACAGTTTGACCCGGCGGAAGGAACTCATAATGCACAACACCACAATAATCGAAGAAAACAGCCAACATGACCTTGATTTTCGATCGACTTTGGCGCGGTTTTTTTGGTCTTGCCTCACCTTTCGCACGATATTCGCTTTATTGGTTGCCGGGTAGTATGCATAAATCTAAGTCTCATCTCCAGTTATGATGCGTTTCATTACGCCCTGATAGTCAGAAAGCATTGTTTCACAAATGCTAACACGACGCTCTTTGTCGAACAAACTGAGGGTTTTGGTACCAATCGAGATTTGACCCGTTTGAGGCCCAAATCATCCTTTACAAGGGTATTGACCGAACTTTTCGAGATGTCTACAATATCAACAAGGTCTCTACAAGCTAATCGATGGTTATCGAGCACCGAATCCTTGATTTTATTCACTTGAGCTTCATCGGAAGACGTTGATGGTCGTCCTCGTCGCTCTTCGTCTTCTACATGTTCTCGGCCTTCTTGGAACTCTTTATACCACTTGTAAACATTTTTTTCGACATACCCTTGTCACCAAAAGCCTTCTGCACCATTCTCAACGAATCGATAGCGGAAAATTCGTTCCGCAAATAAAATTTAATGCAAATTCTTTGCTCAACAATTCAGACATCGTTAAAATCGTCAAATGCACTTTTTCATGTGTACAACCAAGCGTAACTCACGAATGAATATTTTGATTTGACATTTCGCACAGATGTCAAGGATACTCGTACCAACCTCAAAACAAAAGAATTTCACCGATTCATTTTGGGCGCGATGTTTAAATACAAATGTTACCTTATTTTTTAGACACAGTATTATAGATGCACTACGTACTTAATTTCAAGCAAAAATAAATATAGTGTTGGACTCAATAAGTATCTGGTGTAAAGCAACACACGACTTTCCAACCTATAAAATGGAAATTAAATGAAGTGAAGTAATACATATTTTCTTGTATAATTATAGACTGGCAGATAATGACCGTATTTTATAAACCATAGATATATTTCCGGTATTTGTAACGTAATATTTCGGGTGTGAAAAACGTAAATTAAGATAACCTTAAGATATATAAAGTTTAGTACAATTTGGATAGAGTTTAAGTACTAATATATAACTGCATAACATAATTGAAATTCTCTTTCGCAAAAATTTGTCAATAATTTAAAAATCATGTTTTTTTTTGCAATTTTACACATGTATTTTAAATGCTATTATATTTTACGTATTTCACAACTAAGATATTACTTTCAAAAAGGTAGAAATATGTCTATGGTTTATAAAACATTGCCATTATCTTTCAGTCTATTATCTCAGTATACCAGACTATTATGCAACCGCTTTCGTAATACATTTATAACGAAAATTGGCAACATTGCCAGCAATAATAATTTACGTTAAATTAAGGTTTATATCTTCATGTCAGATAGAGGTCAATAAATATCGGGATCTTAACTTAAAAAAAAAACTTTCAAAATACTCATTATTCAGTTTAAGCATTTTAAATCTTAATGTTTAACTTTTAATGCTTATTTGGCTTTGGATTAAGACACTTTATAAATAAAAGTGATGAAAAATTGAATTATCTTGAAAAATACGTTTACACATTTTTTTATCAAGTTGATTGTTATTCAGATAACCAAAAATTTTAAATAATGGTTAAAATTCACTTTAGGAATTTTTTGCGTCCAAATTACGCCTCGTAACACAATATCTATGTGCCTGTATTTTTATATCTTTGAAATATGGAGCCGTTCAGAAATATTCGATGAAAACCAAAAACAGCTCGTAATAATCCCCTCCTCTCCACCGCTGGATTTCCCCCAAATTCTAACCAGCTCCAGGAGAAATTAAACCAAGCTTAAATACGAAATTTTTACCCACAAACACCCACCCACACACGAACGACACACACACACACACACACACACACACGCGCACCCAAGCACCCACTCACGCACACACACACACAAATACACACATACAATTTCGATTGCATAACCTTTTATACCTAGACATGTATAGGTTGGAAGGTAAAAATGTGCTAGAATTCAAAAAAATCGCAATAACTACTAGAGTACCAGTAAGTGGCTCAGATAGAGAAATAAATTCTCTTTCGATTTTATATAGGGTTATCCATTGTTGACACATTTTAAATTATTGCAGTTTTAAGAATAATAGCGCAGTGATAGTGGAATTGTAATTTTTTAGAGGGCTGTGAAAGTAACTGCAAAAAAAAACAATTTAGTCATATTAACTCGCAGTAAATTAACATTTGTGTATTGTGCTGCACAATTTAACTGTTTTGTGCATCAGAATGAATTTTTCTAGAGAAGAGTGTGTTGATATGATCTATGTATTAGGAGAATCTGATTGAAAAAGTCTTCTTGCATCCCAAAGCTATGCTCAGAAGTACCCTGACAGTAAGAACACGCAGCGTTAATCATACAAAACGTACGCGTGTAAGACATGTAACCAACGAGGAAAATGCATTAATGGTTGTTGCAGCAGTGGTTGAAAATCCCCACCAGTCCACTCAAAGAATTTCTCAGCAGATTATTGATACAAGTTATACATCTGTAAACCGTATTTTGAAAAGTAATAAATTCCATCCCTACTACATCCTAAAACACCTGAAACTTTTTCCGCAAGATTTAGAAAGCCAGAAGCAATTTTTTGAGTTGAAATAGAATGCCGAA
The DNA here is from genome assembly GCA_036346205.1 of Vesta saturnalis. Classification (NCBI taxonomy): domain Eukaryota; kingdom Metazoa; phylum Arthropoda; class Insecta; order Coleoptera; family Lampyridae; genus Vesta; species Vesta saturnalis. Next base: position 4,335,842 of record JARFJB010002209.1, on the reverse strand, counting down.
CCATATTTTCTGAACTGTGCCCTTTTTACCGATAAGGCTTTTAGTAACAGAGGCCTCCCTAATCAGCGAAATTTACATCATTGCGCTACCAATACGCCCGAATTCCTGGGAGCATTTGATCATCGTCAGTGGTCAATAAACGAATGGGGTCAAATTGTCGGGACACATTTTCTTGAGAACCATCTTAATGGTTAAATATATCTTCACTTTCTTGGACATGAACTGAACGATTTACTGCAACATGTTCCTGACCAACGTGATGATGCACCTCCACATACGCCGCGGAATGATAGAATTTTTTTAAATATTGGATTCCCTGGTCGCTGGATTGGACGAGATGGTTCACAGAACTGGTCTGCTAGGTCTCGAGACCTATCTGTGCTAGATTTTTCCTTTGGGGCTGTGTAAATGACATTGTGTACAAAACTCCTCCAACTGCTAGCGAAGATATGTAAGAGAGAATTCGTGATTCTTTCCGCCAAGTGACCCATGCTAATTGATGTTCAACATTCATTTAAGGAACGAATTCAACTATGTCTGCAACAAAATGGTGGTGTGTTTGACCACTTGTAAATTTCTGTACTTCTGTTAATTTCATTATGTAGGTGTTAAAATTTTGTAATAAAAATAAGTCGTTGCTTTATGTTGATGATTTGATCAACTTGTTCTTTTATGATAATATTGCAATATGCAGAAATAACGCTCTCGGAATATTTAACATAGCCTTCTAAAATTACAATTCGCATAACACGGTCTTGTTATTCTTAAAACTGTAATATTTAAAAATTGTCAACTTCAGGTAGAGGAAACCCAATACAAAGTCGAAAGAGAATTTCTTTCTATACCTGAATCACTTACAAAATACAGGGTGTTCCATTTAAAAAAATTGAAAATCGAAATATTAACTTACTGTATCACTGTAGCAAACCCCCTGTACAACGGAATTTAATTTTAATTTTTCGGATGACAGTAGATGATCTTGACAAACGCTTGACAAAATATTTTTGATTAATTTGGCACAATGTGGCCGCTGTAGATTTTATTCGGTGTGTTTGCATATGTCATACTTTTCCTAAAAGTTGAATAACTCTGTAACAGCTGATCCTAATTAAAAAACAAAACGTTACCAGATAAGCAATTGATGACAGAATAAGAATATTTCAAAATATACAGGGTGTTCTATTTAAAATATTTAAGTTGGATACTAGTATCTATAGGATTGTAGATAATTTTAGGTTACGGAGAAGAAGCTAATACACAACGTTCATATTTAAAGATTTTCAATATCTAATACAGTTACGGAGCAACATAAGAATTACGCACTATTTTTCACCCTGTATATAAAAATTAGCCGTGAATTTATGTGTGTAATTCATGTTTGAAAATTTGGCTGTATGAAATGTACGATTGATAGTGGTTTTGTCAGAAGACCTCAATACCAATGTTTATATCTATAGTTTTCATGATTGTATGTGTTAGGTAGTATTTTTGTAATGCACTTAAAAAAATTGTCGATATCCCTATTGGATAATTTTTTTTTTTTTTGACATGAGCGGGAGAATGTGTTTTACATTTGGACGCATCAAAGCGCACCGTGTACGGCTAGTTTTATATAAATCTTTAAGTTTCAATAACAATTATAGTTATCGTCCCAGTAAATGGTATTTCTATTACTAACAAAAAACGAGCCAGCCGACTCGAAATACATTCCCACCGTTTGTTGAGTCCATTCTCTCAAATACTTATGTCAATGTTGAATGTAATCGCTTTTCAATTGTTTCGAACGAAAAAAATTAAATCTACCTATCTTCTGATCCCATAGTTCCACCACCAGGTACCTATGGGGGTCTAGACATTTAACTCTTAATGTAAAATTTGAATGTAATCGTTATTCAAGTTTTTGTATTGTTGCGGAGGAAAAAAAATCATATTAACCCTTCTTACTCGTTACCCCGTAGTTCTAGCACCACCAAAATTTACGGGTATTTAACATTCAGGTCTTCACTTGTATTAAATCTGAATGTAATTGCTCTTTAAGTTTTTAAGTTAGCGCAGTTTAGGTGCTGAATGCTTGTGTTAAGTTTGAATAGAATCGATTATCAATGTTTGGGTTATCGCGGACTGAAAACAATTCCATTTACTCCTCAAACCCCTTACCCCACATATTCGTCCCCACCAAAAATCATTGAAGTCGGAATATTTAGGTTGTAAATGAATTTGAATGCAATTACTTTGCAAGTTTTTGTAATATCTAATAGAGACCCACGCACGCACACATTGTCACGCACCCACGTACGCACTCACACCCAAACACACATACCTATACCAACGCCTACACACAGACTATTTTGACATTGAAAAAAATCGCTATTTTACATAAACAAGAACAGTGTCCATACTCTAAACAAATATTTCGAAAGCACTATTGACAAGTATAGACTGTCTAACATTATTTGAAATGAAAGTTAAGTACGATAATTCTCTTATCGCAAAACCACTTTCGTTAAATGAATGTCCGCATCTGAAACCTGTTGCTAAAATAAATTTTACATTTTAAAACGTCTCAAAATTTCAAATGATTGTAGAATTGTAGCAGGATATCGGAATTTGTTATCATCGTAACCTTTTTATCGGTTCCTTCATAAAGTTGAAAGTTCGTAAACAATTTACGGAACTATCTTCAACAGAAAATTATAAACGTCTGGGTCAACTGTGAAATAATCTAATTTTTGTATGAACCGGATGTGACATTAAAAATTAATTAAAATAGATATAAAATGTTTCAACAGTTTTATGGATTTTTAATAAAAGCGGACGGCTTTATAATTTTTCTATAAGTTAGTATTTATATGTCTATTGACTTCTATCTCATATGAATATTTAAACGTCTATCTGACATAAATTATTATTGTTGTTTTTACAGTGTTGTTTATTTTCAATATTAACGTAGTACAAGAGGTTGCAATGTTATCCTAAGAAAAAGGAATTCTTTATCTTTGTTTTTACGGTGTTGTTTATTTTCAATATTAACGTAGTACAAGAGGTTGTAATGTTATCCTAACAAAAAGGAATTCTTCATTCTTGTTTTTACGGTGTTGTTTATTTTCAATATTAACGTAGTACAAGAGGTTGCAATGTTATCCTAACAAAATAGAATTCTTAATTATTTAATGTAAGGATCAGAAATTTGAAATGAGGATTATAAAGCCTTACCGTTTAATATTAAGAGTTAAGTTATAGATACTATAAAGTAAGGTCGGGTAAGTGGAGAATAAATTTACAACATTTTCGTATTTGCAATATTTTCCTAACGTTGTAACTTTTCAATGAATACTAATATAGCATTAAATTTTTTTTACTGTTCTTTATATACCCAACTTTACTGTTGTAAATACTTAGTAATGTCGTTTCAATAATGTCTGAGGTATTCTGACTTTTTCAAAACCATATCAGTGGACCCAGTTACCCAACGTAAATGGGGTAATAAAACCATCTTATCTAGGGTAACTGCAGCATTCTATGAAAACCTGTTTAACTTGCAGAAATTTTTGTTATATTTAACTGCATTTGTAAAAACTTTTATTGGAATTGTAAGAAACCTTCGGACTACATTTTAGCTTTCTTTGTAGGAGTAAGGATTTTTTTAAGCAAACAATGGAGTGCCAAACGTAATTATTTTATTTTAAACAAGTTCAAGCTTACGGAAAGCAACATTAAATTTGTATAGACCACTTCGCACAGATGGAGAAGGCAATATTTTTTTAATATTGCTTAATTGAACAGTGGATTCGCCCTTAACATTCGGGAAAATGTAGTGATTAATATTCTTCTTCATGAAATTAACCATAACTTCATTTTTAGTATAAATAGTCACTTGACCAACATAATTTTTCTTTCCCTGGAACTGGACAAGCACCCATTCGTTCACAGCTACATCACTCACTTTTTCAAAAAACGAACTCTTATCGACTTCTTCATCGTCCGAATATGGCTTGCCCTCGAATTCAGATTCCACATGGTAATCTTCTACGTCGCTTTCACTGGAACTTGTATCATCTAGCTTTTGTTGTGAATAAATTTATACTTTTGTATTTTCTTGTGCTTCTTTCTTTTTTTGCTATGGCATAGCCTTTGCTGCTTTTTGTTCTTTCAGTAAGTTTAAATATTTATCATTTGTAATAATCTCCGCGTCGGTAGTAATTCTTCTGCTTTTTTGCGGTACAGACTCGTCTTTCGAGAACTCGTTTTGTGGTTTCTTTCTGCTTATCATATCTAAAGTAATGCTTTCAAAATTTGATTTTGTTGTGATGTTGTAAATGGAAGTTCAATGGGTAATGCTTGTGCTGATGTATTTAGTATTGAAATAGGAAACCCCTGTGGTGCTAAATTTGAAGGTTTTGCCAATTCCTGCTCATCATATTTCTTAAATCAGCTGGTCGAAAAATTCCTCGCTTAATTTTTATTCTGTTTGGCCTTCCTTTTTCGACGTCATATATTCCAGTTGTTTCAATGCCGTTGTTTATGTTAGATTCATGGATGTTCTGACAGACATTATTCAGCAGTTTAACAAATTCAACTTTCTTGGATTTTTCTTTGCCATATACGCAGTTTTCCGCCCCAGTCATCCTTCAAGTCTTTTAAAACGGCCACATCAAGTGGCTGAAGGATATGAGTCGTATGAGGGGTCAAATTTGAAAGCGTCACATTATGCTTCTTGGCTTCTTTATAAACGTCTGGGTCAACAGTGAAATAATCTAATTTTGTATGAACCGGATGTGACATTAAAAATTAATTAAAATAGATATAAAATGTTTCAACAGTTTTATGGATTTTAATAAAAGCGGACGGCTTTATAATTTTTCTATAAGTTAGTATTTATATGTCTATTGACCTCTATCTCATATGAATATTTAAACGTCTATCTGACATAAATTATTATTGTTGTTTTTACAGTGTTGTTTATTTTCAATATTAACGTAGTACAAGAGGTTGCAATGTTATCCTAAGAAAAAGGAATTCTTTATCTTTGTTTTACGGTGTTGTTTATTTTCAATATTAACGTAGTACAAGAGGTTGTAATGTTATCCTAACAAAAAGGAATTCTTCATTCTTGTTTTTACGGTGTTGTTTATTTTCAATATTAACGTAGTACAAGAGGTTGCAATGTTATCCTAACAAAATAGAATTCTTAATTATGTAATGTAAGGATCAGAAATTTGAAATGAGGATTATAAAGCCTTACCGTTTAATATTAAGAGTTAAGTTATAGGTACTATAAAGTAAGGTCGGGTAAGTGGAGAATAAATTTACATTTTCGTATTTGCAATTTTCCTAACGTTGTAACTTTTCAATGAATACTAATATAGCATGAAATTTTTTTTACTGTTCTTTATATACCCAACTTTACTGTTGTAAATACTTAGTAATATCGTTTCAATAATGTCTGAGGTATTCTGACTTTTTCAAAACCATATCAGTGGACCCAGTTACCCAACGTAAATGGGGTAATAAAACCATCTTATCTAGGGTAACTGCATCATTCTATGAAAACCTGTTTAACTTGCAGAAATTTTTGTTATATTTAACTGCATTTGTAAAAACTTTTATTGGAATTGTAAGAAACCTTCGGACTAAAATTTAGGTTTCTTTGTAGGAGTAAGGATTTTTTTAAGCAAACAATGGAGTGCCAAACGTAATTATTTTATTTTAAACAAGTTCAAGCTTACGGAAAGCAACATTAAATTTGTAATGACCACTTCGCACAGATGGAGAAGGCAATATTTTTTTAATATTGCTTAATTGAACAGTGGATTCGTCCTTAGCATTCGGGAAAATGTAGTGATTAATATTCTTCTTCATGAAATTAACCATAACTTCATTTTTAGTATAAATAGTCACTTGACCAACATAATTTTTCTTTCCCTGGAACTGGACAAGCACCCATTCGTTCACAGCTACATCAGTCACTTTTTCAAAAAACGAACTCTTATCGACTTCTTCATCGTCCGAATATGGCTTGCCCTCGAATTCAGATTCCACATGGTAATCTTCTAGGTCGCTTTCACTGGAACTTATATCATTTAGCTTTTGTTTTGAATATATTTTGACATTTTTATCTTCTTGTGCTTCTTTCTTTTTTTGCTTCGGCATAGCCTTTGCTGCTTTTTGTTCTTTCAGTAAGTTTAAATATTTATCTGTTGTAATAATCTCCGCGTCGGTAGTAATTCTGCTCCTTTTTTGCGGTACAGACTCGTCTTTCGAGAACTCGTTTTGTGGTTTCTTTCTGCTTATCATATCTAAACTAATGCTTTCAAAATTTGATTTTGTTGTGATGTTGTAAATGGAAGTTCAATGGGTAATGCTTGTGCTGATGTATTTATAATTGAAATAGGAAAGCCCTGTGGTGCTAAATTTGAAGGTTTTGCCAATTCCTGCTCATGATATTTCTGAAATCAGCTGGTCAAAAAATTCCTCTATTAATTTTTATTCTGGTTGGCCTTCCTTTTTCGACGTCATATATTCCAGTTGTTTCAATGCCGTTTTTCATGTTAGATTCGTGCATGTTCTGACAGACATTATTCAGCAGTTCAACAAATTCAACTTTCTTGGATTTTTCTTTGCCATCTACGCAGTTTTGCGCCCCATTCATCCTTCAAGCCTTTGAAAACGGCCACATCAAGTGGTTGAACGATATGAGTCGTATGAGGGGGCAAATTTGAAAGCGTCACATTATGCTTCTTGGCTTCTTCAATCAATTTTATGGAAATGTGGCTTGTATGGTCATCGTAAATAAGTGGTTTTGGTTGATCTGGTGGCACGGTTGGTAAAAATCAGGAACAAAACCAATTGTAAAAAATCTTTGCATTCATCCAGCCTCTGTCACAAGCGGTAATCACAGTTTGGCGATTGAAGGTCGGGCTGAGCGAAGAAGACATTATGCGTTTTCCTTTAAATACGCATAGCAAAGGGAGCCTCTGGCATTTGCTGAACAACACATTAGAATTGTTGTGTTTTCTCTGCCACTTGAACTTATCGTTCGAGTACTTTTCGCGCCAACAATTCGAGTTTTTGAAGGGTCGTGGCAAAATGAGGTTTCATCGCAGTTATTAATCAGTTCAGGTTTGTATATAGAGAAAATATTTCAGGCATTTTGGCGTAAAAACTCCACTGTGGTTTTTTAGTGACAAACGATTTCGCTTGCGAAAGTTTAGAAACCATTTTATTCCACGTCTGTCATTTTGAAACCTTGTTAGAATTTGGTTTCTTTTAATAAAGATTTGAACAACGTCCAAAATTTCCTCTGCATTCATTCCAAACCCCCACTTCTCCAAAACTTGTAGACAATTTGCTAGACTACTCTCTCGCTCTGTAATTAAAACAGTGCGTCCTCATCCCGGACATCCTAAAACCAATAAATGGTTCACTAAATATGTGCTTAAATTTTTTTATTTTAAATGTTTTGCAATGCGTGCATGGTCTGTGCAAATTTAGGAGTAATGGGCTTTGCCTGCAACACTTACTAACCTTTTCCTCGGGTTCCGTTTAGTGCATGACGAAGAGCGGACCTGGGAACACTGCAAAAGACCGCTGCCCGCTCACTCTTATTTTGGTTACGAACATCCATTATTGCCGAGTGAAGATCTTTCTTGCTGTAAGCTGTCCGGCCTGGTCCTCTATTACTCGTTCTTTCTCGATTTCGTGGCATGTCTAAAAAAAAGTAAAATATGTTAGGGTGACCGGACCATAGTCCGGTCCACGTTGGTTGCAGTTAAACACTAAAGGTGGTCCACTCCGCATACATTAGTAATAACCGCCAAAATCGTTAATACTAAAATTAATCGCAAAGTTAATCCAATGGAATATTTAAGTTAAAGTTGCTCAAAACAATGTAGTGAGATTGAATGGATAATAAAATATAAAAACACTTACCCCCTTTCTAACGTAAACAAACACCTCAACTGTTATTGTCTGATGAGGTTTGCTAAGTATAGCCAACACAAAATGTTTTAAGTGCAGTCAGCGCGCAAATTCAAAGATTAGAATGGAATGACCCGGTTACCTCGTGGGTCCACTTACCCGACCTTACCTTACCTAAAGAAATTAAAATTCGCGTTACTTCATTTCCAGTTTGTAGATTGGAAAGTGGCGTGTTGATCCACACCAAATATTTTTGGGTTGTATTTTCAAGGCTTATACATTTTTGGTTTCTTGTTGTTCTTATTTGACACATACCTAATACATAGGTTTTGGTAGAATTATTACAGGGTTGAAGTTTCTCAAATTAAATTGGAACTTTTTTCGGGGTATACATGTATACTTTTTTTATTATTTGTCTAAAAGTTAATATATTTAACAAACGTTATGATAATTTCCTCACACATACAGGGCTTTTGAAAGTTAGTAATTGGAGTCAGTATTTCCTCCCAAACAGGTTTTGAAGAAAAATAAACTTTTCTTTAAATGTTTAGACCACAATTGTTGAAATATTTAGGTTTGGTTCAAATTAATGGGTAACAACATTGAAAGCGGAATACCGAAATCATTTCAAGATCTGGATTCCAATTTTTATTTCTACGCAGTTCCTGCTTCATATAGAACGAAGAATATATGTGATAAATTTGAATAAAAGATGCCATCAAGAATTAATGAATTGAGCAAAATACTTATACGCATTTCTCAAAAAAACATTCTGCAAAACAATTCCCCATTTTATTATATAACAACATATCAATAATGTTATATTTTATAGTACTTATGTAGGTACCTGTAATAACCTTTGTGTGGGAAATTGCAACTTACATGTTGTACTAGTGTAATATAACTTCAATACTTTAATATAACAATCTTATATCATGTACAGGTATGTAAAACTTAATAAAAAAATTATTTATTCCGCGCAAATAAATAAAATTATACAATTACTTACCAATTGTCCATTTACTGTAGTGTAAGAACGCTGACGATGAGGTAGATTAAACTTACCTTTTACGAGGATCTCAAATAAATGCTAATAAGCGTTGATATATTACTGGCACATCAACATTTACAAGACTAAAGTATTTTAAAAATATTAACTATTTTCATTGCAGTGCCTTAATTTACAGCTAATCAATGGGTACAAAAAATGTTACTTCATAAACACGTATGGCATACATTACACTTTTAGAGTAACTTTCAGAAACAAATAATAAACCTATCCAGACAGGTTATTTCATGCAACCTGTTACCTAAACCTATTAGTATATTAACACTGTATGACCCGATTTTATAAAAGTTTAAACAAAAAAAAATCGACTGTTACACTATTTAAATAATGTTTATTAACGGAAGTAACTTATAATATAATAAAAAAGTCATCCCTTAATATACTTCAGGGTACGTTACTTTAAAGCAACGCTGGGCGTCATTGGTTGTGAAACTGCATAAAGCAGTTAGATGTTGGTGTGAAACATAAATATTGCTTACACTTTAGGAATCCCATGGCATCCTGGATTCTTACATCTTCTCCGGTTTTCGCTAAAAGTATAGGCCAATGTGCAGTTTTGTCTCTTCTAGTATCTTCAGTGGACATTTCAGCGATCCTGCCTTTGCGTTTCTTATTTTCAATCTCTTGCTGAATACTTGAGGAGCTAGTGGGGCGTCCTCTTTTTCGAGTATCGGATACATTCTTTCGTATTGTGCACAATGTGTGAGATAAATCAGTTTTGAACTGCAGTAAACGCATTTGATGCTTGCTAGCAATATTTCAGCGTTTACAGCCGCGTCTGTAAAGCAGCCATGTATTCACTACGCATAAATCCATAAAATGAAAGCAGATTTTATGATACCACTTTTTGCTTCTAATGGTTGTTCGATATAAAGCAATTAATTAATGTATTAGATCAACGCCTCCCATAAACTGATTGTATTGCACAACTGCATTTGGACATGAAACATCAATTTTGGATTTGGCATTCTTATCCCATCTCTTTATCGTAGTAACTGGATTAGCTCCGCTAAATGTGCTTAGTAAATGAACAGCTTTATTATCACTTTATTGCATTGATGTCAGCATCTTCTTTTTTGCTTTTCATTCTTCTATAGTACCTCTCCCTATTTTCGACATTTCATTGTGGACAAAAAAGGTACATCCTTCCAAACGACCCAAGCTGATTATTCCGAGACTCAGTATACCTAGTTTGAATAGCTCTACTTGCAGTTTTCGGCTGTTGAACCAATTATTGTAGTAAATTTTGAAGTAATGGTTCCTAGGAACGATATTTGAAAGTCGTATAACAACATTTCCACTGATACCTACATCAGTAAGGGATGGATCTAGAGGTACTGAACCAGAATATAGTGCCCAGTTTATACATTATCCCATCTGATCCACATAAAACAAAGACTTTATAACCCCATTTTTTCGGCTTCTTTTTCAAATATTGTTTCAAGAAGTGCCTTCCCTTGAATGGAATTATTTGCTCATCCACACAAAGTTTCTCGGTCATTGGAATTTTGGATGTTTGGTACGCAATTCGTTCCCAATGTGTTTTATATGGGTCACTACTTCCACTACAGAATGACCTATTGAGAGAATCACAGTTTTTTGAATGATGACAGAAATTATTGGGTGTCTGCAGGACGTTGAAAAAGTTTACAGATTTCGTGGTAAAAGATTCTTAAAAATTTTAATATGTATAAAATGAAAATGAAAATATTGTATAAATGATGTAGGTACTGTAAAACGTCGATTTAAACTAGACATATACATTTCTCATAAAAAAATTTAAAAGGAAATAAGCTAAGTACCTACAAGATTTGCAGTTTCAAAGCTAGGTATACTAAATGTTCCAAGAAAATCTAATACAATAGAGGAAAATAAATAGGAAAGGATATGCACAAGTAGGAAGACGTGGAGTTTAGTCAGATATTAGTTGAGACATTTAACGAAAAACAATTGTCTGCACAATGAGATGCCTAACACTTTTAAGTAACAGTATACATAATAGAGCCTGCAAGGAACTTTCTATAACAAATAGTAATACTATTCCAAAATTAAACATACCCACGTAAATTATGTACGTAAGATAAACCACTTCACATGATTCATAATATATTATATATAATATCTATCTATATATGGAATTATTTGCTCTCCACTCAAAGTATTCTCGGTATGGAATCCTGTTGATTTTTGTTCAAATTTTCCCAAGTAGGATTTTTTGGTAAAACTACTTCACTAACAGAATGTCATATTAAAACCTAATTATTAAAGACGAAAATTATTTAAGTTTGTTTATGATGTTCAAACAAAACTGTCACAATCAAAGCTTATAGAGTAGAAGATAGAAACATACTCAAAACACTATAGATGAATAAGTATAATGAGAATCAATGAAATTATTAACTAGGTGTTCTACAATCGTTGAGGTAGCTAGTAAGTATTTTTAACCATATTGCTTATACATTTCTTAAAAAATACTTATGAGTAATTAGTGCATGTGCTTTTATACGTTAGATTTATGCAGCTTTAACAAAACTAGTCACTTCAGTTTCAAAGTCCAAGAATGGAGATAGACACTCAATAGGCAATCTTGAGGATAATTATTCTTCCAAAATAGGAAAGGGCATATCACAACAGAAACTGATTACTGTTACTGCACGCTTGGTTGTAAGGTATTTACAAAGGGTGATCAACTTAAGCTCGGGAGTTCGATAACTCTGTTACCTTGACAGTTACGAAAAAAAGTTATAAATAGAAGTTATTACAAAAGTAATACATTTTAAAATTATTTAAATACCACGTATTATAAAGCATACCAAACATTCTGTTTTTTAATGAAACACCCTGTATATTATATTAAATTTCAATTAGGCTCATTTTTCCTATTCCAATGATAAACGTTTTTACTAGGTTCTACAGGGTACTTTTAGGCCATTTTTATGTGAAAATCGTAATGAAATCGTCACCATATATTATTTAAAATAAACAATTGAGGGCTAATCTCTCATGGGCAAAATAATTTCGTGATAGTCTGGTTTTGTTAAAATTTATCACTTTTGTGATAACTTATAATTATCTCAGTTATTTTAAATGGAACACCCTTTATTATATATCATCTCTGAAAGGTACTCTTACTCTTATTAAGCATTCCCTATACCTAAATTTTACAGTTATTAATTTCTTTAGATTTTTTAAAATAAAAGCGACATTTTTGGCACTGCAAATTTTTTACAGTTGGCCATGACTGTAAAGTACTGATTGACATAGAGTAATATTATTTGTCTATCAAGCTTGTAAAATTAATATTTTAGGTTTATTCGGTTAATTTCCTTGTTATTTACGTACAAATTTTGAGTTCATCATGGATTTTTCTAATGAGGAATTAGTCGATATGATCTACATACTAGGTGAATCTCATAAAACGTGCTTGCTAGCAGTAAAGGTGGATCACGAGAGATTTCCAGAGCGCCGATTACCTGAAAAAGGAATTTCGAAAAAGTAATGAATCGGTTTAATCGTACAGGTACTGTAGTATATGAAAAGAAAGAAAAAACGAAAACCACTGTTGCCGAAGAAAATGAACAGAATGTATTGTTGGCAGTTACAGATGATCCCAATAAAAGTATAAGAGAAATTTCCAAGGAACAAGAAATAAGTTATGGAAGTATACAAAAAACACTATCTAAAAACAAGATGCGCCCATATTATATTCAATTGCACCAAGAATTATTGGATGATGATTTTGGACGAAAAATAAATTTTTGTAACTGGGCTCAAAGAAAAATTCGCAATCAAAGAGATTTTTTAATTATGTAAATATTCCATGTTTAAATAGACATAATTTTCATTACTATCCAAGAGAAATTCCTCATGTAATAGTTACTACTTCACAAACAAGATGGTCTTTAAATGTTTTGCGGTAGTATTCTTGGCGATTTCGTGATTGGCCCATATTTTTTCGAGGAAACGGTGAAGTTTATTTAGATTTTCCGGAAAATCAGTTGCCTGCGCTTGTTGAAAACGTTCCCCTGCGTATACGTCGGTGTATGTGGTATTTACATGATGGGGCTCCCATACATAATAACTCACTGAATCACGGCCATCTACACGATCACAGGTAGAGGAGGGCCAATTCCGTAGCCTGCAACATCGCCTGATCTAACAAAAGTAGATTTTTTCTGTGAGGGTGTGTGAAAAATGAAGTATATAAATTACATGTAACTACTTTAGAGGACATGAAAAATAGAATTAGAGTCGTTTTCCGAAACATTAGCATCCCAATGGCTAGAAATGTAAGTAGAGAATTTGAAGATCGGCTACAACATTTTTAAATGTAATGGGAGGCCACTTTGAACAGTTAATATAAATACCACTTCATCGAAACACTGTATTTCGTCACTATAATTAAAGTGATTTAAGTTCAACCATCTTAGTCTCTGTTATACCTAGTTTTGTTAAACAATTTGTGGTTTTATTTGCAATAGTTTATACTTGATGTATGCCTTTTTCACCTGACAATAATAGTATTGATACAGAGCTGATTAAACTTACAGTATTTTCAAATAACACATTAGTTATGAAAAAAATAAAAATGTATGCCAAAAATGTCGCTTTTATTTTTAAAAATCTAAATAAATCAATAATTGTAAGATTTAGGTGCTTAAGAAGAGTAAAAATATTTCTTAAGTACTTTTCAGAGATGCTATAAAAGAGGGTGTTCCATTTAAAATAACCGAGATAATCATGGGTGAGTTTTGGATCACCCTGTACAAAAAATAAAAGTTATCGCAAAAGTGATGTTTTAACAAAACCAGACTATCACGAAATTATTTTGCCATGAAAGATTAGCCCTCAATCGTTTATTTTAAATAATATAGGGTGACGATTTCATTAGGATTTTCCATATCTTTAAAAGTACCCAGTAGAACCTAGTAAAAACCTTTATGATTGGAATAGGAAAAAAGAGCCTAATTGAAATTTGGCATAATATACAGGGTGTTCCATTAAAAAACAAATTTGATATACTGTGATTTTATGAAATACCCTGTATATTATTAAATAATTTTAAAATGTGCAGCTTGACTTTATAACTAACTTTTATTTAAAACTTTTTTTCGTAGCTCTCAAGGTAACGGAGTTATCGAACTCCGGAGTATAAGTTGATCACCCTGTATGTAGTTTAATCATTTTTCATTGGTTGTTTTCACATATATGGCGTTTAAAAGTTTTAAGTGTCTTTTTTTGAATTTTTATAACTATTTTTAATTTATGTATAACTTTCAGTCTCCTTTTGTGCAGGTTACATTGTGAAACTGATAACCTTCAATTGAAATAATCATGTCTTGAAGTTTACACAATGTTTGTGTGTAAGTCATTTAATGACTTGAAAATATATAATTAAAAATAATTGTATTTTGCCTTAAATAAGTTACTACTACTTGCTTACAAATATTATACAATACACGTGTTGAATGCATTTCATGCATGTAAATTGCAATTTTGCATAAAGGTTGGTACACGATTTGAAGTAGAACGATCTCAAAATAGAAGTAATATCAAAATTGCATTTCTCCCGCGAGTAGAAAATACTTCCTGCCAAGTTGTATGCGGGCTCTGTTATGTCTATCAAATTTAGGGAGGTGTAAATATAACTGGAGTGGCATCGACCTTGTTGCGCTTCCCATACACGTTACGGTCTACCGGAGAGCTCCACCTGTGCAGATATGCCTATATAGGTGCTTCATAAGCAGCTGTCTCGATTATGGTACTCTTTTTATTTGCTAAAAACAAAGATTAGTTCTATATATTTCTACAAAATCTTATAATAAGGTACTTTCTTAGTTGAATCTGGTGGCGTTATTTTTGGGCATTGAATCACGCGGTTAGACGATGCAAGCGACGACCTTTCTGGACAGACACTACAAAAACCAGCGCGACATGCGCAGACGACCGGCACGCATAGGTACACTCAACCGTGCCACTCGAAAGAATTGATTTTCGATCTTGCGCCGGTCGCCTGGGCAGGTTCAAAATACTGCACAGGTCTATCGCATCCAAGCTCAGGTCTACCTGCGCAGGTAGAACTCTCCGGTGGACCGTAGCGTGTATGGGAAACATTAGATAAACGGCCCCACGCTCCCACCACTTTTAAAACGAGTATCACGGCGTTTTCTCTCTGTTTATATATGTCCATCATGGTCTTGCCAATGATTGCTAGCATTTAATAATTTAGCTTTTATTTAACAAACTGTATTAATTCTTCATTAGTAAAATTGTATTCTCTGAGATCCTATAAAGTCAAAATATTAGGATTTAAAATAGGTTAATGAAAAGTTCTGCCAGGTAATGTATAAAAAAAATAGTTTGGCACATAAAACCCATTAAATATTTACTTTCTTAAATAACATAATATATTAGGTTGGAGAAAAAGTTTCTTCGCATTTTTACATGAAAACTCAAGACATTTCTTTACGTTTATTTACATTTAATTATAGTATGTATGTGCCATTTTGTTCGATGATTTATTGCCATCTTGTAGGTAGTGACGTGATCCCGTTGCTGTAGAACTTTTGGGACTTGTGATTAAAAAAACGCGACAAGTAGTTTTGGCATCTCTTGATGTTAACCTGACACTGCCTAAAGAATTCTGAACTGACCGAAACAGGTGGAAATCTGAAGGTGCCAGGTCAAGGTTATATGGCGGATGCATTAACACATCCCAGTCAAACTCACTTCATTTTGGCTGAGTGACTAAAGTATGGTCTAGCGTTATCGTAATGAAAAACCATACCCTTTCTATTGATCAATTCCGGACGCTTTCTCTCAACTGCTTTAATCTCATCAGTTGTTGGCAGTAAAGATCCGAATCGATGGTTCTGCCGGCAGTAAAAGCTCATAATGAACAATGCCCTTCCAATCCCACCATATACACAGCAACACCTTATTGCGAGTTAACCCAGGCTTTGGCACAGTCTGTGAAGCTTGACCGACCTTTGACCACGACCTTTCTAGCACGTTCTTGTCGTACTTGATCCACTTTTCATCACCAGTTATCAATCTCTTCAAAAACGATCCGGTTTCATTACGTCTCCATAAAGAATCGCAAATGAGTACACGGTTCATTAGGTCTTGTTTCAGTGAGCTCGTGTGGCACCAAAATATCGAGCTTTTTTGTGTACCCAGCTTTTTCAAATGGGTCAAAACTGGTTTGTGGTCAATTTCCAGCTCTTCAGCTACGTCGTAACTACTGATATGCCGATCTTGCTCCACTTTTTCAGAAATGGCGTTCATTTGATCCGTAACAGGGCGACTAGAGCGAGGTGCATCTTTGACATCAAAATTCCCGGATTGAAAACGCTTAAACAAACTTTGTGCTACTCTTACTGCATTATCCATAAACGTAACACATTTTTTTTAAAATCTATCGAATTTCTTCATTAGATTTACTCATTTTGACAGAAAGAAAAATAAATGAAAAATAGCTGTAAACAACAATTTACTAATTTGTTTCTTTTTTTTTTAAATATAACCTTTTTAATGTCATCAAAACCAGCCAGATACAAACAGCACAGCCAAAGAAATTTTATTACAAGTTGATACATACTATATGCGAAAATACTTTTTCCCCGACCTATTAAATTAACTTAATCATTACTAAATACGATTTACCCGTAACTTTATACTGTGTGACAGACGAAGAGAGAACATTGTCTATGTATAGCTGTACCGCTCTGACCGGTTTTAACGTTAAATCTGAATTTGTGGTGCCACTCCAGTTATATTTACACCTCCGTGATCAAATTTAACATGTGTGTCCGTCCATTCTCCCTACCCTCTCTGATAGGTTTGATGTTGTTTGCGTACAACACTCTTAACCCTGCGTCCGACACGTGGGGTGTGACAAACCCTAAGCGTCGAAAATTGGATGTAACTTTTTGCAATTTGCGCTTTGCAGTCGGAACTGCTCGGTAGCTTCCGCTTATAGTTGCCTCTGCGGTATTAGCATTTAAAATCAGTGGCCGTTGAGCGTGTGTTTGACTCAGAAGCGTTTTAAGTCGATTGGGGCGCACCCCACCTGTCTCAATAGGTTTGAAAATCGTGTTCTCACCAAGATAGCTGAATCAAGTTGTGACTTCAGAGTTCAAGGTAATAAACGTTTGTTTAATTAATATTATTGTATATATTCATAGTATTTTACCAAATAGCAAAATAGAGACTACGAGCGAGAAATGGAACATCTTCAGGCTTATTGAACGAAACACAAAGCGATGACGAAATCAGTGGATCTGATGACGAAGAGGAGTGCGATAATGTAAGCATCGGTAGTGACTACTCAGATTTTGAACAAGATGCCGGCGACAATGTAGAAAATGGAGATAGTGTAGAAGAGAATGAAGGCAACAGCGAAAACAGCGAAAATAAAGAAAATTCGGTACAAGGAAATACAAATTTCTATTTCGCTAAAGATAACGTAAAGTAGAGAGACTACTAAACCTGATCGAACAAGGGCAGAAAATATCAGAACATACTTACCTGGTGTAAAATTGTTTGCAAAAACTGCAAAAAGTCCTCTTCAATGCTTTCTACTTTTCATAAATGATCACATGATAACTGACATCGTGATACATACAAATGAAAGGATCTTTGAGAAGACAAGACAATGGAAAGAATCACCGCATTATCAACCAACTAATGAAGTCGAGATAAAAGCTGTGTTAGGCCTTTTGTATTTATCAGGAGTTTTCAAAGACAGCCCCGATCAGTGAAAGACTTTTGGAAAACCAACGGAACAGGGATAGAAATATTTCGCACTACGATGGTGCAAAGGCGCTATGAATTTTTACTAAGCTGCCTACGTTTCGACAACAAGGAGAATCGCCCCTTGCTCTAAAAAAGTGATAAATTAGCTGCTGTTAGAGCTATAGAGGACAAGTTTGTTGATGATTGTAAAAGTGCTTATACAACGGGCCAATATTTAACAATAGACGAAAAATTAGAGGCATTTAGGGGCAAATGCCCTTTTCGTCAATATATGTCAAATAAACCTGCCAAATATGGCATAAAGGTTCATGTCCTAGTAGACGCCCGAACACACTACCTAGTCAACATGAAAGTTTACGTAGGTAAACAGCCAGAAGGTCCGTTCTGTGCAGGCAACAGTCCGAAAGATATAGTTGATAGGCTGATGGCTTCCGTCTCAAAACGAATAGAAACATTACCCTCGACAACTGGTACACAAGCTATGATCTCTTTATTAAATTGCGCCAAGAGCATGGCCTCACTGCTGTAGGAACCATTCGCAAAAACAGGAGGGAGATTCCCACAGCCTTTGTAAATGCGAGAAATCGAAATACATTCTCAAGTCTCTTTGGATATCAACAAAATTATACATTACTTTCGTATGTATCCAAAAGAAGCAAAATGGTCCTTTTACTGTCATCTCTTCACCACGATGGGCAAGTGGATAACTCAGAAAGGCAATTTCCGGAGATTGTGTCGTTCTACAACTTAAGTAAAGGGGGAGTAGATACCGTTGATCAATTATCTGCTTTATGCAATCTATCACAAAATAGTCGACGGTGCCCTTTGACTATATTTTTTCCTTGATGAATACTGATGGCATACACTCCCAAATTATTCATAGAGAAAATAATAATGGAAAAAATACAAAAGAAGTTACTACCTAACTCAATTAGGATTCGAATTAATAACTGATCATCAGAAGATGAGGATGGTAAATGACAGACTACCTCGAGAACTACGAGGTGCGATCCGCACCTACCAAAAAAAACAAAACCAAATAGGCAAGGAAGACGTCAAGATTGTCCTTGTGTCCATGATCGCAAAACAAAATACGTTTTATATGCCTGGAACATGCTAAAATGTACTGCGAAGCTTGCGCAAAAATGAATGAAGTTGATGACCAATAACTTTTTCACCAGTATATACATATTTTGTATTACAGTTTTGTAATTGTTTATTTTTAGTGTATTAAAATTATTTACTTATTATATTAATGTTACACATGCAATAAACCTTTTTGAAGCAACCTATGTTTTCCTTGGTTCAACAACAATCCCTTATTCCTAAATGTGCAAATTAAAAATTTTAAATCAAAAAAGCTATTAGGGTTTCTCACATCCCACGTGTCTAAAAATGTTGCACAATTCCACCTATCGGACACAGGATTAACAAAAACTGTCACTTCACTGTCAAAGCTTAATGGGATAACCAAAGAACGTAATATTACGTTCTTTGGGATAACTAACAGAATATTGCTTTGATTAAAACATCTAATATATTTACTAACTTATAACTTTTAAACCAAGGTTAAGTAGAAAATATAAACTACTGTCGTTCTTTCATATCCCTTCTCTTAATCTTAATTTAGTTCAAGAAATAATTATAACAAAAGCACTGCTTACTGTAACAGTGTTTCTTATTTATTATCTAAAGTTACTTTTTACTATGCTTAATTTTAATGAATCACTTGAATAAATAAATAAACAAAACAATTTAATTTTCACATGCATATAATTTGAATCGCTTAAATTTCCCGCTGTTCAATTAATTTTCTGTACATTCAGTTCGACGCCATATTCTTCATCACAGATAGGGATATGTTCATCTATAGTATTTTGTCTACAGCTAGAAATTGAAATGACTAATCAACAGTAGGACTCTATAATGGCTCAGATTATGACTATGTACTTACAGCAGATTGTAGTAAAAGACAAAATAGATGATAAACTAATGTAAATTCTTAAAGAAATTGTTTTCTAATGCATTGAGTTTGTATTTTGTAGTTTAAAGTATTTCTTTATGTTTAGTTTCTACATTTTCCCTTTTCATATGAAGTAGTTTTCAAGCCTTTTAGGATTAAATTATGTTTCCCAATAGAACCTACTTCATGAAGTATTTGGGTAATTTTGATCAATAACAATAAATAGAAAAAATTATTGCGCCATTGAATTAATCAGTTGCAATTCCATACTTGAAAATGACCAATTCCATTAAGGCATTTTTAACAATTAAAATTAGCGCACTTTTGAGGCTCTGGGGTGAAGTAGGTAAAAACGTAGTCACTTTCGTCCAAGTATTACATAACAGAGTTTGCCTTTTTTTCTCTATAATTGATCACAAGTAGAACTACTCAATGGACACTACATCTTGATTTTATTTGCAAAATTCCCTAATGTTAAAACCTAAAAAACTTCTGTGCTTTACTTTTCTGTTCCAAGATAGTTTTAATACATTTTATTTTTTAAACTTTATTTTAAATTATGGTACAATGTAA
Organism: Vesta saturnalis; assembly: GCA_036346205.1. Lineage (NCBI taxonomy): Eukaryota > Metazoa > Arthropoda > Insecta > Coleoptera > Lampyridae > Vesta > Vesta saturnalis. The sequence goes on along the minus strand of JARFJB010002209.1, from coordinate 4,315,563 downwards.
TAATAGCATCAGACATAGTTTATACATCATTTTAAATGCTTATATGTAGACTATATTTATCTATAAATATAACACAGGTTGAACATGTTATTATATACCTAACCACTGATTCACTAGCAAATCAGGTTTATTTATGTTTTGCCTTTTTCTTCTTTTTTAACTTTTTTTTATGTTTTCTTTTCTTTTTATCTTTATCGTCCTCACTCGAATCACTTTCAGTTTCGGATTCACTACTAGAACTTGTTTCTTTTCTATTTCTCTTCTTTCTATGCTTTCTATGTTTTTTCTTACGCTCTCTTCATCTGAACTAGAATCACTCGTATATGAAGATGAGCTTTCTTCTGTTTTTGATTTCTTTTTCATACTGTCTTCTTCTGCTGAAGGAGAATCACTTTTCTTTTTAACTTTTTCTTCCCCCTTACTACCATCATCTTTTTCTGACTCAGTCTCAAGATCATAGTCAGGCTCAAAATTTGCTTCATCTAATGTTGTTTTCCGTTTATCTGTTGTTGATTTTGGTTTTATAGCTTTTTCATCATCATTTTTACTTCCTTTAGGACTATCTTTATCTTCGTCATCCTTCCTATGCCGTTTAACTTTGTCCTTCTTCTTCTCCTTTTTATCTTTACGTTGCCTCCTTTTATCTTTATCCGGACTAGTACTACGAGATTTTGAAACCCTCCTTTTTCACGGTTCCTTTTATCGTCAAAATCTCGAGTTCTTTCAACAATTCGTCCACGGCTATGCGATCTAAAATCTTTTCTCTCAACTCGTCTATCATCTTTTCTATAATCCCTACGAAAATCCCTCTTTAAATCTCGCCTAAGATCTCTTCTATTATCACGATCTGCTCTGAACGATCTATGATGACGGTCACGTCCCTTATCTATTTTTGAGTCATATTTTTTTCGATCATCAAGTTCAATTCGCCTTTCACCCTGTCCTAAATTTCGGCTTAAATCGCCAGCTCGTCTACTAAGAGGAGAAAGGCTACGGGAACGGTTACGGTCGTAAGGTTTATCTATTTTAACAATTCTATCCAAGTCGTCTACCTTACAACCTAGTCTTTCTTTAACAGACAAACGAGGCTTGGCAACTTCCACAGCATCAACAGGTATTACATCATCATCAAAATTATTGACACCTGTAATTGTTACTTGTATATTTCTAACGTCGTCATGGAGATCGTCCAATTTTGTGTCACGGTCACGTTCTCCTGAGTACAACTTTGCACGATCTAAGCTTATTTTCTTTATCTCAATAGGGCGAATGGCATTAATGGCTTTGGCAAAAATTGCATTTTCGGCACGTTTTAATACTTCATTAGTAACTTTTCCAGATTTTTCTAATCTATCCAATTTACCATCACCTCTGCTATAACTTAAGTTGCCAGACATAAGTAAATCATCATCAACTTCCCATTTTGATCGTTCAGGCAGAGGTGCAAGCATTTCATTTTTAAGATCCAAATCTGCTTTTAGTTCAGCTTCATTCGTATGTAATTCTAAAATATCTTTTTCGGAGTCATCATCATACGACAACTCTCCTTCATCGCGCCCATCATTTTTGGAACTGTTTTTTTCAGATGTTTCTTCCATTTTTGTAGACGATTCGTCTTTTATTTTACCATACGTCTCAATTACGTTACTATCAATTCCTTCTGATAATAAATCTCCGTATAAATCGTCATTATCTTCAATTTGAGGAGATTTAATCGATTTATCGTCTAGTCTATCTTCATAATGTTTCTCGGGAGACTCCCTTTTACTGTCCACAGACAATTTCTTACTCCTTTCTCTGATTTCATCGACAAAATCTTTATCGTTACTCGCATCGTCTGATAAATTTTGGTTGTCTTCACAAACTTTATCGTCATGTTTCTTGTGATCGTAATCAATATTCTCGTGACCGCTGGCAAATTTGTTACTATCCTTTTCGTAGCTATCATTACCCAATTGGGTCTCGGAGTCATCCTTTCTAGACTCGCTCTTGCCCTTCTTTTCTTTCTCCTCCGCTGCCTTCTTTTTATCATGCTCTCGTTTCTCTTTTTTCTCTTTACGTTTCTTACGGTCTTCCTCTTTCTTTTCTCGCTTATCTTTCTTTCGTTTTTTCTCCTTACTTTTCTTAGCTCTTTCATCATCTGAAAATTCTCTTTTCCTATCAACTCTTTCAAATTCTCTCTTATCTCTATCCAAAGCCTCGTCGTGCCTACGTCGCTTGTGTTTATCTGCTGATCCCGCCCGATCTTTATGGTCTCGGTCTTTGGAAGATCTCTTAGGTGATCCATATCGATTTCTATCCGGTGATCTACCTTCATATTTACGTTCATTTCTATCCCGTTCAGTATTTAATTCAACACGTCTGTCATTGTCCTTGTCTCTAGTTGTACGTGTGGGACTAAATTTATCACTCGAATGGTTATCACGGTTATTATCATAAGGATAACGATCATCAAATCTAGGTGTATTCTCTAACCCTGGAATTGGAGGTTGTTCTGTGCCAGGCGGTGCGACATCGTCATATCTCCTAATAGGTGGTAAATGCTGACCTGGTGGATGTTGTATTGGTGGTATATGGTGTGGTGGGTATACATCACGTGGTGGATACCTAAACAAAATAAAAAAAAATGTTTCGTTTAATTTGTAAAATAATGTTTTTTTTTTAATAATTTGAAGGCTTTAAACTTCATCATACAGCTAAAAGTTAATAAAATAATTTTGCTTAATTTTTTGAGAGAGAAGAATTCATACTATTTAATTGTTACAGTTTATGAAGCCTTCTCACTCTATTAGTTCTACCTATGCTTAGCTTATTCCTCTTCTTTCCAGATACAGCTCAAATAGTTGTCTTCTGTCCATTGACCCTGTGTTTACAATTATGCGTGTAGGAATTGAGGTTAAAGAAAGGAATTTGTCACAAAATTGTCATTCATACGCCAATCTCAAACTCGCTGGATGGCTAATTATTGGTGGTGTTTATAAAACAAAAAATTATGATTGCGTGCGACAATAGCTAAGGTACATATAATCTCTTCAAAATTTGATTTATCTATAAGTTTAAACATTGATTTGATAGCTTTAATGAGTTGTACCATTCATTTTAATAGTTGCATTACACCAATATTCTTTGTGTCATAACATTTTAACCAATAATACTTTAATGTTTATACAATATTTACAGTTAAATCCTTATCGGATTTAATTGCTGTGACGGAAGGTGCTTGGAAAGCTCAAGCAGCCCACCCTCCCCTTGGGGAAGGAATTAAATACGTTTCCATTTCCTTTATACACATATATTCAGTCTTGTTGAAAACAGCTATTAACTCTTTATAGTTGCTTATGATTAAAATTTATTTCGTTATTTAAATTTCGATGCCGCGAATAACCATACTATTAGAAACAAATTGGTTTTAGTCAACGAATCCGTGGGGCTACTTCAGATGTACCACCATTTTTAGACTGAGTTTTTGATAGGTTTCTCAAATATATAACTTACATTTATGCAGGATCAGTTATAACATTGAAATAGACTGACTTAAAAGTTGACTTGCAATAGATACAGAGTAACACTTAAAAACTATGCACTAAGACATAGTTTATGATCGGTGGTGTAAAATGCCATCGATTCAGATCTTAATGGAACGCTCAACATTTTGACTGTATTTTCGAACCTGGCCAAGGTAGTCGTTTCTAAAGGCGGAGAAAAACTAAAGCACGCCTTCGGATAGGAAGAGTAACAGTAGGACCCGTGCCGACGTGATGGTCTACACGTTAAAGATCCTTGCTGAGGTTGAAACATAGCAGTTGATGCGCATAAAGTGCCTGAAAATTCGTTATTCCTACACCTTTGTCCACAATACCACACAAATGAACATAATTTTGTAAAATGGATACTTGATATTACTTTGAGTTACAAAATATTGCGACTTACGGCCAGCGTTAACTTAGTAGATTGTGGACAAAGAAGATTATAATTTCGTTAAGTTCTCATAACCGTCAATATTGGTATAACTTTTGTTTTATTCATAATTAGACAATTAAGCGATATTAAGCATTACTAAAGAATTATTGCATTTCGACTAACCTAGAAAAGCAATTAAACCGATAAAATACCGTGGTCAGCTTACACATACCGTAGTCGTTTTTTTAAATACCCATTAGGGGCTAATTTTTCACAATTAAAACGATATTTTGTGTATTGCTATACAAAGGTTTTAACATGGAAGATGCTAGGGAAAAGTGGATTTTCTGAGTATCTGAGCACTATTAAATCTAAATTTAAAAAAATTGGTTTTAATAGTAAAATATTTAGTATTTGATATTCGGTTAGGAAATGTTTTGCCATGATAACATTTTTGACAATCTAGAATCAAGTTTGATATTGTCAACACTGTTCCAATAAATTATCTATTCAAAACTAGATACATATTACTTTTCCAAACGATAGTTAATATATATAATACTTAACATTAATTAGAAACACAATTATGGAAGGTACAATAACTTACTGACAACAAAGTGTATTGCTTAGCAACCGGAATAACATAAGTGATAATTACACATTGGCTCTTTTCAGTGTAAGTTTGTTGTGATGGGTTAATTTCGTGAACATTACTAAAAAAGGATGGACTTACTTGGATGTTTGTTATGGCAAACAAATTTCTAAGTAAAAATGATTCTAAAAAATAATAATTTGTTACTCTAAGAAGGACATAATAAGTATGGTTTATGAAACTGAAGTATTAATTTCAGAGTCGAAAAAAGTTGTTTATTGGTATCACGGCATTGTATTTGAAGTATAACCTACGAAAAGAAAAACAAGAAAGAAAACAGCTTTAAGTAAAGAAAATGAAAAGGCTATAACTCGAGCTGTTGTAATAAATAAATAAAATCTAAAGCGCAAAATGGAGTACCATGATGAGCTACACGAAACAAATGAACAATCCAATCGATTTAGAAAGAAATCCGTTTTTGCCAATACAGTACATTTCTACTCTAAACTCGAAGAACAAATAAAGAAGCAAATCAATATCAAGTGATTTAGCATTCTGCAGGATACATAACAAGTGGGATGAAACATCTAAATGGGAAATCAACATTGAATAAATGAGGTAAGATTCTCTCATTAATATCTTACCGCAGAAAAACACTAAAAATCAGAAGACCAATACATTACGATCCAAGAACAATTACAATTCGTGAAGGAAAACCAATCAGCACAAACAACACCAACAATATTATCCCCAAACATTAAAATTCCAACATTCCAAACCTGGTACGAAAACTGAGCAACGTTTCATAACCTATACGAAAACTCAATTCGTGCTAATAAAACACCATCCCTTGCACAGAAAATGCAATACCTCAAAGCCTACTTGAATGAAGACGTTGTAAGGTTAATACAACACCTTCACATAACCAAGCAAAATTATAAAATCGTTATAATAATGTAAGGCTGATGGTGTCTATAAACTACTAGACACAATTTTAGACGCTCGCACGTTAAAAGAGCAGAAGCCAAACAATTGAAAAGACTCCATATGTGTCTGAGAAGAGATACATCATGAGAATTAATAATATCAAGAGTCATATCAAATAAATGGGATGAAGAATAGAACAGGCCGTTGTAACAATCTCTGAAACAACCAACAAAAATCCAAGAATTACAAGACGTAATGGAATTTCTGGTATTAGGCAATTACAAAATTCATTGAGAACAAGTTCCATCCAAACCCAACTGGCAGATCAACAATCAAAGCAGTTGCCAATACTGTAAACGACATCTTACGGAGAACTGCTAAAATTTAGTTAATTCACAAGTGCAATAAAAAATAAAGTGATTGAATGCATATAATACAAAATGCTATTTAACAGTGAACGGTGCAATTGGCAACTATCGACATCATGCTCCACTAAACCACTCAATCAAACCGTCACGTCAATCTTCGAGACCAATGCAGGACATTTTATGAAGCTACAACATCAAAGATGGTACCCCTGGGATGGTGGGAAAAGAACAAACCAAAGATCATCCAATATTATTTGCAACAGCAATCGTACGAGTAAAAGATCTGTTTGCAGAATGTCAGTTATTAAGGGATGTTAATTGGAATAAGCATCATTTATCACAGAGCAATAAGGTCAAGAATTAAAATAACTCAAGCACAGAGTTAATGCCATGGTCTCAGACCTGGAAAACAACGAGCCAACATCCTCAGGAACCAAATCCAAATGCAGCTACGGCAATCAAGTACATACAAAGTAAAGACAGAATTAATTGTGCTGTTTAAGATAATGAAAACCATCAAAGACGTTTGAAATGGGCATGGAACCCTGGAAAAACATCATTTTAGCAAATCAAATCAAAAACATCAAAAATAAGAAACCTCAAATAATATCCAGAATGATATCCAGAATAGAAGGCGACCAAGTAACCAAATATTGGGACTTGGAGAAGTCGGTGTTCCACAGCAGGGCAGTGAAAGAGGTCAATGTATAAGCAGACCACAAAAAGGAGCTTGCTTACACTGTGAGAATCACGTTTAAAGATCATCTAGAGAATATAAGAGACTGTTCTCACTGTAGCACGGCTGCTGCCACCAGAAAAAAAATATAAACAAATACAGATATGCCGAATCAATACAAGACATTCCTGCAAGAGTATATGGACTTAGGGCATATGAAAATGGTTCCTGTCAGAGGGAAACGTAACTGCATGCGCCACCAAGCAGCGATATAAGAATGCGCACCACAACAAAGTTAAAAGTGATGTCTGATACCTCATCTAGTACATCAAGAAAGAGCTAAACGATGTGTGTGCACTTGGGTCCAATACTATAGCGGAATCTAGCAGGAAAAATATTAAGATGGAGGAAACGCCAATTTGCATTTACATCGGACATCCAGAACCGCCGCATACTTGAGGAAGGAAAAAATTCCAAACTGTCTTGTGGAGGTTTAATCAACATTCCATCAGCGAATAAGTAACATTGCCATATGGAACAACAGAAGCAAATAAAGCATGATGAAATGGAAAATGGTAAACAAGACGTTCAGCGAGGAGAAATATTAAGGATTAATATTAAGGACAAGTAAAGTGAGGGGGGTATATTCAGATCTTAAATAAATTAAAATCGGTAAAGTTGATTTGTGTGCGAAATAAAAGCATTACAAGTAACACTTAGAAGTGAAAATGAAATATCTTCCAAAATGCGCATTTTATCGAAAACTAGTTCCTATCTCAAACTCTATACAAAGGCGAGTCGAACTTTTACGTGAAACATCTTTCCGAGCCTTTGTAAAAGGCACTTAAATCGCAAAACAATATTTTTTACCACATTGTATTTAAAAGAAATTATAATTTTGGGGTTAACTCATTGCTACTTCTGAGTATTTTGTCTGTCTCTCAGATGGTAAAGTATGCCTACAGCAACCTCACGAAGTTAGGCTTAATGACTGCAATCTTGTCAATAACGCTGCATCCAGATTGCCATCTATCACGTAAAGAAAATATTTCAGATGAAGGTTACGTATTTCCTTCTGTAGAAAAATGGGGTTCTCATTTAATACTTTAAAGATAATATAAACATAATTTAACACTATTCCTTGTTCAAAAGTCGATACCATCAACTGTAATGATCATTGTGGAACACTCGGTATAACCAAATTTAAGTAAATATTACGCGTTTATATAAATGGCGGTCACATTGCAGCTTAAAATTTACAATGACGTTTTAAAACTGACAAAAAATGGTGCAAATCGCACATCGGGTCCATAATTAGAGCGTTCAAAAAATTTCGTCAAACAAACTTTTTCCAGAACCGAGAATTCAATACAAAAATAAAAAATATCACTTTATACAAAACATCTTTGGATGCACCTCTTAGAGGATGCATGTGACAAAAACCAAAACCAAACTGAAACCTTGGCCAGCAGAAGAATCTTAAAACATTTTCCATGCAGAGGTTGATATATTGCTTTAATACCTAATACACCTTTAATACCTTTAAAACGTATGTCATAGACTTTCTACTTTAAACAATCTGAATAGAAAAGATTATAGAGGGCCATACCAAAAATCTTGGTGTTGACACCAGCAAAGTTAGTGTTCTTCTACCATAATAATATAAATACGAATTTCGATTACTATTTTGCTATAAACAATATCAATTAGTCTGTGAAAAATTTCGCAATCCAATACATAATTTAGAAAACTAGGATCACCAACACCATTTTGCGATATTCATATGGAACGATCGTAATGAGCTTCAAGAGTATCAGTGACGTCCTGGTATTGATTTTTATTTTTTGTCCTTTTTGACCTTACGAGTATGGTAATTTTTCCTTGAACAATTATTTGCATAAATTGTTCCAAGATTAACATTGTTTATTACTTTCTGAGTAAATACAACGTACCGGCCATTAATAGAAGACGTCGCCCGTATCTCAGGAACAGTTAATGGTACGTCTATAGCAAAAATCTTTTTAGTAAAACTAGAGGGCGTAACACGATCACAAAATTAGAAAATCGTGATTTTCACTACCTAGTAATACCTCAACAGGTTAAATTATTTCCGGAAATTTTCTAAAAATATTCATGAGCAAAAAAAATTTCGTATTTTATTCAACCTGGTGTGGTATTCGGTAAGAAAATTTCACACAAATACCTTTTAACCAATCAAAATTGGTTTTTTGACAGGTCCAAGGTGACCTGTCAAAAAACCAATGCAACGCATGTAATTATTGAAAATTATTCTCTGTACGGTAGGTAACCAATAGCGAATTATAGTGGAAATTTTTTGACAAAATGACAGAATAATTTTTTTGACAATTTGTTTATTTAAACGTGTTTACGTTTCGCAACAACGCACTTAATTTTTTATAAACTAAAATTTTGATGTGTACTTACATAATTAAGGTGTTTCTTGTATTCTTCTGCCGCCCTTCCTTCTGAAATTTGTAAACACAATTTGGTGTAATTTTCTTACCGAATACCACGCGAGGTTAAATTAAATCCGGAAATTTATGCTCACTCATGAATATTTTTGAAGATAATCAATCGTCCTCGACTCGGGATAATTTTCAAAATATTCGTGAAATAATTTAACCTCTTGTGGTATTACTACTGAAAATTTTACACCAAATTGTGTTTAAAATAATTATTTTTTGATTTTTGACAACGCCCAATTTTTTTACTTTGACAAGGCACCAGTCATTTGAAGAAAGAAAATTTGTTTCGAGTTGTTCAGGATTTGCTTCTAAATTATTCAAAATGGAAAAATGGTAAATAAAATGGTGTCTAAATATTGTATATATTTTAGCAGACGTAGATATTTAATTGAAAAATGTTTGGTTCAAAGTCCAGCTTTTTCGTTTTTAAGAAGAAAGGAGGTGGCACACGAATACAAAAAACACCTTAATTATGTAAGTGAGATGTACATATAAAAATTTTAGTGTATAAAAAAATAAGCGCGTTTTTACGAAATGTAATATTATATTAAAAAACAAGTTTCATAAAACCAGTCTTGAAGCACGAATTCAAATTTAAAAAGCGAGCGGCGTAGCCACGAGTGTTTTAAAGAATGAGCGAAACAAGGTCTTATGAAACACGTTTTTTATGGTATTTTTGGTAATTTGCCCTTTCTTTTTAAACTAAAAGTTTTACTTTAGTTGATTTGTAGATTTTTGTAGCAGTTGGTAATGTCTTAATTTTAAAAGTGAAAATTTGATCTAGTCGCGCTTTGTTTTATCCAAATTCTGTCACAAAACACGAAAATGGAAGATAATCAAGACAATCTTGCATGTACGCCCCCTGAAATATGTGGAATTGCCAAAAATTCCCTCGCGAATTGGCTCATATCAAAGTTTTCCACTGGACGCATCCGTTTTTGACACAGAGTGGCAAGCATCAAATAATACCGGATCAAGCTTTGCCAACCTAAAAATGTTCGTAAAATGTTCCGTGAATGAATAGCTATAATGACATCGGAGATGATGACAACGGGTTTCTTAATATGTCTATTAAAGAATCAAAATGGAAGCAAATTACAAAAACACGTTTGTCCATGACTATAGCATAATATAGTCGTTATATGTCTCGGCAGACAATACTAATAGCATACACTACACACTAATTGTCATTAATCATTGTTATTGTCATTAGCAACGGGATTCATAAAAATAGATCACTATAACCTTACATATTACCATGGTATCCGTCAAATACATTCAATCAAAAGTATCGGTTTCTTTCTCTCTCTTAAACGTTCACGCATTTGCGAATAATACTAACGTTTGAATAAAACCGAAGCGACTTGGCGATGCACATTTATTTGTTTCCATGTAAACGTCAATGTAACAATCACGCATTAATTTTCTGTAATTTTTAATTAAATTTAGTTCACTCGCAAATCTATACTAAATACCAAATTTACTAAAAAAAACTAAGTAAAATGGATATTCCGTCTACTTCTAAAGAGCAGTTAACATTAACGCCACCAGATGTTCGGCAAGCAGCTGAAATAGAAACCCTCAACGTATTTCCAAATACCAAAAAACTTTACTTAGGCGCATACGAGACGTTTTTCAAGTGGAAAGTGGACAAAAAAGTGAAATCTACATGTGAATCTGCAATTCTTGCTTACTTTGCGGAGTTAAATGGAAAATACCAATGTTCTACATTGTGGTAGGAATATTCAATGCTCAAAAGTACGATAAGCCTAAACGAAAATGTAAATATTTCTAAATATGCTAAACTACAAGCATATTTAAAACGGCAGTCGGAGGATGTGTTCCAAAAAAAGCAAACATTTTTACTCCAGAGGATATCAACAAATTTTTAAAGCCTGCCAGATGATAAATATCTTCCAACAAAAGTAAGCGTTAACTAACCGTATATCTTTGCTAGATCGCATTAATAAGGGGAATAATGGGTGCTTGCCGATCGATTGGCAAAATTAACAAAACAAAAAATTGGCCATAATTCCTTTATAAAAATGGGTACAGATATTGCAAATTATTTGAAACTATCAAACCCAGAAAGCTACTGCAGAAGTTCCACTACGATATTAGTTGATGCGGGTGGTGATACTACTACCTTGAAAAGGCCTCGGGGCTGTAGGTTCACAACGGTAGCAGAAGGTTACATTAATGACTCCACACAAAATAAAGAGAATACTGCTAACAAAATTTGTAATGCAATTACAAATATTAGCAGCATTAACGTTATTACTGAAGCAAATAACGGTAAATGGATATTAAACTAAATGAAGTGCCAGTATTAAATATAAAAAATTGCTCTAAATTTACAATTAACATAAATGTTAATAAATAAAATCTCAATTTTCATCATATTTGACAGATCACGATATCTGTGTTAATTTTAAATGAAATAAGTATTTGAATTAAATTAAAAATATTTGTAGTCCTGGACAAAGCATAGCATACAACTCGCATATAAGGGCTATTAATCACTCGAACGATTTGCTCTCTTATATGCTCGTTGTATAATATACTATTAAATAAAAAAATTGTCAAAAAAATTATTCTGTCATTATGTCAAAAAATTTCCACTATAATTCGTTCTTGGTTACCTACCGTAGAGAAAAATTTTCGATAAAATATATGCGTACTTTAAATATATCAGTAGAGGAAGTGAACTTTTTTTTAGACAATTGAATTACTTCGGTTTAAGAAATGTGGTGTCCTTAGAGGGCACTTCTCCCTCTTTGATCTGCAAAACAATTTATAGCTCTCCAGAGGGTGGCATATTTTTAGCATAAAGGAAAAGAAAGTAAAAAACTAAAGAATAGAGTAGAAAACCGCAAATCCCTATCTTTTTTTAACGAGACATATTAAGCAAACTATTCAAATTATAGTAAAATGTAACATTAATGTTTTATTTTCCGTTACTTATAGTGTACGGTGTTAAAAGCAATTATAATTTCCCACCTTAAAAATAAAATTAAGTAACTTGAAATAAATAGAAACAACATACACATTAATATTATAACATGTTAGAACTAAAAAACTATAGCTAGGTATTTTTTTGTCTTTTACATGTTATTATATTTATTCTATTAGCTACACTCTCAAAATATTTTTCACTTGTTACAATTTTGTAAATATTTTTTTTTTACTATTTCTTAACTTTATGTAATAGGTAAGGCAAAATTCTTAGACTTCAAACCAGTTATTCTTGATATATCATAACTTGGCACATTTCAGAGAAACCTCGATTTTCTAATTTTGTTTGTCTAGCAGTCATCATCAATTTCTCTCGGCCACTTTTACTATGTCCCCTATTAATGGTCCATCCGGTACATAACAAAATGTGTTCGACCGCAATGGACGAAATAATATTCCGAGTACCATGAATTCAGTCGGTTGTTAAAATTGTAAATATTTCCACAGATCATGATATAAGGGCAATGGTTTAAGAGTAACATTTTGTTCTCCCTTCTAACGATGTATTTTATAGCATCACGGCTTATTACTTAAAATACCTTTTCGAGATTTGCAGACCCTATAAAGATTTCAAAATTAAAAAATTAAGAGTATAACCTTTCTTTTATAACATACCAAGAATTGAGTGTTATACAACAAAGTTAAGGCATACAATGTAAAAGTTGTGTATCACGCTGTTTACATCGATAGAAATTTCTAAGCTACTAACTTTATGGGAAATGTCAAAGTTTTGTTTCATTCATTATTATTAGCTTGCAATTTCTCTTAATTTTCACGATAAGGTATTCATATTTATTTCTTTATAGTAATTTCATAAACTTGTAAATGTAGAAAATGTAATTGTTTGATTTGTACAAATTTCTTGGTCTATAACTATTTACAATGAATATAGTTAGATAAGATAAATGATACCTGGCCAAAATAAAGGATTAGTGCTAAGATATACCTACTGGGTGTACTAACTTGTGAACTAAACTGGAATACTAATGCAATGCTCATTGTTAAAATTGTGCACATCGTGTTTGGTATGTTAACTTGTTTAAGCCATTTATGCCTAATGATAGGGCGGTTCGAATTTATTTTTAAAAAAATTACCGGTAGATTCCCCACTGAAATACAAAAATCCGGAAATTAGTTTTTAAACTACATAAACGGTTTCTCATTTTTACCTTGCAACCTACATATACAGGGTGATTCCGTATGTGAAACCCTATGTCCTAGAATTTGGGGACAAAAATTCTTCGAACAAAATCAGCCCTAAAGAATGTTTTCCGTTAGGTGGCGCAATCTATCACTTACAAAATATAATCGCATTTTTTACAAAATATTCTCTAATTTAGGTTGGCAAAAAATATCAATTTTAGAAACTACTGTCCTTATTCTACAACTTTTGTTGAAGCCATTTTTCTGTATCACCTATTCTGAAGTGGTGGGGGAAGTATTTTTTCCTTGGCATAAAAAGACTGTAAGTTCCATATGTCCGAATCGATTTTCACAAACCTAGACTCCATGCAAAGAGAATTAAAGGTAGATTCCATAAACAAATAACAAAAACGCATTTAAAAATATTTGTGATAGATTGCGCCCCCTAACGGAAAATTATGGACTCGAAAACAGTTTAAATCATTCTTTCAGGGCCGATTTTGTTATAAGAATTTTCCCCGAAATTCTAGGACATACGGTTTTCGGGATACGGCCGGTCGCCACCCTGTACATACCTATGTAGGTATAGGTTATGCAATCGACATTTTTTTCACTCGCTAAATCGACTTATTAGCTCATTTTACAACGTTTGGCCAAATTTTGCCAGGATCGGCCAAGATGTCTGTGTGATTGTATGTTAGTATCCACGATAACTCCAGAACGAAAACACCTACGTACTTATCATTTTGTATTTAAGCTTCTTTTCATTTCGCTTGGAGCGGATTAGATTTTGAAAGAAATCCAGTGGCGGAGAGGGGGTTTATTAAGGGCAGTTTTTTGTTTTTATCAAATATTTCTAAAACAGCTGCACATTTCAAAGATATAAAAATACCTAGATATAGACCTTAAACATATCGATTATGTTCTATGCAATCTTTTTATTCGACGCGTAATTTAGCGCCAAAAAAATTCCTAAGGTATAATTTAAGTGTTCGTTCAATTTTTTCCAGTATCTAAATAACAACTGATTTTATAAGAAAATGTGTAGACATATTTTTTAAAGAAAATTTAATTTTACATAACTTTTGTTTATAAAATTTCTTAATATAACGCAAATTAAGCCTAAAAATTAACTAAATATGAAAGAAAATGTTTAAACTGTTTTATTGATATTTTATAGAAGCGGGCGGCCTTGGATTTTTTTAAGTTAACACTTATTTATATCTATCAATCTCTATCTGACGAAGTTTTAAACGTCTGCATGACATAGGTTTTTCCTTTTACAATGTTGCCTACTTTCGTAATGAACCTATTATAAAAGAAGGTTGCATAATTAACCTAAAAAAATGTTATTAAAATTACTTCATTTCTTTTAATTTCCATTTTGTAGGTTGGCCAGATATTTTTGAAAAACAGAAATCAAAACAAAGCATTTAAATGTTAAAATATGAGTTTAATATTAAACAAAAACGTAGGTTGCTATGGAAAACATACATTTGTTATTTTCCAAAACAAAATCTTATATTGACGTCATAAATCAATTATTTGTAAATTATTAAAGTTTACCATCATGCCTCATGTATTTACTAACGAAGATTACGTCGACATTCATTTTATTTATGGCTTCTGCAATGGAAAGGCATTAGAGGCTTCGAGAGAATATGCAAGAATATTTCCAAACAGAAGACAGAACAGTCATCAATTTTTTTTTGAAACTGATCGTCTTTCTCGCGAGGTTGGTTTAAGGAAAAGTCGTAGAGGGATAGATGCCAGAGATGAACGCCAGCGAGAAGAGATATTTAGTCTTTTTGAAGTAAATAATCGTTTAAGTTAACGTAGGGCTAGTAAACAACTTCGGGCTCAAAATGTACAAGTCTCAAAATCAAAAGTGTTACGTACATTACGAAAAGATCGTCAGAAAACATACCATTTACAACCTGTTCAAAATTTAATAGACGGCGATGCTGTGCTGCGCTTAAATTTTTGTAATTGGATAATTAACTCCATCCATAGAGATGCAATGGTTCTCCAAAGGATTTTATGGACTGATGAAGCTACTTTTACAAGAAGAGGTATTGTAAATTATCATAATTTGCGCGTATGGGCGGATGAAAATCCACATAAAATTCGTCCCAAATCATTTCAAACTAGTAAATAATAATTTGTGAGGTCCATATTTTTTTCCACGTCGATTAAATTCTGCATTATTTCTGGACTTTTTGGAAAATAATATTGATGACATTCCTCTTAACTCACTTTGGAGTTAACGTATGTAACTGGTGTGATGCCAATTTTCCTGGGCGCTGGATAGGCCGATTGGGAGCAATTCTTGGCCACCTAGGTCACCTGACCCAACTGTGTTAGATTTTTTTTTATTTTTGCTACACCTGCAGAAAATATTGAACAATTAACCCTGTGTATTAATGAAGTTTGCAATCACTTGACAAATAATAATCATCTAATTTCTTTAGCTGTTAATTTAACTCTTCGCCGATATTTTGACATTTAAACGCTTTGTTTTAATTTCTGTTTTTGAAACAATGAAAAACCATTTATGTATTTATAATATGTTTAACGCTCTGTATTACCAAAAAGTTACTGTTTTTCAATGAGGAATCTACCGGTAAATGCATTTTAAATAAATTTGAACCACCCTGTATAGTACGTTTCAAACTTATCGATGCTTGTTGCTGCTATGGTCATTTGAGGAAGCAGCTTGTCAAATATCATTGGTAAAGAGCTTGTTGTTGAAAAATAGGTATCGTACGCGCTGTTTGTGGAAAGATATTATAAGGAAATGACCGTGCAACATTGACTTTTTGAGATGGCGGGGCTCGGCGTGTGCTTTACAAGGTAAGATCAAATTTTTATAACAAATATAGATATAGATATATTTGTTTATAAACGCAATACTAGAACAAGTGATTTGTATATTCTGATGTTTCTTGTTTGGTTTTCTTTATTGTTACGGCGTATTATATTTAGACGCCTTATATTTCGGACATTAGGAAAATAAGCTAGTTAAATTCGTTTTATACAGTTTACATAATATTTCACGTGCATTGTAAAATGTTACAAAATATTACTGGTTTTTTGTTCATTTTAGAGGGTTTTTGTTACATGAGCGTCTAGTCCTGATAGAGGGTGAAGAAATTGGGGCAGAATCAATAACTTGTTCCCATCCGTTAACGCAAATGGTGACGTGACTGTTGAGGATTCGCGTGAATATCATATTTACCGGCCAGCGAAATGAATAGCCAGATTAAAATAAATTCTAAACTTACGAAAAATCATTGGAGTTCGGAAGATGAAATGCCACTCGTCAATATTCAGAAAAGAAACAAAAGTAGAAGTAATTTGAAAAAAAGCAGTTCTTGTTATGTGAAAGAAGATTTAAAAATTGACGACCATTTTGCCCTTGGGTTTCTTAAATGTGTTGACGATATTCTGTGCTCTATGCAAAATCGTACAGGTGACGAATCCCATACTCACAACAAAAAAAAAGAACATATCTGTAGATGTATCAGAAATCAAATATTTTTTTAGAATAACTGATTTTAGTTGCTATGCTAGTGTACGAAAGATGCGCATAACAAGCTTGTCTCAGGATGAATTTGAGTACATCGTGACCCACATTCATTTTTCAGATAATCTGACTATTAATAAGTCTGATAAATTTGCCACACTTAAGAATTGATCTGCTGAGGAGGACCACAGTATTGATGAAGCCATGATACCTCATAACAAACGCCACGGCAAACAAACCTGTCATGGGTTCAAATTTTGGGTTGGGACAAGTTGTATTGGATACATAACTGGTTCGAACCATACCAAGGATCTGCAACTTATGTAAACCATTACGAGTTGGGTCATCGGTTGTACTTAAGTTATGCTGATCGGCTAAGGTGTAAGTAGGCAGATTTCAAAGTTCACTTCTTCTTGGATGATTTTCACTCGTCTGTGATTTTGTTGAAGAATTTACAAGCAAAAGGCATACACGGAACCGAAACTATTCGTGAAAATCTAGTCCATTTTACAAGATACGCGTAGAATGAAAATGCCTGTTTGACTGTGCAAAATTACAGGATAGAAACAGTTTTTTTCGAACAGCGGAATGAAAATAATATTGTCACGTTTGTATCCACAAGTTGAAGTTCATAATGGGTAATAAAATGAGGCACTTGGTGTTAAGAAAAAGCGTGCGTAGCCGTCACTATACTGCTAGCCTGGACCAAAATAGAAAAGAGTTTGTGTACCAAAGACGAAAGGCTCCCCGTATGTGGGTATGACCGCTTGGACCATCTAGTCGTGGCTCAGGACAAACAAACGCGATGTGCTCATTGTCACACTAGAACCACAACACAATATGTTTTTAATATGTCACACGCCATAATATTACAACTGCATATATTCCTAATCACCTACATATAGTGCACATACAGGGTGTCTGAAAAGTATGGAATATTCTATATATCTCGGTAAATATTTATTTTATAAAAAATGTCTGAAATAAAAGGTATCTAGTATTTAGTTCTTCATTGCGGGAAGATATTTAGTTAGTGGATTTTTAAAACAAAGGAGCAGCGAATATCACTACAATTTTTTTAAATGACAAGGTACCCCATATTGTGCTCATTTAATAGAGATGTTTTTCTCTTTTCAATGATATAAAACTATAAAACATTAGACTAGACACCTATGATTACTTTTAATTGTCAATAATTGATAGCGCCTTAGAACTGTCAAGGTATTACGTGCAAGTAAAAAGTTACTTATTTACATTGGTTAACATCAATTTGAGTCAAATACGCTTTTGAAGTAAACAGAAATGGCTCATTTATCCGAAAGGCAACGTACTGAAATTTTTAGATGCTGGAATATGGAAAAAGAAGTAGAACGCAGGAAGAAGTTTCCAAGTTGTTTAACAATTTGTACCCCGAATTTCACATTACGCAATCAACTGTAAGTAAATTAAAAATTATTAATTTTATTAAACATATAAACAAAAAGTTTGCCTCGAGTAGGATTCAAAGCTACGACCGGTACTTTGCTAGATTACCGCGCTAACCAACTGCGCCATCGAAATTCAAGCCCCAATCGATACAAACTTTGTCTTTATGTCTGTAGAACTGATGTAAATTCTAAATATAAAGAGATTACAATCAAATTACTTATACTAATGGAATGTGGGCCTGCAATATCACAAGGATTCACACACACCAAAGCAATTTGACAAATATTAAATTGTTATAATAACTGAAAGTAAAATTTGGCACAACTTTTCAGATACGGGCTCTGTTAACGATCTACTAAAAACGGGCAAGGCTGCAGCTGTAGATAATGAAGAAAGTGAAAATGTTATGTAGACCGTCGTGCACATGTTCCCGTTAGACAAACTGCGCGAGATTGTAATACAAGCAAATCCAATGTACACAACGTCCTAAAAAAGGAAAAGCGGTACCCATACAAAGTGTGTGTAGTTCAGGAGTTATTGGCAGACGACTTGGATCGGAGATTGGAATTTTGTGAAGAAATAACCCACCAACTTGAAGGCAATGCAAATTTTCACAAAAATATTCTGTTTACTGACGAGCCAACGTTTTGCTCAAACGGCACAGTTAATAAGTAAAACACATGATACTGATCTTCAAACAAATCCTAACTGGTATCTAGAAGGACACACCCATGACCATCAGAAAGTTAATGTGTGGACAGGAGTGTTTAGGAGTCCAGATTTTCGGACCTTATTTTTTTTTAGGGTAATTTAACGGCCGAAGTTTATCTAAAATTTCTACGATTTGAGGTAGTTGCTGCATTAGCTGTTTGATACCCAAATGAAGACGATCCGGATATACCCCACGACGGAATATGGTTCCAGCAAAACGGGGCCCCTTCACATTTTGGGATTAATGTCCGCCAGTACCTTAATGATACCGTTCCAAATCGTTGAATAGGCAGAAGAGGCAGAATGGGTAGCTCGGTCACCAAACTTAAGTCCGCTGTATTTTTTCCTTAGGGGCGGTCTTAAAGTTATGTTTACGAAAATAGGCCGGGAGATATTGAGAGCTTAAAAAATCGCATTTCTACAGAGATGAGGGCCATCGCACCTGAAGCTGTTTCAAACGCGATTGATGAATTTCAACGTAAAATTATCACTGCCAGGCTGTGAACGGTGCTCAATTTGAACATTTATTGTAGTTTCCTTTTTTTGTTGTGTCCAGATTAATATTAACTTAAAATAATCTTGTTAGAGTTATTTCAGAATAATTGAGTTATTATGTTAACATTGTAGTTTGCCAAATAAGCTTAACATGATTGTACTTTTTCGCTGTTTTTCTCAAAAATCAATTCAGTAAAAGTATTAAAGTTTTATATCATTGAAAAGAGAAAAAAACATGTCTATCAAATGAGTGCAATATAGGGGTACCTTGTTATCTAAAAAATTATAGTAATATTCGCTGCTCCTTTGTTTTTAAAGATAACTAAATATATCTTCCTGTACTGAAGAACTAAATACTAGACAATTTTCATTTCCGACATTTTTTGATACAATAAATATTTACCGATATATATATATATATATATATATATATATATATATATATATATATATATATATATATATATATATATATATATATATATATAGAATATTCCATACTTTTCGGACATTCCGTATAAAATCAAAAAACTTTGTTTAAATAAACAACAGCTATCGTCATTTTGATTTATTTTAACAAGTTTATATAAAACTTGTTATCATCCAAGTAGACGAGCAGACACTAATAAAACTTGCACGTTTAATGTGATGGCAACTTTTTATTTAAATTTAATTAATTTCAATTCGTACTCCAGCCCTAGACTCAATTTTTAGGTAATTATTTAATCATCTTTTTCTTGGAAATTTTAATTAAATCTAAAGCTAATATTTGGTGATTCTTGTACAATGTGATTAAATACGGGTAAGAAATCAGAGACTATTATAAAAGAGTGGTGCCTTTACACCATTATTACCTGATTTAGTGCATGAGTGTTAACTTTCGCGTATGTTATTCCCGTATATTTCGGTACTCATCGATTTCACCGCACTACTGGTACATTGCCATTCTATGGTAAAGGAGATTAACATATATTTAGCTAATTAAAGATCTTTGCGCAGATTTGCAATCTGTGTGTTAGTGGTAGAACTACAGCTGAATGGTATGTCAAGTGCAAGTTTTTTTACGGCACAAATGTCTACTATCCACAAGCACAATTGAATTCAATCAGCGCTAATTACTATTTTTAAAAAGTTGTATCTTTTGTAACGTTGAATGATTATCTTTATTTTACAAATCCTCGAAAAGACCATGAATTTTAATTTTAATACAAATTATTTTTAGAGCAAACAAAAAGAAATAAAAACTTACAAATCGTTTATTTCAACTATTTATTTGATGTCCCCTATTTGACGCTTAATTTTTTGACGTTACTCTAGTACCTATAATCAACTTTTTGAAACCAAAAAATAATAATACCATGCAAACAATTTCTTATAGTTCATATACGACCGCAAAAATGCAAATAAAAACAAAGCACAAAAGACACTATAATTTCTCAACAAGAATTTCAAAGGTTAAAATCAATCACTCATCATAATGAAACTGAATTTGAAATAACAAATGCTCAAGTCTAATTAAATGGCTTGCTATTAGATACTGTGCAAATCTGTAGCATATCAACCAACTTTTTTTGTTTTTCATTAGTAGTTGAATGTCTGCAGTGAAGTGCCCAATTAGACGCTATCTCAACAACATTAAAAGCTTCGTTGTCTGTCGATCACAGTATTGAACGAACAGAATTGTTCCCGCATGATAGACAACGCAATTCATTAGTTTTAGTTTTCATTACTTTCTGAAAACTAATTTTGAAATGTATCTTCTTTTGCAAGCATTCACCAATTCATTCTAAAGAAAAAATTTAAACAATGTAACTATAAAATAATTTTATTTTTTCATTACTTGACTAAAGAAAATAGTACAACACTATAAAACAGTTCTCAAATATATTCATTTACCTACCTTACAATTGTACAAAAGTCACAGTACGCAGTCTTCTTGTTTATACTAAGATTAATTTACAAAAAAATGTAAGTGAAATAAACTACGAACTCAACATTGCAAAATATGTAGTTTATTAAACTTGTACAACACAAGATATACAGAAGGATGTCATAAACAAAAATAACAAACTAAACTATGCATAAAGGCTACAAAGTTCACTATATATCAAAGATCAACTTATAATATTCCAGATAAAAGGAAATATTCTGTATTGGCTAAGGATGGACTTTTTAGATGCAATTTTCTCAAAGATCCTACTAACTTTTATGAGCGTTTCAGAGTAAACATAACTGAAATCGTTTTCATGTTAGAAAGAACACGAAACTACTATCATTTTAAGGCAATAAAGCTCTTGCGATAGTATTATTTTATAAAAGCTTCGCTTAAGGTAAGAAGGCAAATAGGGAAAAAACAAAGATATAAGAGCATTTAAAAATTACTTTGGTATAAGTATAACATAACAATTGTTCTTATTTGATGTATTAAGTTAGGTGGTGGTAGTGCAAGATATGGTTGTACCAAAGTATCTTTAAGGTTTGCTATACGTATCAAACAAACATTTTTTTTTATTTTTTGGTATTTATGATAATAAGCTAACAAGGTTTGTATTAAATGTGCGAATTTTGACAAGTGAACAGGTTTCTTAATCAAGCAGAAACTTTAATCAGTATTTTTGGAACCGGGCATACGCGGTACACTTATTAATACGTACAACCTTCAAAAGAAGAATATGCAGGATGTCCGACGACGACCTGAAAGTACATTTACAAAAAAGTAAGTTTTAATATTCTGAAAATGTGGTATTATCCTAATGTCGATGGGGTCATACCGGAAGTAGACCCTAGCTCGCTTAATTTAAATAGAACCGCCTATTTTTAATGGACAATGCTTTTCAAGTTATTTAAAATGTGAAAAATATGACGGTTGCAGACTTACAATTCTATACATTTTTTAGTAAACGGTTCATTAATTTTATTTTCTTTATTATACAGAGTGCTGGAAAAGATGTTTCTAATATAGATATCAAAAATCGCAAAAAGCTCAGTTTTTTAAATACAAAACCCAAATTCTTGTCATATTTATACTAAGCGTTAAAAAAGGAACACTTTCTGTTAAAACCCCTACGCCTAAAATGTATATCTCTACTTTTCTAAATATTAAAAAAAAAACGTAATTTCATTTTGCAAAACTTCAAAACGGTTACTTGTGTTTTCGAAGTCAGTGGTTATGGTAATTTGGCAAATGTCAGTTAGTGTGATTTAACACTAGAAACGCGGAGGTTGCCAATTTGACCGTTATGCATTTTTCAGAATCAATATCTTTATATTTAAATAATTTTCTTTTCGCAAATAAATAACAGCAAGTCGCGTTATCTAATCTAAATACAAGTAGGAAGTTACTGAATAGATTTTTAACGGTTTGAATATCACTAATAAACAATAATAATAATAATAATCTAAACAGTGGAATTTTGTAACGTGTAAAATGCCTCTTTAAATAAAAAAAAAAGGCGAGTAAATAATATTTAGGGTTGCTATGCCATTCAACCGCTACGAAAATACGGTTCCTTTAAAACACATGCCAAATTTGTTGAAACTCATAAAATCGCACTGACACAAATATAAGATACAAAAGATGTGACTATGCATGGCAGATCCGTATATAGTGTTTTTGAACATTTTTTTCTTTGTTTTCAAATTTGAAGGTTGATCCAACTTTTATTTTTGGTACTGTATGTGATTTTAAGTTTAATGATAACATTGTGTTGAATATTGGCTTATACTATATTTTTTCTTGGCTGCAAAATTCAAAATTTAAGCTAACTTTTGCCTTTGTTACTATGTTTGATCTTAATTAATCGTAAAAGTAAACAATTCATGTCGGGAGAGCTCACAAGGCCATTATCGTTATTTATTGTTACCCTTCAACTGAATAAAAAAGAAACTTAGAGGAGGGAAACGTTTAAGTTGTCACGGTTCGCGACAATAATATAACAGATTCGATAAATAAATATTAAATTACATAACAAAGAACTAACTATAACTCGGAAATGTAAATTAAAAATAATTGAAGCATTTGGTTGCAAATAAATAACAGCAAGTCCGGTAAGTGGCGCGAGATCCAGGAATCGCGTAGGGAGCAATCTGGTTGAAACTTGATGTGACTGAAGGGTATGTAAGTGAAAAAATGTATATGTATATATGCACATTTAGATATTCATACAGTAAATTTATATCTTTCTTGACTCTGTCTATATTTCTACTTCTTACTTCCTTACGTGTCGGAGCAGTAAACAAATAACTGTCCGGTAGTAGGACGATACGGTTAGTAGGGAATGCTACAGCGTTCGGGGCACGATTTGCCAGTAACCGGCCTGCTTGCTATGGTATTACTCAAGAGAACAATATAATTACCTCGAATCGACCTGGCTGCAAGGGGCGGTCACGGTCAAATAGATTGCCCCGTTGCTGACGACTGTGCAAGGAATGAATGGCGATTCGGTACTTGGAATGTTACGAGGTGTGCATGGTAAAGAATTTGAAATTGCGAATGTAATGTACGAAAGGCACCTTGATATTCTGTATGTATCGGAGACAAAGCGCAAAGGAAAGGATGCTGTGGAGATGAGGATGGCATCCTACCACTATGGTCATGAGTTGAGAGTGAAGTGCATGGCGCAAAAGGAGTTGGGGTGATCGTAAGTGAAAGAGCGAAAACAGTGTTAAACAGTACGAATTGGTATCTCCCCAGGTAATGTGGGTTAGAATGAAAGTGGAGTTGCGAAGAACTTTTCTTGTTGCATGCTACGCACCGGTGAATGGAGAATAAGGCCAGGAGCGTGAGAACTTCTGGAATGAAGTAGAGAACGTGTTGAAAGTATGTAAGCCAAACGAAAGAGTGATGATAGTGAGGGATATGAACGGATGGGTGGGTGTACACAGAACATCTGTGTGTAGGGAAGTCTGTTTGTATCCAATACGTGGTTTAAACATAAAAATCTGCATATGTATACATGGCAAAGAGGTGAATCTAAAAGTATGATAGAATTGATAATGTATGATGAACAGCTTAGAAACCTGGTGAAAGACACAAAAGTAATACTCGGATCGGAGTGTGGAATGGATCACTTTTTGGTTGTATCGAGTGTGTTTAGGGCAACAGTGGGTCTGGAGAAGGAAAGCAAACGTTGTGTGAACGTCCAGAATTAGGGTAGACAAACTAGTGGATAATGCTTTGACTAGAGTTGAATGTGAATGAAACAATGTGGAACGAACAAATAAAAAAAACACACACGTTGAAAGTGCATTGATAAGCTTTGAAAAACTGTGTTGTCAATTGTGCCGTGCGGATATATGGAAGAGCGACTGTAGGTAGACAGAAAAAATGCGCTT
This sequence comes from Vesta saturnalis, assembly GCA_036346205.1. Taxonomy (NCBI): domain Eukaryota; kingdom Metazoa; phylum Arthropoda; class Insecta; order Coleoptera; family Lampyridae; genus Vesta; species Vesta saturnalis. Next base: position 4,290,962 of record JARFJB010002209.1, on the reverse strand, counting down.
GGTGGAATGAGGTGGTAAAAAAGACCGTATGTAAGAAAAAAGGTGCGTACATGGCAATGATTTCTACAAAAATTGAGACTGAGAAAAAGCGATTGTATGAAGTGTACAGATTAAGAAACAAAGAAGCGAATGCGGTAGTGAGAATAAGTAAAGAGGAAGTGGTGGATGGAAGAAGAGAAGATACAGAATGATTTTGAGGGAAACAAAAAACTTCTGGAAATGGGTCAAAAATACAAAACGTGGCCCAAAACGGATCGCTGCAGGAGTGATGAATATGAGGAACGAAATAGTATGGGACGATTGTGAAGTGAGAAAATGCTGGCAAGAATATTTCGGAAAGCTGTACAGCAGTGAGGAAAGTAAGACTGAAGGGTTAAATAAGGAGAATGTAGAAGGAATGGTGAATGAAACTGAGAAGGATATTGGGATAAATGAGGTATAGAAAACGGTAGGATGGTTGAAAAACGGCGTAGATGAAATCGCTGGTGAAATGCTAAAGTATGGGGTTGAAAAGCTTACACGAAGATTGTGTGAATTATTCAATGTATGCCTTATGTGTGGAAAAGTGTCGAGGGAGTGGAAGAGCGCGATCATTGTGCCACTGTATAAGGGCAGGGGAACAAGACTGATTGCAAGAACTACAGAGGAATAAGTGTGCTCAGCGTGCCTGGTAAAGTATTTGGAAGAATACTGATTGATAGAGTACGAGAAACTACAGAAATTAAGATTTGGGATATGAAGGGTGGCTTCACGCCAGGGAAAGAATGTGTCGATCAGATGGTTGCTCTCCAGCAGGTAATCGGAAAAGTATTTAAGTGTAAAAAAGGAAGCTGTACTGTGCGTTTGTAGATCTGGAGAAAGCATACGACATAGTGAATAGAGAGAATCTGTGGGAAGTATTAAATGAATATGGCGTAAATAAAGGCCTAATAAACGGAATAAGGGCAGTATACAACGGTAGCCGGACATGTGTTAGGGTGAGAGGAGGTGTGAGTGAATAGTTTAATATTGAGCAAGGCGTGCGACAAGGTTGTGCGATGTCACCGTGGTTGTTCAATGTATACATGAATAAGTGTGTTAGATAAGCATGTACCGATACAAATGGTGTAATGGTTGGTGAAGTAAATGTACAACTTCTAGTGTATGCAGATGGCGCAGTCTTATGTGCGGATGAGCTACAAACTGCTTTGAGGAAGTTACATACAGTCTGTGAGAGCATGGACCTAAAGGTAAACGTGAACAAAACTAAGATTGTGGTGTTCAATCTGGAAGGTGAAAAGGAGAGTAGAGTATTTACTCTGCAAGATGAAATTGTGGAGCACGTGGACGAGCTGGCATATCTGGGTAAAATGTTTACTGCAGATGGCACAATGGAGGACGAGATTGGACGAAGGGTCAATGCTGGAAGGAAAGTGATTGGAAGTATGTGGACGATAATGGAGATAATGCGAAACGAGCAATCTATAATGGCGTGTTTGTTACGTCAGTACTGCATGAAAGTGAGACATGGGTATGTCAAAAAAAAGCACGAAAGAAAAGTAAATGCCGTGGGTATGAGATTCCTGACAAGTGCATGTGGTAAAACCAGAAGGGACAAGATAAAGAATGAATGCATAATGACATAATGATATAAAAGTAGTACATTACGTTGGTTTGGTCACACTGAATGAATGAACAACGCAAGATTAACGAAGCAAGTATATGTGGATGAGGTTACAGGTAAGGCCGTGTCTGGTAGGCCGCGTAAAACTTGGCTGAAAGAAAGATAAGGAGTTTTAAAAATAAAAGGGCATGTCAGAGACATTGTATGAATCTTGCGGAAGCTAGGGAGGTATGCGGAGATAGGAAAGCATAGAGAAAGATATTCACAATCTTCTAACATATGTAGTAATGTTTTGTAGTACAAATAACCTTAAGCATTAAAATGCCCCCACCCCATCCTTTTGGGTAAGTATTAACACCTTTTACTGTTAAAATGCGGGGTAAACTAGTGGGTTATTTAAAACTGACATGTTGTGTGTAGTGGGTTAAGTGTGAGAGTAACCTTAGACTAAACCTCACCCACTACAAAGACAATAAAATAAATAATAACCTGATTTGCCATAACCATTCCAAAACACAAACTAACCGCCAAAGGATATACAGGTTTTAAGACAGTGTCCCTGTTTTTTAAAGCTGAGTACAAATGACAAAGAAGTCTTTGCATTAGAAAAATTAATTTTTTTGCGATTTTTTATATCGGCAGCAACATTTTTAGAGCACCCTGCATAAAAACACTCAAAATTTACTTAGTATCGTTTACATTCCGGCTTCTCCTGCACATTGCATTAAAAATATTATCGTTCGCTAAAAAATATCAAAATTGTAAGGTCTGCGTGTTTGTTTTTTTCCCAGAAAATAATAAATAAGTTGAAATAAGACATGTTATACGAAATACCTTTATTTTCTCTCTAGAATCTAAACTTCCATTAATAAATAAGGAGTTTCACTTAAATTAACAGAGTTGTAGTTAACTCCCGATATAATCGGAAGTTACACAGTTTAGAAAATATTTTAGCCCAATGCCACCACCCACCGATATTAGTATACTACCAAATTTTCAGAATTTTTAAACTTCTACTTTTTTATAGATCGATAGGTTCAGTTGTCGTGTTTCAAAAATGTCTACCAACATTTCTAGGACGTATTCTGTGTGTGAAATTAAGCTAATACTGTCAAATGAACATATTGTCCAAAGGCCGCCATTTTCTAGATACAGGGTGTTGAAATTTCGAAAAAAGGGACGTTTTCTATTGATTTCTTAGGAACTATACACACAGACAATCTGATATTATGTACATTACCCACACTCTGCACGTGTCATACACTGACGGTCACGACACTTAATTATTCGATACAGTGGCGGAGATACGGCCAGATCAAAAGAGTTGAACTTCTACGCCACTGGATATACTCGAATTTCACCTGCGAGTTTGTGGTTTGGCGGCTCGTTTCCAAGGTAAACAAGAAAATTTGATTTCATGTACTTCATAGCGGACGCCATTCGTTCACTATTTCGATCTGAAAATCTATGAAGATGAGCCAACGTCAAGGCAAAGAAAAATTTCAAACAGGATTTTTCTTTAAATCGCTTCGTTTAAGAGATACATAAAAAGAAGTCGTAAAATGAGGTGTACGTTCTGAAACGAAGCGATTTAAAAAACATTTATATTTGGAATTTCTCTTTATCTTGATGTTTTCCTCATCTTCACGGATTTTTAGATCGATATAGTGAACCAGTGGCGTACGCTATGAAGTACGTGAAATCAAATTTTCTCGTTTATCTTGGAAACGGGACGTCAAATCACAAAATCGAAAGTAACCTTATTCGTGTATATTCAGTTGACAAATACGGCATTGGAAAAATTCGAGTACTTCCAGTGGCGTAGAAAACCCTTTCGACCTGGCCGTATCTCCGCCACTGTATCGAATAATTGAGTGTCGCGAGCATCAGTGTATGACTCGTGTAGAGTATGGGTAATATACACATTATCAAATGGTCTGTGGGTATGTTCAACAACATGTATCTCGAAAATGGTGGCTTTTGGACCATATGTTCATTTGACAAAATTAGATTAATTTTACACACATAATACGTCCTAGAAATGTTGGCAGACATTATTGAAACACCACGTATAACCCATTTACAATCTTTTTGCAATGTATAAATCATAACATTTTTTTGTTGGCATTAGAATTTTCTAAGAAATAATTTATATGCAATAGTTGTCAGGGAGGCGTCATTTGGCTAAGGAAATGTCCAGCCTTAAGAATTTCCTATTTCATTATGAAAATGAGCCGTATTCAGCGACCGTGATGTAAAATCCCCATTATTGTCAACATGCCAAAAATCATCACGTTTAGTTCAGTAATAAAACAACAGCAATGATTTATTACCATAAAAGCTAACCAGACATTTAAAAAAACTTTTTTGGGAAATTTGAGTATGGTAAAATTAGGTAGCGTTATACACGCGTACAGTGTGAGTCAGCGACAAGTTTCATATTCGATTATCTGTCACATAATTGATTTTACCGAAAAAAGCCGGGATAGGTGGATTTTTGTTTTAAGGGGGGCACATTTTCATGTAAACGTCATTCTCATTTGTCCTAGTGAGGAGGGGGGGCACTTAAAAATCTTAGGTGGAAATACCCCACCTGTGAGCCATCATTGGAAAACGGTTGTGATGGGGAATACGCCACACTCTTGTTTTCTAGAATCCGATGACATTTGCCCCTTCTATGACCATCCAAAGCTTTTTACTAATCAAATTTTTAACGAAATCTTAATTGCTTATAATAATCAGCTTCGGTCAACGTGCTTTGGAAAAATGTTGTCAAACTTTGACAACGATTAATGTGTTTAAGTAAATAGTGTCACTTAATTCTAAACTTTACAAGAAGGGATAAAAATTATTTCTCTTTATTATGAGAACAATTGTTCTGCTGCTAGAATATTTAATAATAGACCTCTCAAACGTACGTTTCAAAATTGGTAAACAGATTCACCCAAACTGGTTCAGTAATTAATACCAAGTGACGTTTCCAACAACCTGCCAGGAAAGAAGGCATTCAAATTGCTGTATTGGGCCGTGTGGCACTAAAACCCAGAGTAAGTACTCGTCTATTATCATGTGACACTGAAGTGTCCCACTGTATTCAATATTAAAATCACAAAAATTTCATCCATACAAAATCCTTTTTGTGAATGAACTCAATGAAGATGACGATGCTCGCCGACCTGAATTATGTGACATTATGACTCAACGTTTGATGGATAGTCTGAACTTACTATACAACATTTGTTTTTCCGATGAGAGTGCATTCTTAAATGGAAATATTAATAGACATAATTGTCGATACTGGAGCGATAGTAATCCTACAATAACAAGAGGGTCACATACACAATAGCCTGAAAAGTTAAACATTTGGGCAGGAATTTTTCGTAGGTTACCTTTGCTCGTATCACTTAATAAGTTTTCATACTGAAGATACCTATTCATTAATTATTATAACAGCTCTCAATTCTTTACAGGCGTTACTGGAAAGAATAGTGAATGAATGTCGCTTAATAACTCCTGAGATCTTGACAAATGTGCGAAGAGAATTTGAAAGTAGGTGTTACTTCTGTATGGAAGTTATTTTGGACCATTTCGAACATTTGAGAAAGTGATCAATTGTACTTTTAATACTTTAAGTTTATTTAAAAGACTCAGATTTCGTTAAAAATTTATTAGTTTTATATGGTCACAGAAGGCGAAAATGTCATTGGATTTTAAAAAACAAACATGTGGCGCATTCCCCATGACAACCGCTTTCCAATGATGGGTCACATGTGTGGTATTCCCATTTAATGTTTTTAATCGCCCCCGCCGCCTCCCGGACTAATGACAAACGAAAATCACGCTTACATGAAAATGTGTCCCCCTTAAAACAAAAATCAATTATGACAGACAATCGAACATGAAACTATTTGCTGATTCACCCTGTGTACAACTCCGCTATCGTATTGTATTGCGTCAATTGATCTATTTAAGGAGTTTTTTATCCCTATTAGATTACAGTTACTACATTGTTATTAATTTCCATTTATTTAGGCATTGCCTGGGGTCTGACCGTCTGTGTAAATACGTCCTACAATTTGTTTCTTTTTTTTCCGTATGCGAAGAGGATTAGACCCAAAATCTAACCAGATGAAAGAATATTTTTCATTGTTCACTTTCTCTACTAGAACCAACATAAAAACTTCCAGTGCTGAACAAACATTTTATATCAAAATAAGTATTATTTCTCCAGTTTAATGTTTGTGATGCGCTTTTTCTCTCATGTAACCTAAGGGTATAAAAAAAACGTGCTTCTAAAGTACTCTCCCAAAGAAAATGCGTTTTAATAGGTCACGTTTGAGAACGTTTATACTTTTAGTTTCAGCAAATTATGGATGATAAAACAAAATCAATGATTTGCAAAGAAAACTGCTGTTCTAAAACGCTTTTGGTTTCAAGAGTAAGTGAGTTAAATTTTGACTAATAATTTTAATACTTTAAAGTGGCTAATGGTATTTTGCAAAAATAATTTCCAAAATATACAACATTCCGTATAAAAATAGACTTCACTAATGTGACGTGAAAAAACACTATAAAATTAAACCTTTATATCTGATGCGATATGGTCGAACGATTCAGAGCTGTGAAAAATCAGAGAAATATCCTTAGTAGCAATCTCAATTTAATTAGGTTGAGGTATGTGGAATTACGTGTAGAATTCGTTTACGACGGTATGAGACACGAATTGCAAAATCCACAGGACAATTTCCTGAAAAGTAATTTAAAACAACAGAATAGGCCTAGACAAATAGACAAAACGTAAATAATAGTAATGATTTTAAATTCTTCAAAAAATGCGCTGAGAAATAAATAAAACCATTTGATGGTGAAGGGAAAGTGTAAAAAACAACCAAAAAATGAAACAAGAGAAATTGGTAATTAAAAATTAAAAATATTTCAAATTTATCCTAGCCGAGTTGAAAGAAGGTAAAGTAAAACCACCACATTAAAATAATGTAGATATAAAAGTTGCTGGCCTAAACATCCAAGTGACATCTAAAATGCAACCTTGAATAAACATGAAGTCAGTTACATAATACAACAGTAAAGCAGAGGGCGAACACTTCAGTTTCCACACAAAACGCATGCTTTGAGTTTCTACACACCAGTTCTCATCACAGTTTGTATTGCGCTTCTGTAAGGCGCGTGTCTTGTTGAAAAATTTTAAATGAACAGTGTGTCCCAAAATTAATTCCCCACCAGCCGCCGGGGTTAGACTCCATGACCAAAAAAAGTCGAAAGCAGAGTATTACATTTTCTGTGTCAATGTTTGATTGTGACATATTTCAATTTTAAACTGACGTACAAAGGTAAACAATTCATACTTATTATAATGCCCAGAAGGTACAGCAATCAAGAATATTTAGATATGATTTAACTACTTGGAGTTTGTAATAATAATGCTCGTGCCGCAGAGCGTCTGCACCGCCAACGTTTTCCTACTAGGCGACTCCCTGATCATAAAACAATAAGTGGTGTTGAAGTTCGTCTATTTGAAACTAGATGTTTGGCTCCTAATATGAGTCATGCTCATCGTCCTAGACAGCTAACGTGGCAACAGGAAGAGAAATTACTCCACGACATTGAAGAAGATTCGTCTGCAAGTACCAGGATCTTGGTAACCAACCGTCACCATAGTCGTAGTACTATTCACAGATTCATGCAAACAGAAAATCTGTATCCTTATCACTTACAGCCGGTTCAAAAATTGCATCCTGGGGATAGTGAGTTGCGCTTACTATTCTGCAGGTGGTTTTTAAATTGCTTACATACAAAACAAAAATCCACATCAAATTAGTGAATGTGTGGATAGGTCTGTTGGGCAATGACATAATAGGACCGCATTTTCTGCCTACCTACCTTTTTGGACGATATTCCTTTATTGCAACGTCAAACTATTGTGTATCAACATGATAGAGCGCCTGCTAAATATTATGTTCGAGGGATATTAAATCGGCGATTTCCCGATAAATGGATCGGTCGCGGAGGACCTACTTCTTGGCCATCTACGTCCGCGGATCTCAGCCCAATAGTCTTCTGGCATTATGATTACTTGAAAAACGCGGTACACAAAGTCCTACCGAATAATGAACATGTCGTTACTATTCGTATTTATGGAGCTTTAACTCAAATTACAAATGCAACAATACGTCGTGTTGAAAACAATTTTTTCTTAAGAACTTACGAACCACGCGGTATCTTCTTTTCATATTAACTACACATGTTCTTCCTCTAATATGGTGTCGAATAGTGTATACATAAAGAGTGGAATGCATGTATTCGGCAAAAAAAGAGAGAAAAAAATACTTTTTTAAAGAAATTTTCTTTAAGAAAAATAATTTTCCAATTGTAATCAAATTATTAACTTTTTTATTATTCTCTTAATTGTAGGCCACAATCTTAATGCAAAACTTATTTTAGAGAAAATGCTAAGTTCAATTACTAACTTTCAAAGGCAATTATAATAACGTTTGTTAAATGTTAGATAAATAATAAAACAAAAATCTTCACACGAGAAACTAAAAGAATTAAAACCAGAAACCAAATGGATGTAGAGTATTTGTCCAAATGTCAATAATTAATTTTGTAGTCATTACAACAGTTCAAACACTGCCGCGTGAACGCAGGTTGAATTGCAATATCCTATTATCCCACGACTAGATGTGACAGAGATTGTACGAGCAAGATGCACAAGTATACAGCCATCTTTGCGTTTATACGTGTTGAAACCTTAGATTAAGTTTGTCTAAGGTTGAAACGTATAGCAATTTGTGTATTATAAGAAAGTTACTTATACTTGCTCAAAGATTAATTTTGAAAGTATCTTAAAAGTTAGCAGACTGAAAAACCATCAAATTTTCCTGGCCATATAAATTTACTTGGTTATAGAGAACTCGTATTTAATAAAAATACCTTCAAGCGAATGTAATTTGTCTGGAAGTTGACTGCAAGCCTCACTTACACCCTTAAACAACTACTGACAAAATTGTACCCGTACCACAGCCAACTTTACAAGTGAAATAAATTGGTACATACCGAACCGAAAGTGTTATTATTAGCTGAAATGAACAATATATAGAAACTGCTTTATTTTATTATTATTTAGAAGGGGTGAAAGTTAGCGTTTTCTCCCAATATACGTTTTGCATTAAGATTTTGATCAACAAATTAAGAGAATAATTAGGAAAATAAAGTAAAAACTTAAAATACTTATCACTCCATAATTGATTTTACAATATCAACTAATTTTCCACCTTTATTACCGAACTAGTAGCGTAGTGGTGACACGACCTGCTCAGCATTCGGAAGGTAATGGGTTCGATTCCCGTTATCGTCTACCTTGTATGAGGTTTTTTCAGGGTGGTTTTCCTCATACACATGTATCGGCATGGTCACTGTGTATATTCACACCATGTGCGGCTATTTAGGCGAATGCTAGGGTAGTATTTTCCCCCTCAGAACCATAACTCCGTTCCTTCCGATCCTATCCTGACCACACCCATCCTTAATCCCACCATGCATATATACGTAATGTATATATGTATGCTGGGAAACCATGACTGCGGCTGAAGGAGCTCAGAAAGCTTGAGCAGCCCGCCCTCCCCCTTGGGGGAGGGAATGAAATACGTGGCCCTTTCCCCCACCTTTATTGCGAGCTGTTAACACTATGTATTCTCGTATTTATGTATTCTGTACTATTCATATTATGCTAACGAGTCTCAGTCCGTTGGTTAATGAGGCTAATGACAAATAAATAAATTACATTAACATTTTTTATTTAAATGTTTAGATTTAATTCCAATTAATAGGTTATGATGAAATACCGAAGACATTTGATGTAATTTATTTTTTTTTTTTTGCTCTATTCAAAGATGCACATAAGTTGTCAAAATTTTGCTATACAGGGTGTTGTTTTGAGGTGCATCATATTTATTAATCTTTTAGGCCCAGATTTGAATTGCAATTTTTATTTATACGCTATTCGGCATAATATTGAGCGAAGAATATATGTAGTGATTATGAAAAAAGGTACAGCGTAGTTGGTAAGTTATGAAGAATTAAGCAAAATGGATAAATCTCCCAGTATCTTGGTTATACATCTGAATGCCTTTAAAATGTAGGATATTCAGAAGCACCTCGTAGTCCTCTAATTACCCCTAATGTATGTGCATTTCACAACAAATACTCTGTATAATGTCCCTATGATTTACTATATCATTACACCATAACGGTCCATTACCAAATGATGAATTGTTTCCTAATTTATACACTGTACAAATTCATAACTTTCTAATTAATTTCAAAATGAATTTTGTGTCGTTAGGAATCTAAAATTTCATTGTATCAATATCCATTTGATTCACAAAAATTAAATATACGTTATCAATAATGCGACCCATGGATATGGAGTATGCTTTGCTACAACCATTTTAGTAAAATGTACAGTATATCCTGTTCCTTCAAAAACAGCAGTATATCAATCCCACTCCACTCATGGTGTGTAACACAAACTTTGCTTATTCTTGTTCTGTATTGTGATTATTACATACGGGGTGTCCCAATAGTGCGGTACAGTTCTTTTATAGCGTTATTATGATAGATACGAAAAAATTATAAAAGCACAATTGTTAAGCATCTTAAGGCGCATAATCCAAAATAACCATTTCATTTTTATTAACATTTTTCTATACCTAACTTCCACGGTTTCTTTTGGTAAAAATCAATAAATTATTGTTTTTATCTTTTATCTTTAGGGAAATGTTAATAAAAATCAAATGGCTTCGTAGAGAGCACAAAAAATATTAGGTGTTCTATTTAAGTTAAGTGAGAAAAGTACAGATTTGCGTTTTGACTCGCCCTGTATACAAAGTATAATAATTGCGAAACATAATTGATCTGGTAAACTTCACTTACTTACAAAAAATAATCTTTGTCATAAAATACAGAAAAATTGATTACATTAGAATTAGAATTCATGACTATTTTAACTTTAAAGTGATTAAATAGTCTTTGTCATAAAATACATTAAAGTGACCATATCTTTTAAAATCCTCGGTATACTCCAATCAAACATCATATCAGATTTGTAAAAACGAGCCCAGTTCAAATATAAAATAAAAAATAGGTGATGCCGTTTATATAAAGGTATGTTTGGATAGGTTTGAAGTTATAGAGTACCCTGTATATTTACACATAATTTTGGTTTATGCACCTTGAGATGCCTAACAATTGTGCTTTTATAATTTTTCGTATCTATTATAATAACGCTATAAAAGAAATTTACCGTACTACTGAGACACACTGTATATGTATTTGCAGTGAGATGCTCATTAAATAAAAATTGTGATTAACGATTGGTCATAGTATTCAATGGATAACCCTGGGACAAAGCACGTCATTGAACGTAATTATACGTCGTCATTTTGACGTAAATTTTATGTTGGTATTTCAGGGTATTTAACGTCGTTTTAATACGTCATGTATGGCACTAGGAGATTATTACATCACCTTAACATATCATGTGAAAGACGTACGTTATATCTAGAATTAAACGTCATAATGACGTAAGTGTGCTACTTAGCGGGTTTAGAAGTAACATTAAACATTTGACACAACATTTAATTAATGGTTATATGTACAAGAAGATCATTACAATTACCAAAATTACAAAAACGAATAAACTCATGGGTTTGTAACAGCTGATGAAGGTTTAGAAACATTTGCTACTATGCTTGAAAATATTTTCAGTAATACTCATTTGTAATTGTGAGACTTTTCATCTATCCCAAAAGACGGTAGATCTCCATCCACGGTGGACACTTGCTCCAGTGTCAGTCAAAATGGAAGAAATGTAAAAATCATTCCAACTCCAATGTATTTTCTTTGAAATCTGGTCGGTGGTTTGCAATCTTCGTACTGAACAATAAAAACGTGCTTTGTGTTCACTTATTGTAGGTTAAGGTAATTTCCAAATAACTCGACTTAAGCAATTTGACTTTTTAAGTTTTTAGCAATAAATGACGTACCATTTTAGGTACTACTAAGCATTAAAAGTTATTAATCAGTCTTTGCAAGAACCAGCAACTAACAACATGAGTGCAACCTGGAATACGGTCCCTAATGTACTAGATTTTGTTCATTAAATTTATATATATATATATATATATATATATATATATATATATATATATATATATATATATATATAAAACCATATTAAATTTTATTTTTCAGGGTGGCCCTTTTACAGAAAATGATGATGCCCACTAGTATGTATACTACAGGACTAAGTGTTTAATAATCCGTCGAGTTATTTTTGCTTTAAAATGGGATTTATCGTAACAATCCACGTGAAAGGCCACTTGCATTCATTTTTATCCTTGAAATAAATTCCTTCAGGACATAATCTGTTCAACACAAACTTTAGGTCAAAAGCTCATTCTGGAACAAACTTGTTCTACTCGTAAGATTGTGTTACAGACCAGAAAAATTAGTTGAGTTGATCGGACCATTTCCACAGTTTTTCTAACTGTGGTTTCATATAACTATCGGTTTCAAAAAACAAGACACCTGAGTTTAGAATGTTATAATTTTTTTATTTAGCGTTCGATTGTTTCGATATTTGGCATGAATGTACCTTGTACACATCTACAACCGCTCATTAAATATGAAAATTGTAAGTGAACCTCTTCGGCAGCTACCGATCCCTGCTAGGTATTATTTGTAATATTGTACAATGCTTACTAATACATATAACACCAATTATACAAAGTTTTATTTTATTACATTAAAAAAATTCAGTCATGTACAGAAATCGCAGTTTTGTTTTAGCAGGGATCGGTGGCGTGAATATAATCTCGTGGTTACTCGCCTTTCAACTTATTACAATATTACGCTCCTTCGTCAACGGGCAAGATTAATTTTTTTTATGATTGCGACGAAGTTATATAATAAATAGATTTCATTTGATAGTGAATATTTACTATAAATTCATTCCTACAATTTAGTTCAGTCGAAACGAACAATATGCATTTTTAAAAAACTTAGCATGTGCTGATAAAAGGTCCATTCTAATCAAAATTTTAAAACTTTCGGAAGATTTGTAATTAATAACCCGTTCGTATAGGATGGACGCATTATTGGTTAAAATTTCATATCTTTTCAGCTAAAAATAATGAAGGTACATTGACTTCATGGTCTCCGTATGTAAAATACGTGCAGAAAACAGTCCTTTTTTTTATTTCTTTATAAATAACTGCCGAAGAGGTTTACTTACAATTTTCATATTTCATGATCGTTGGTAGATGTGTACAAGGTACATTCATGCCAAATATCAAAACAATCGAACGCCAAATAAAAAAATTATAACATTCTAAACTCTGGTGTCTTGCTTTTTTAAACCGATAGCAGTTGAGTTGATTGGCCTATTTGCATAGTTTGGAACTGTGGAAATATGCCGATCAATTCAACTAATATGAATTATAAGACCAGAAAAAAGCGCACATAGTTGCAAATTTTTTAATTCGTGAAAAAATGCGTTAAAAATATGTTTCTAGAAATATACCGTTTTCATATAAATTTTTTTTTTACGTAAGTTGTAGATTGGTAGTTATTATTTCTTAACTTCTTTTTGCAAATACTTCAACACAGAACTTTACCGAATTACTGGAAATTGATGTTTTCTTTCGCATTCAATATGTTTTTACAGTGGCCAATGTAATTTCATATACGCGACACCTCGGAAATATTTTTACGGTAAAAATAACTGAATATAAATTATAAATGCTTATATTTTGAGAATAATCTTTATAAGTTTCGACAGCAATTACAGCAATTTATAAGTTTTTTAACATTAACGTACAACGTTACTGAGGACGTCAGCTGCAATTGCTGTCGAAACGTAGATAGTTCGTAAGGTATATACAAATATACGATTTATCTCCAAAACATAAGCATTTATAATTATAGACATAAGTGAAAGATTTAATTTTTAAATTAAATGTAAACTTTATGTTCACGTATTTTTTTGTTATGAATGAAAGTCTGCTTAAAGACGCACTCAAGAATACGATATTGATCTGATAGCCCGGCGTAAACCAGTAGGTTAGAGACCTAACTGCGAAAACGTTGATCTCAGGTTCAAATCCCACTTTATACATAGAAATCTTTGAAAATAAACAGCGAGTTAAGTGGGCCAATAACCAACTTTACACGTTAAAATTACTGGTTATAATAATTACAAATTTTGTTTCATTCATGAAAGACTGCGACTTTCAGGTAAAAAACGATTTTATTTTTCTACGTAATCTCCCTTGACTTCAACACACTTGGTCCAGCGTTTGTCCAACATCAGTATTCCTTCCCGGAAGTGAGCGTCTGAAAGGTTGTGAAAATATTCATCTACAGCCCTTTCAATTTCTTCATTGGATGCGACGCGCTTCCCAGAAACAAATTTCTTGAAGTTTGGGAACAGATGGAAGTCTGAGCATGCCAAATCAGAAGAATAGGGGGAATGGCCGAGGAAATCGTACCTCAAATCGCGCAGTGTTCTTATCACCAACGCACTCTTGCGTGCAGGTACGTTATCCTGGTGAAAGATAATTTTTTGGCATCCACCTGGTCAAGAAGGTTAGAGTAATATTTGCCTGTAATTGTTCTTCCTTTTGCAAGGTAATCCATTAACAAGATCCTTTTCGCATTCCAAAAACGCTGACCATGACCTTTCCGGCAGATGTGATCGATTTCGCTTTTTTTGGCGCTGAACCACCGGCTTCCGCCCACTGCTTGTACTGCTGTTTCGTTTCTGGCGTGTAGTGGTGGACCCATGTGTCATCCATGGTGACAAATCGCCGCACAAAATGGGTTGGATCCGCATTGAATCGGTCCAAAGATTGCTGCGAAAATCGTTCGCGCATTTGCTTTTGATCGGCACTCAGCAAATGCGGCACCCATCTTACTCAGAGCTTTCGCATCCCTAATTCTTTGTGGAAGATGTTTCGCACCCTTTCTTTCCCCACAGCCTCAGTACTCTGACTCACCTATCGTCCAACACGATATCATGCACGTTTTCAATGGTTTCTGGAGTGGTTGCGGTTTTTGGCCGTCCTTCACGTGGATCATCTTCGAGAGATGGGCGACCACGTTTAAATTCAGCTATCACTTTTAAAGGTTGACATGGAAGGGGCAGAGTCTCCGTAAACTTTTGACAACTTCGGGTGAATTTCCTTAGGGGTTAATCCATCCAAAAAGAAGAATTTTATGACCGCACGATAGGCAAGTATCCATTTTAACGAAAAACACGCAAGACGTCTACTGCAAATTTTGTATAAACAAACTACTTGAAAGAACAAGTTGAAACTTGTCACACGAACTAATGACACGTACACCCAAGCGGGACACATACGATTTTGCTGATTGGAGCGCCATCTTTGAGTCAAGCCGACAACTATTCACCTTACCCTCCTAGAAGCTTGCTTACGTGTTCGTTTCATGTACAAAGAAACGACATCCTTTAATTAAGATATCCATGGCAAATATTGAAAAAGTACCTGGGTTTGGCATACAAGCTTCTAAACAGAACAGAGTTCGATAAGGTATTTCACTTGCTTGAAATCTGTTAATTGTGAAATGGTTCTTTTCGTTGCGAATACAAGCTTAACCGTTTGTATCATCAGTTATTTAATAATTTAACAATTTTTAAATCAAATTCAATTAAGTGCGGTATTGTTAATCCTTTCTTTAAAATGCAATGTCAAATAAATTATAAACCACAATTTTTAATGTCTGGCACACCATGTCTTCATCATCTGAACAAAACAGACTACTTATTAGCTGAATATATGAATTCACAATTATCACACAATTGAAATACTTACATTTGGGTATTAAATCGTGTATTTTTTTATTTTATCTTTTATATAAATTTAAACGTTTCGATAACAATTACAGTTGTCGTCCTCAGTAAATAGTAGTAGTTGTAAGAATTAATTGAGAAGTCAAAATAAATTTATGAAATATGAAAACGCGAATATAAATCTGCTATTAATATAAGTTTGATAAACATATAAAGGCAAGTATGGAACCTAATTTTTATTTAATAAATAGCTATTTATTTTTAGTAAATTAAGTTTTACTAAACTGTCTTGAAGATGACAAATCAGAACACCATCTAACGGACGAAAACTAACAATGTAAAATGTCATAATCAAAGAAAAACGTAACTATCTAGCTATTCTTTACTAAAATAAAATTAGACCCTCAGATTTGGCTTTATACAGTTCTCAAACTACCATATTAATAATGGGCTTATACAGGGTTGGGATAAAGTATGGAACCAAGTAAATATCTTCCAAACGAAACGGACGATATCTTTGAAATTTTGCAGGTAAGTGGAAGGGCGCAAAATGCAACTGATGTACATTTTTTTGTTAATAATATACTTCCTATTTAACCGGAAATACCCTCAACTTTTTTAATTGAAATCTATCTTAGTGTAAAAAATCTATAAAAACGAGGAATACAGCACTTATTAACCACTTTTAAGTTTTTATATATTAGAGTAAAAAACCATTTTGGATAAACAAATTGATGTTTGTAGGTATTGGTCAAATGAGAATACTCATTGCATTCATTAAACACATACCCAGCATCCACTGAAGTTGAATGTTTGGATGGGAATTGTCGAAAATAGGCTTGTAGATCCATATCTTATAGATGGTGACAAGTATTTAGATTTGCTCAATAACTATATTATTCCTGCATTTCAACAGAATGGGTAGTTACCACAAAGTATTTGGTTTCGTCAAGATGGAGCACCTCCCCACTATGATAGACGGATTAGGGATTTTCTGGATGCGAATCTTTCAAATCGATGGATTGGACGTAGAGGATTCACAGAGTGGCCTGTTCGTTCTCCGGATCTTAGCCCATTAGATTTTTTTCTTTGGGGTTATCTAAAATCACGTATTTGCGTTAAACGACCAACATGCTTGAGGGAATTGAGACAAAGAATTATTGATGAATGTGAACTAATACGTGCAGAAGTCTTGGAAAGTGACGCAAGAATTTGTTAATCGGCTGGCATATTGTCAGGAGGTGAACGGCAAGCATTGTTTAAAATAATTTTGTTTAAATTATTATTCTCATTAGTCTAAAGTAAATAAATTTATTTATTCTACAACTAAAAGTGAGTTATTTCTCGTTCTTACAAATTATTTCCACTAAATCCAGTATGTACGAATTCGAAATAACAAGATCTTTCAAAATCTTGAAAAATATACAGGGTGTCCCATTTCAATTAAAAAAGTTGAGAGTATTTCCGATTAAACGGGACGTATATTATTAATAAAAAAATTTACATCAAATGCATTTTGCCCCCTTGCACTTGCCTGCAAAATTTCAAAGATATCGTCCGTTTCGTTTGGAAGATATTTACTTGGTTCCATACTTTATCCCAACCCTGTACTATTTGCGTTTTCATATTTCCTAAAATTTATTAACGTTTTAATTTGTATAAAAGATACATACACAATTTAACATCTAAAAGATAAGTATTTTAATCATTAACTAAGGAGAAGTAGTGCTTTGGTTTAAGTCGCAATGAAGTGCTGGATGTGGTGCAAAATTGTGTAATAATAAATAATGTGAAATGGAATACTAAGAAGTATTCAATACTTCTAACCATTGGACTTTTGAATCCTACAATGAGTTATTGACAGTTTGAAGTTGTAAATCAAACCTCTGTTGTGTAACTGTGAACTCATGCTTTTATCATATTCCTAGTGAAACAAAAGTAGTTGGAACCACACCCGTAGGAAAGGCGTAATTATTTCCACCATTATGTGTATTTAAAGGCCAAAAACACTAGTGTTAGATATGAATGGAAAAGACAAAACATCATCGGCAGAATTTAGAAAATGGATATTAAGTGAAGTATTTTATCAACGGTTCTCTAAAATGCGCGCTCCCTATCTAATGCTGGGTTAAGCTGTGACGTTTAAAACGCGCCTGTCACGTCCATTACGGGTATTAATAAATTATTTCCGATATAATTTATTACCTCTTTAAGAAAGAATGCTGTAGCAAGCATATCCGTTAATTGTCAAAAAAGGCATTAAAAGGTAAAATTTACGATGACGTAATCCCAGTGATATGAAAAATACATTGAAGAGGTGATTAGGTATGAAACTTCTAGAAACAATGCAACAGTAAAGGGAAGAAGTAAAGATACACATAGCGTTTCTTAAGTTTCTAAAGAGAATGAAGTAACATTGAGAAAAAAATGACTCAAACGTTATAAAGAAGAGCCAGAAAATATTGTAGTATTGTAATCAATAAGTAACGGACCACAAATATTAAGTGAACTTTTTATAAATGAAAGGTTAAAGAAAGAACCTTAAAAAATTATTTATAAGGTCAACTTTGGTAGATGCATCTAGCAAAGTTGAAATCATTTTTGAGGATTCATCCAGTGAAGATAATAGATAACTTCAGTCAGTCTAATTTCAGCTTAATATATGTTGCAAATACATTATGAGAACGTCTTGTCCACTCGTCCGCACGTGGATTTTAAGCCAAACTGTTTGGTGTAGAATGATGCTGATTTTCTTAAAAATATTCGTTTGGGCACTAGTAACTACGGCTAATAATATGGATGACCTGGAGATCAAATTTAAAAAACGGAAACGATTTCACGTCGAAATACCCAGTTTTTGTTGCATTTTACAAGGTGATGCACCGATGTCCTATAAGTGAATGTTATTCATTTTTGACGGTCACGTGGATTCTGACCAGAGATGTCATCTAATGACAATGATTTCGGTGAAAAAAGGTCCAAAGTCAATGTCCATAAATGAATATTATTGAGTTCCAATGAACACAAGGATTGTGACCACCTGCCTCCGTCCGCGGAGTGAGAAAAAGATTGTTTTCACGATTACTCTCCCATCATAATTGTGAGAGAGGGATTTTTAAAAGGGTATGCCCTCATTGTACTCTAATGAAACAATAGATCATAGATATTACGCAATCCACTCGTTAGAGCATTCGAGAAGCCGCTTCGCGCTCAGATTTTGTTTGTGTATTGGAGTTTGTCGGGAACACTTTGCTAAATTATTAATCTTAAAACTTAGGGAATTTCTGATGAAGCTCGTCAATAGTCCAACGCCAATTTCAACGAATTTCCTCGTCCCTGTCAACTGTTCATTCGTGATAAGGCCTACACTACTTTTGCATAGCCATCATTTGTTACACGGTCCGCAAAAACTTTAAGCTCTTGGCTTTTACACGGTCTCCAAAAACTTTAAGCTCTCGGCAAATTTCAGCAGCACGACCTTTTCTTGCGTTTACAAAGCGAATTCATGATAGTAATTCACAATCCGAAATAACAAACACATGAGAGACACGAAACGTACTGTCCGAGTAATAGGAGACTCGTCGGCAGTGATTAACTATGAACAGATGTCACGTAAGAACTTACACGGACAAGATGTGCAAACGGTTGTTACCTAAAATATGACTATCGTAATTCCATTCGCTTGTTTTCACCTTGAATTTACTCTTTTCTATAATTTGCTGCGTTTCCTCGTGATATGAATAAGAGAATAATTGCGTTAATAAATTTTGTAATATATCTGCTGCATCCAGTTGCTCTTGTATGCATAAATACGGGTATATGTAGCAATTATGGCTTTTTGAAAGGATCCTTGTTGCTTAACAATTGTATAAGAAAATTCGAAAATAAAGTTTTGGATCTTAATGTAAATAAAGTTCTGTGCTACTGCTTAATTTTAGATACCATCTATATGGAATGCCATTTCTGTATTTTTACCTTCCAGTTTGCTTTGCAATCATTACAATTGTGTAAGTCATTTTCATTCTTAATTGAACCTCATGTTTTAAATTCTAGTAAAGCTTAATGTATAATCAGTAGTTAGCAATTACTCCCAACTTTCCCTGCAATATTTACCATATAATGGACATGAATTTGCAAAATTTAAAGTGACAGGTGTCAGGTTCGTGCATGATTTCATTAATACCAAGCATGTATACATTGTGGTGAAAAGTAAGCTAACAGATCTTGTGAATCAATACTTTAATATTTTTCATGAACAAAAATACATTCAAAATAATTTTTTAATATAGAATGCTTAAATAATAAACGTAAAAAAATTAAACTCTATTAGGTTAGTGTTCAAATTCAATACTATTTTACGAATACTACTTACAGCTTCCCAGTTTCCACAACAATCATTTGTCGACATTACACTCCTTAGTAAAGAGTAGTCTTATAATAAAACTTGATATCTGCTGAAGACAAGTTTCTTTTGTATCATTCCACTCTTAATAAGTATCAGCTTGATCACAAAATATGTATTGTTTTGGTATATATACGTTAGTTTTAACTGTTCCATTTTACTATTAAACTAATTAACTCTATATAGAATTTAAATCTAAAATGCTGCTCTAATTATATGGTTTGCAGCGTTGCGGTGCAGTGACTGTGTCAGACAATGTGACTATATGTTCATTCACATAACGTAATCAAACACAAAGTCTTAAGCATATCTTAATTATAAATTTGTATAATCATATTACGATTTCTTATTTTTCAAAAATGGCGACTAATGCTTTAACAGTAACATGACTTCTTACATAAGAACACAAAATAGAATATTGCATATATTGTCAAATAAGAATCGAGAAATCTAAGTACATAGTCGATTAAATTCAATATAACATGGTCATTTTAGCAATTAAACATGCTAAAAGAGAAAATTTGTAATGTTTCCCATAATCGAAAGATGTAAAGTTAGTAGCTGGTATTAATAATACAGAAAGAGTAATGTAAAATCAGGTGATTAGGGACAGTGAAGTTAAGTTGGGTCCAAATACTCTTCTTTATTTTCAATCCGTGCGCCATCTACAGGTTGTTAGATCAACTGTAGCTACTACTTCTGCTACATGAATCTTTAGCTAAATGCGCGGAAAATTGGTTGCGTGCTTAACCCATTAGCGCACAGGGATCTATTTATACATCACGACATAAAACAGGTGTTGAAAATGTGCCTGGTGAACTTTAAACCCACCCTCCCAACAATACTTGGTTTGGTGCTAAATGGGGCCTATTCAGTGATCAACTTAACTTTTCGACTGCAAGTGTTATTTGATCTTTATTAGACAATTTTTTTTTGTTAAGGCCTTTCGAACGGTAGACAGACTTAAAATCGAAGAGGGTGGTGTACTGTTTTAGTATTACAGTATGAAGACGGAAAAGGATAGTCATATCGTGATAGATTTATTACTTCTAGATGGCCTGTGATTTGCGCTCCAAATCCAGTTTAACTGTTGACACGTGGACCAGCAAAAAAGCCAGAAAGTGGTTTGTGCGCATTTATTGAGAAAACCAGTAAAAATATATAAATTATTTATTACTTTCTAAAAATTCCTCGTCACCTGTCTGGAAATATACTACGTTTTTCTTAACATTCACCATTGTAATAATTTAAGCGTTGATTCTAAAATTATGATTTTTGCAAACCGATACCTCAAGCCCTTCTAACAGCAATTCAGGAATTTTTAAAACTTTTAGTTTTTTTTTAAATAAAGTTACAAAAATAAAATTATCAAAATCGTGCATCCAAAACTTGACCCTGCGGCGAGCAATGTGAATTATTGAAAATTTCTATACATATATATCGAGCCAAATGTAGCCAGAAAAAGTCGAAAGTTAAAAAAAAATTAAGTCGCTACCTTCAATAGTCACAGAAATATGAATTTTTGTTCAAGAGCTTTGGAATGCGCGTAAGCTTATCACGAAGCGCCGCGCGACGGTGTCGGTATTTTGCATGAGTACGTCAATGTGGAGTAAGTCGCTGTTCTAACTCGCTGTTTTCTGAGGGTGCGTGACACCGAAATGTACAACTTTTTTTAGTAGGATCGAACTTTGCAAATGACGCTTAAACGCGACTGAGGTAGCGTTACAAACCATTGTAACAATTTAAGCTTGGAATCTAAAATTCTAATGTATTACATACATATACCTGAAATATGAGCGGTTCTAACAGCAATTCGGGAATTTTAAAAACTTTTATAGTTTGTTTAAAATAAAGTTACAAAAATAAAATTATCAAAATCGTGCATCCAAAACTTGACCCTGGGGTGAATTATTGAAAATTTTACTACATATATATATATATATATATATATATATATATATATATATATATATATATATATATATATATATATCGAGTCAAATGTAGCCAGAAAAAGGAGAAACTTAAAAAATCAAGTCGCTGCCTTCGTTACAAAAATATGAATTTTTATTCAAGAGCTTTGGAATGCGCGTAAGCTTATCACGAAGCGCCGCGTGTCGGAGTCGGTATTTTGCGCGAGTGTGTTATATAGTGGAGTAAAATCGCGCTTCTAACTCGCATTCGCTGTTTTCTGAGGGTGCGTGGCACCGAAGGTATAACCAAATGAAACCTATAACATCTTGTAGAGGGCACTTTGGGGCATAGGAAATGAAATGTACAACTTGTTTTAGTAGAACCGAACTTTGCAAATGACGCTTAAACGCGACTGAGGTCGTGTTAGAAAAACTACTTTTTTCTTAACATTAACCGTTGTAACAATTTATGCGTTTAATCTAAAATTCACATTTTTGCACACATACACCTGAAATATGAGCGCTTCTAATAGCAATTCAGGAATTTTGAAAATGTTTAGTTTTTTTAAAATAAACTTGAAAAAATAAAATGGTCAAAATCGTGTAATCCAAAACTTCACCCTGCGGCGAGCTATGTGAATTATTGAATAATAATAACGTCAATGCTACGACATGTTTAGGACAGGTATATTTTATTTAATTACCATATTTACTAAATTAATTGTTTTCGATTTCAAAAATTACATTTTAGAAAATGAGGTTTTGTAATCTTTTCAGGAAAAGCGCCGCTACTCTACATTTATAGATATTCTTATTTTATTTCTAGATATCAGGCTAACGCATGATTTCTAGAAAGGTATGGTGTCGAAAGCGGCTGGTGGCGTTCTTGACAACAGCGCGCGTTTTAGGGCTATCGGATAAAAATTCATATTTTTGTAACTATTCAAGTTAGCGACTTAATTTTTTTTTTTAAATTTCTACGTTTTCTGGCTACATTTGACTCAATATATATGTATAGAAATTTTCAATAATTCACATAGATCGCCGCAGGGTGAAGTTTTGGATGCACGATTTTGATAATTTTATTTTTTCAACTTTATTTTAAAAAAACTATACACATTTTCAAAATTCCTAAATTACTATTAGAAGCGCTCGTATTTGATATATATGTGCAAAAAATAAGAATTTTAGATTAAAAGCATAAATTGTTACTGTTAATGTTAACAAAATGTAGTTTTTCTAACACGACCTCAGTCGTGTTTAAGCACCATTTGCTAAGTTCGGTCCTACTAAAAAAAAGTTGTACATTTCCATTTCCTATGCCCCAAAGTAGCCAAAATAGCGAGTTAGAAGAGCGATTTTACTCGACTACATAATATGGTTTAATATGTTACGTTGTTTTTTTATGGTGATCTATATACAGGGTGGCCCACCGAAAAGGATCCACCCCATTTTTTCCCAATTGAGTAAATACATCAAAAATTGCTGAAACACGTAAATTTTAGTTTTTGGGGAACAAATTTAACCCCCCATCGTCGACCCCCTAGAGGGGGTAAGCTTCTACTATAAATTTTTAAATAGAAAGAGGGGTCGAGTGATCCCTAATTTTGAAGGCCTCGTTAGGGTCTGTTCAAATGAAAAATGTCAAGTTATTTGGTTGAAGTCAATTAAAAATGGCGGGCCGTTAAAATTTATGAATTACTGTAAAATTCGTAAATTTGACAGGTTTTAATAATTGGTTTGAGTTGGAGTGAAACGATTTTCACTTTCTGATCGTAACCTATTCACTCGTATCGTTTTGATATTTGACAAATGTCAAAAAAGTTTTATTGTTTTTTTAATCATCCATTTATTTAAAGTTGTTTAGTTAACAAAATAAGAACTATCAACACCATAAAGTTTAAACAAACTATTAAGATAATTAAAGTTCTAAGTTACGTAATGCTGAAAATGTTCACCATTAACTTCCATGCAGTAGTATAAGCATGTTTCAAAGTGATTCCTAACATTTTGTAGAAATTGGGGTGTAATTTGACCACACTGGTGTACAATCCTTTGACGCAAGTTTTCTAACGAGGTGCAGTGTAGTATAAATTTTTGATTTGAGATGTCCCCAGAGAAAGAAGTCTAACGGTAATAAATCGGGGAAACGTGCAGGCCACTCAATGAGTCCCCTTCTTCCTATCCATTGACGAGGAAACGTGGTATCCAGGAACTATCTTACTGGCATAGCATAATGCGGTGGAGCGCCGTCTTGTTGGTAGCATAATTTGTCAGCACGGCACTGATCATTTTGCTCGATTATTCTCGTTAAGGCTGGGTAAATTGTGTTTTCTAACAAATTCAGGTACATTTCGCCCGATAAGTTTCCTGGCAAAAATAATGGCCCGACAATATGGTCCCCGAAAACTCCTGCCCATACATTGAACTTCTCAGGATGCTGAGTGTGTACGGAACGAAATATCCTTGGATTAGTGTCTGACCAGTATTGGCAGTTATGTCTATTGGCTTTCCCATTCAAAGCGATAGTACATTCATCGGAAAAACAAATATTGAAAAGAAAATCTGGATCATTGTTAATTTTATCACTCATAATGTCACAAAATTGCACACGCCGATCGAAATCGTTTTCATTTAATTGTTGAACCAGTTTATTTTTGTAAAGGTGGAATGTATGTTTTTCAGGATTCTTTGAATGCTGGTTCGTGGAATTCCTGACACAGCCGACAATTTTCTTGTGCTAAGTGTAGGATCAACTGTTACATGACCTAGAACAGCTACTTCTGTTGCTTCATTAACCACTGGATTTGCCATAGTTCTTTTTTTGTTCTGGACAGATCCTGTTTCTTGAAACATCTTAATAACTTGAATAACATACATATGCGCTAGATGCTTATCTGGATACCTGTCGCTAAGGACTGGCGGTTCTTCTGGCACATTCATCATTTTTAAAGGATAGCGGCACAATTTCAATTCTCTCTTGTAAGCTGTAGACCATTTTTACAAATTAAAAGTATGGTGTTAAAGTTTTTAGTTTTTAATTAAAGCTAAATTTTAACAATTTTTAGCATTATTGGCAGACACTAACGAAGAAACGAAACAAAAATGCGTTAGAAATATGCGGAATTAATAAGAGTAGTTTTGACAACTAACCGCCATTAAAATTAATTTGTTGTCATTTGTTCAAGTGGCGCTCCCGCTGCTGGTCAGCTGCTAGGTGACGCGTGGATCGCGTTGCCTTGCAACTGACAAGTAGCGAGAGCGCCATTTAAACAAATAATACAAATAGTAATAGTAATAACGTTTATTGCAATACGAATGGATAGAGCGCATTACGAAAGGTTGAGGGTTCGCCTATAAGGCGATCTTTCACCCTTCCAATTACATTAAATAGTTTACACTATCTTGCACAGTAACAAAAACAAAATCTAGTATTCTCACAAACACAAATCATAACAGCCTTACCCTATACATTTGATATTACATTCAAAGACTACTAAACACTAAAATTAAAAAAATTAACATGAAAGTATAACATAAGACATGGTATTGCAAAGCACAAAGTAGTAAATAATAAGAAATAGATACAAGAATAATAGCGATTACTTATTTGTGCAACTAAGATGTAACTAGTAAACTGTATCATTTAAGATTTTTTTAAATACCAAGTCTTTAAAAGCAGTGAAAGAGTGATTTAGATAAGGCAACAATTCATTAAGTAGCGACGCTGCGTAATAACTAAAGCTACCTTCAAATTTTTTGAATTATGACATGGTATTGTGAATGTATTAAAGTTTTATAAGTGATTGTAGTTTTTAAGATATGGAGTGATGTGAATGCTACTTCGATTCTTAATTTTAATGGCGGTTAGATGTCAAAACCAAATTATTTTCTTTTTGTGGATAGGTTGATAGGTAAGTGAAAATCACTTCGCTCCCACTCATACCTCTTATTAAATTAAAACTTGTCAAATTGACGAATGTTACATTAATTCGTAAATTTTAACGGCCCGCCATTTTTAATTGACTCAACCAAATAACTTGAAATTTTGCATTTGAAGAGACCTTGACGAGGCCTTCAAAATGAGGTATTACTCGACCCCTCTTTCTATTTAAAAATTTATGGTCGAAGGTTAAATTTGCCCAAAAATTTGTTCCCATAAAAAATAAAATTTACGTGTTTCAGTAATCTGATGCATTTACTCAATTGGGAAAAAATGGGGTGGATCCTTTTCGGTGGGCCACTCTGTATAGATCGCTGGGATACAGAGGTATTTTTTAACGCATTTTTTTTTAAATTACTTATAACTAATTATATATAAAACAATATTTTTATTAAAGTTTTTTAAATTTCAGATAAAAATGAACAGAAAAAATATATTTAAAAATCTTGAAGATGCAGTAGAGTACCTATACTCAGAGCAAATAGATGCGGAAATATTGGCGTTACCACCGGAAGTTGATGAACTAACCGATGAGGAGGTATTCGAGGATGAAGAAACTGGAATACCTATGTAGAAATACAGTCAAATGAGGATGATGAAAACGAGGAAGAAGATAACTTACCTTTGGCACGTCTATTCCCTGAGAAAAGAAATCTAAAGTTGACAAACCACAAAAAGTAGAAATTGGATCAAGACTGACCCTAAATATAATGCCGAAACTGCTGAATAGGATTTTCTACAAACAGAAAATATTATGAAAACTACATTGCAAGAATCTGCGGTAGAAATATTTGAAAATTTCTTCGATGATGAAATTTATAGCATGATAATGAAGCAAACTACCAAGTAAGCAGTTACTCAAAAGAACTGACATGGATTTACAATATCAAAAGACGTTTTAATGATTTGGATTTTTTCAAGAAAACCTGTCTATTGATGAAATGATTGTTAGGTACTATGGTCCGAATTCGCTAAAACAATTTATTAAAGCAAAGCCAATTCGTTTTAGATATAAACTGTGGGCGATGTGTGGCGAAGATGGATACTGCTTTCCTTTTTCACTTTGTGCTGGAAAATAAGAAAATCAACAACAATAGCCTTCAGGTACTAGAATTGCTTCAGTAATGCTGTCTGTAGTAGAAAGTCCGAAGGGCTACTGCGTGTATTTCGATAATTTTTTTAGTAGTCATGCCTTATTTCAGAAACTAAAAGAAAATATCGAGCACCGACACAATCAGAGAAAATCGGACTGCACAGTGCCCATTGCAACCGACAAAAAAATTGGAAAAGATGCCTCGCGGATCATATGACTTTAGATTCGATACCGAAAATGAAATTCTAATTGTCAAATGGAATGACAATAAGCGTGTGTCTTTGCCACAAATTTTGATCAGCTAGAGCCTCTAGCTTCAGTTCCACAGTGAAAAAATAAGGAAAAAGCTCGCATGCCAGTTCCTCAACCTAGAGTGATTTATAACTACAATCAATACATGGAAGGAGTGGATCACCATGACTTGCTTCTAGAGAAGTCAATCACCAGGATGATAGACATGGCAGTAATTAATTAGTTTCAGCTGTATAGAAGAATCAATGGAAAGAAATCAATAAGTTTAATCAAATTGCAGAGACCTACGTCAAGCTTGGACATGAACTGTAGGCCGCTTAGCTTACCATCAAGCTCAAAATCACGTGTGTCAGATGATGTTAGGCTTGACTAAAAGGGACATTTTTTGGAAAAAAGAACCAACCAAAGAAGACGCCAATACATCTCGTGTAAAAGCCGTCCTTTAACTTACTGTAAAAAATGTATCACCGAAAAAATTAGATATTGTATACCAATAAAATATAGTTTTTTTCTAAAACTTTTTCGTTTATTCACCCAGCGATCTATTTATAGATCACCTTTTTTTTTTGAAAAAACTAAAAAACAAAAATTAATTCTATTTTTTTTGGTAAAATTTAACCAAAACGCCATCTTTTCAAAGATTTATTTGAACGCTATAATGGGTTAATAAAGGTGGATAAGTATAAATTTTACAATAAAGGCATCATTTTAATTTTATTATGGATAGTTTATACAATCATCAACAATTTATTGTTTTCTACTTAAAATTCTATGAACTGCTTGGATGTCGAAGCCATTTTTTAAGGCGATGTATTTTATGGTTTCTAGTTCTAGGTAAGAAAATTTTGTAAGGGTTCTAGATTGTGTCACTTACAGCAATTGGGGAATTTTGCTGTTTACACTTACCTGACGCTTATCTGAGGTTCTGAAACTTTATGAGATTGATGTATTGTACCTATTGCACTAAATATTAGATTTATTTTAACGCCTACGATCAGTTCTGTATAATAATTTAAATATTGTACTTTAATAAAATGAATTAATTTTCATAATTTGTTATTATTGAAAGTATTTTTCTTGGCGAATCAAATCGGGCCAATATTAGGGTGGACCGAAAAATTTTTTTTTTACAAAATCAAAACCAAATAGCAACCAAAAGTTGCCTACTTACTAAAACTGAACTTCCTCCAAAGTTGAAGAAAATCTAAAATATTTAAGCCGGGCCCCAGAGGGGATAAATAAACGGGTTTTACGGGTTTTTTTATATGATATTTTTTTATTTGAGTAGACCCGAAACAACAGTAGACAATCCCACAAGCACGTAAAAAAAAGTTTATTAAAAAATAGTAAGGTTAAACCGGGTCCCAAGCCCTCAAAATGTACTTGTAATAAAATATATCCTTTCGTATACACGCCACTGCCAACATACCTAACACGCGTGGCTGTAATGACGCACATCGAATGTAAAAATAACAAGCTCAGTCACGTATGAGCATTGTTTACGATTACAACGTATTTTAGTGATATATTAAGTATGGTTTGTAGTTTTGAGTTAAAAACATTTAATTTTGCTGTTTTATTATTATAAACACTTGAGTGATACAGTCGTTGTGTTACAGTGCTTTAAATTAGAAGATGGCAGTGTTTTAATTAATAAACAATGGCCAAAAAGTCAAGAAGTATTTCAAATATGATTTTATTTGGACCTGAAACTGATATCGCGGAAAGTGCCAAAACTTTACCAACATATGAAGATATTTTACGGTGCTATGCAAGTGTGCGGTTAGTTTTAAAAGGTGACGGAAGTAAACAACCAGCATCCGTAATTATTGCTAATATTGTAGCTCAAAAACTGGAAAAATTATGGCAGCGGGCCTCTTCAGCAGTGTTGTCACGTCCATGGATAAAAGACATGATCCTTAACTATAATAATAAATACCAAACCGTTATTAAACCATTTAAAAGTAGACGAAACATTAATTTATCTGCTGCCAAATTAGAAAAGTTTAAACTAGATGCTCAGAAGTTATTCGACATTTGTTCCTGCAAATGCCCAGACAAAATATCTTGTAAGTGCGAAAAATCGAAGAAAATATCGGCTTTAGAATGGGATTTTATTATAGATCAAAGAGGTCCAAGGAAAATATTTATTGGTAATATAGATAGAACGGAAACTAATGAACTTAAAAGGAAATATGAAAGACTGGCAAAACGTTGCGATTTAAATGTTGTTTATGATGATGCGATTCCCAGCACAAGCGGACAACAGTCTTTGAAAGGAAAATTCGTAACTGATGATTCGTCAAGCGATTCTACCAGTCCATAAGATGTTGATAAACAAGAGTTTCAGTGGAGGTATTCATTAGACAATGTTGCGCAAAGTACGGAATCTCAAAGGAAGCCCAAATAAATGAGAACATCTTTGCCAAGTACAGCAAAAGCCGTAGATCTGACAGGGGTTTCTAACACAGCGGCCGCTAAAATAGTATTTGAGGTCCTGGTAGACTTAAATATAGTCAGTAAAAGCAACCCGGATAGTCGTAGATAAAAATAAAATTCGGCGGGAAATTAAGAAAAACAGATATCGTCTTCAAAGTCAGAACACAGATCTAACTCAACATTTAGACGGTCTGTATTTTGATGGCCGAAAAGATCATACTATTGTTCAAGTTGATAATCGACGCAAAGAATTATGGAAGAACACATAGCTCTAATACAAGAACCCAGTGGAAATTATTTTGAACATTTATCGCTTAGTCCACCGGTTAAGCGATTGATATAGCTAACGGTATATTGTCTTACATTACCGAAAAATGCATTAATCTTACAGACCTGAAAGTTATCGGATGTGATGGTACAAATGTTAATACCGGATGGAAAGGGGGTGTTATTCGACTAATCCAAGAGCGGCTAGGAAGACCTTTGCAGTGGGCTTACTTCATGCAAACGAGTTGCCTTTAAGGCATTTATTGCAACAAATGAATGGTCATACAAAAGGTCCATATAATTACTCAGGACCTATTGGGAGTCTTCTAAACGACTGCGAAAAAGCTCCTATTGTGCAGTTTATTGCAGTTAATAGTGACTTACCAGATATTGAGATTGACGCCAACGACCTTAGTACGGATCAGCAATATTTGCATTTAATGTGCCAAGCCATCAAACTTGGAAATTGCCCCAAACATTGATCTGTACGAAATCCTGGTAAGCTAGCCCATTCCAGATGGGTAACAACGGCTAACAGAGTTCTTCGTTTATATGTTAGCACAGAAAATCCTTCTGAAAATCTTAAAAGTTGATAACACAATTTATTATGCAACTTTACGCACCTATGTGGTTTAAAATAACGACGAAACCACTCTTACAAGACGGTGCTCGACACATATGGGAGATGATTCAAATATCTAGGCAATTTCCAGAAACTTTAAGGAACATTATCTATAAAGTTATAGAAGGATATTCGTATTTTGCACATCCTGAAATTTTATTTTTAACAGATCCTCGAGAACATATTAGAAAACTAGCGTCAAGCGAATTCAGAAGGCAAGGACAAATACATTAACGGAGCCTAGAGTTTTTAAAGCTCCGAAACTGAATTTCGGTGACTACTTAGATGTTATTGACTGGCAGAACATAAATGTAACCGAGCCATTACCGGAAACGTTATCAATTTATGGCAAATTGAGCAGAATACCTACTGAAAACAAAGCTAATATTTGCTGCGCAAACGATTACTTTTCACATAGGCTTATTATTAATTGTTATTAAGTTATTGTAACAAAGCATCTCTGAACATATTCGGAAACTTACCATTTTCAGAAATACAAACCAGGCAAAATTGAGCTGGAGAGATTTACACTTTTGATAAAGCGAAAGCTCAATTTTTACTTTGCTGCAGCAAACGATTACTTTTTAAGGTTTATTGCTTATTATTAATTGTTATTAATGTATATTGTAATACAAAAGATCATCATACTGCATATTCGCAAACTCTATACCATTTTTTCATAAATACCAAGCCAGGCGAAGAGCTGCACAAAAATCTTAATTTTAATTAAAGCTTGGGGCCCGGTAAAAACTTCGACTATTTTTTTTACTTTTTTAGCAGATTATTGACAATGATTCTGAACATATTTTCGCTACTCACATCGAATTTTCAAGAAAATAAAAATTCAAATATTGGGGGCCCCTGGAGCCCAGTTAAATTTTTTTTAATCCGGCCCTCCTTTTGTACAAAAATTACTGTTTGCATATTACACATTTTACACACTACGTACCATAGAATTTCAAAAAAAAAATTTTTTTTAATCTTTTTCGGTCCGCCCTAGCCAATATAGTAAATTTTTCAACATTGGTTTAATATTTTTATTATGCAATATAGTACACATTGGTACAATATAGCAAATTAATTTGGAATACAACATAAAATCAATATTTTCGAATGCTCATTTTTATTAATAGGGCCAACGTTGTATTTTTATGATTGTTTAAGTATGAGTAACATATTTGGTCAATATTAAAATACTATATTGGTTCAATATAGCAAACAAATTGTTAGCGTTACCAAACTGGCGTAATATAGAACTATTATATTAGTCCATTTTTATTGTAATTGGTTCATATGCAAAATATTGTAATTTGGCGGCACGTTAAAATTTTTTCAATATCAGAATAACGATTAATTTTATAAGAAAATGTGTAGAAATATTTTTACTTTTATAAAGTTACTTAGTTACCCATTTCTAAGCCAAATAAGCCTTAAAAATTAAATGAGATTAAAAATGCTTAAACTGTCCAACCTTTGTCTGATATGAAAGTTTAAACGTTCGCCTGACATAAATTGTTGCATGTTTTCATTATGAACGTATACAATAGAGGTTGCATAATTATCCTAAAAAAATGCATTATTTCATTTTTTTTATTTTGTCCTTTATGGGTTGGAAGGTAGTGTGTTGTTCCACGCCAGATATTTTAATTAAAAAAGTAACAACTCAATATCGGAAATTATAACAAACATACCTGGTTACTGTAACATCTTATGTTTACTGAATTAGCTATTTTGATTTTTTGTTAAATGTTGAAATAATCACATATTATTCTAAATTTTGATATGCAAGCTTGTATTAAGGCTCCTCTCTTCCACTTTTTTTTATTATTTCACGCTGAAAACTCGACCCGATCTGCTTGTCGACAACATAAGGTTACTATTATGTAAATTATAAATCAATATTACATAGTTTGACTTATAAGTGTTTTGTAACTGTGGTTTCCTATTAGTGGAGTTGATCGGCCTATTTCCACAGTTTATGCTTTTTGAGCGCGACGTTTCGAAGCGGACTCTGCTTCCGTCATAAGGCTTAGTCCTGAGAAGGACTGTTTTCGCACTTGAGTCGAATTCATATGTTATATATAGCTTTTTCCCAAGCACTTGACTACTCTCAGATTCGAACTTGCTACCTTTCACTTACTAGTCTGACACCTTTACCACTGAGCCACTAAGTAATCCAATATATATATATATATATATATATATATATATATATATATATATATATATATTATACAGTGCGTTCAATATAATCGGACGCACGCATTAACTCTTTTGTATTGCTTTTCACAATAAAGTGTTTAAATAGTTTTTTATTCATTTACAAATACTCTATTAAGTGCTTGGTTTAGATAATTTTTTAAGCTTCCGGTTTGACCGGAAGCGCACATAATTTTATTTTTTTAAATCACACTGTACATATATATATATATATATATATATATATATATTATATATATTTATTATATATTTTTGCATTACCTATTTTTTCTCAATACATACGTATAAAATTCTTATAGGGTTTTATAAAAAAAAATTATAGAAAAATGCCATCGAAAGTTTTTCAATTTTATTATATGATTAGAAAAATTAAACAAAATCAGTTATAAATAGCGAATAAATTGTTCAAAGTTCTGTTCTAGACATGCTTCTAATCGTCGCCTGAGTTCATGGTTAGTTGCTTTTTTGATTTGCTGCGTAGTTAAATTAACACATGCAGCTGTAATTTTATTCTTTAAGTCTATAACATTTAAAGGTGGATCGGCATACACCACTGTTTTTAAATGAGCCCACATGAAAAAGTCTAACGGTGTAAGATGCGGCGATCTCGCAGGCCATTCTACCGGGCCGTTAGTTCCTATCCATCGTTCATTGAATGTTTGGTTAAGATATTCTTTTACTATCAACTCGTTGTGAGCTGGAGCTCCATCTTGCTGGATATACAATTGTTATCGCAGAAGCAGAGGAAACTCATCGAACATGTTGGTAGTACGTTATCAAAAATTCAAGACACCTATTGGCGTTTAGATTACCATCATAGAAATAAGGCCCTAGTAATTGGTTTCCAATTAAACCGCACCAAACATTAGTACTCCATGCGGTTTGATGGTTAGTTTCCATTGACCAATGAGGATTTTCGTCAGACCAATAACGATTGTTTTGCTTATTAATAAGTCCAGTATTTGTAAACTTGGATTCATCTGTCCATAAAATATGATCTAAAAATAACGGATTGTGATCACATTGCTCAACTATCCATGCAATCAAAGTTAATCTCCGATCAGAGTCTTGAGGCCGCAAGTGTTGAACCAAATCGACTTTATACGGCAGCATTTTGAATTTTTTTAATGTCCTGTGAATTCAGCCAACTGATACACCTACTTCTTGCGCTACATGTCTAATAGATGACCGTCGATTTACTCTAAAATAACCCAATATTTGTACTTCAATATCTTCGGTCAAAACATTTCTTTGTTGTTCTAAATTCTGATAATTTACTCCTGGTAATGTTCCACGCATTCTAAGCGATTGTTCAATTTTTCGTATGTAACTTTCGGAAGGATGGTATCTATTGGGATATCTTTGTGCGTATAATTCTACCGCTCGTCGAGAATTACGTTTACATTCACCGAAAATTAACAACAGGTCAACTTTTTCACTGTTATTCATTTTAAACAATCATTTCGATTGAAATCAAATTAAACTTTTATCTGATTGTCAATGCAATAAACGAAAAAACAATTGCGACGCGATTTTGTTGACGTACGCTGCCTACGGTTTTGTTTGATTCTTCTAATCGTATAATAAGATTGAAAAACTTTCGATGGCATTTTTCTCTAATTTTTTTTTATAAAACCCTATAAGAATTTTATACGTGTGTATTGAGAAAATAATAAGCAATGCAAAAATGCAGAAATATATATACAGTGTGATTTAAAAAAATAAAATTGTATGCGCTTCCGGTCAAACCGGAAGCTTAAAAAATTATCTAAACCAAGCACTTAATAGAGTATTTGTAAATGAATAAAAAACTATTTAAACACTTTCTTGTGAAACGCAATACAAAAGAGTTATTGAGTGCGTCCGATTATATTGAACGCACTGTATATATATATATATATATATATATATATATATATATATATATATATATATATATATTAAACTTTTTTGTGGTTGCGCAGAAGTTTATTGCGCATGTTGCGCCGTAACCTCTTGCGCAGGTGTATTGCACTTAAGCTCTTCGCGCATTATTGGGATCCATATGGGTTTCATTTCTACACTAGCTTGGCTTATTGGATTTTCTGCTAGTGCGATGAATGTGGCTTCTTTGAGTTTCCGACGAGTTGTGTTCCCGTCCTTTGCCACTATCTGTATGTTATCCCATTTGATGCGGTGGGCTTCGTTCCAGACATGTTCAGCGATTCTTGATCTTTCTGTTTCGCCCTTGCGGACGTTGTTCTTGTGTTCATGAGTTCTGACTTTGAGTGGTCTACTGCTCTCTCCTATGTATGCTCTGCCGCATTCGCATGGTAGGTTGTATACACAGTTCTTGGAATTCTGATCTTCATTGTATGGTTTGGTTTTGGTTAGTATTCCCCTGAGCGTTCTGGTCGATTTGAAGGCAGTGCGCATCTTGTATTTGCTGCCTATCCTTCGTATTTTGTCTGAGGTACCTTGTATATATGGTATTATCGCTGTATATTTAGGTTCTTCTTTTTCGGTTACCCTTTCCCTGTTTAGGTTAGGTGTTAGATCGGGGTAGCCATTTTCTTTAGGTTCCTTTTCTTGTTGTCTTGTTTAGCATATTGTTTTTGCTCTATTCGTACAAGCATTTTGCTACGCCTAACTTCACGTTTTTGTGATGATTGGAGTTGTAGTGTAGGTACCTCCCCGTGTGGGTAGGTTTCCTGTATACACTTGTCGTGAAAGTGTTGTCATTCCTGTGTACAAGTACATCCAGGAATGGCAGTTTTTGTTCCGACTCCAATTCCAAGCATAAGCTAGATGAATTCCTAGATCATCTAAATAGCCGCGCACCCACCATCAAATTCACAATGGAATTCTCATTTAAAAATCATATGTTTGGTTTGTAACGGAACTATGTAACACCCTGTATAGTTCAAGATAATTTCAAAATATGGTCCTTAAAGACATCATTAACAATATAGTTATGTATCGTAACTTGTTATACCTATAATACAAAGAGGTGAAAAATAAAAGTAATTTGTGGTGATTCTATAAGGTTCACACTTACACAATGTAATCATGTTTTTTTGTAAGATTACGGTATTTTTTGTTTAATAATAATTTATGATCCTAGACAGTAAAGTTTAAGATAAACGTGAGATTTAGGTGTCGAAGCCTGGTATGGCCAAGGCAAATAAACCACATGAGTTTTAAAAAGAATATTTCGCGACAGAGACTCATATTTTTGTTTTATCGAAATTTGATACATACAGAAAATTGTAAAAGTATAACGTTTTCCGTTTACATATTACAATTGGCACTTGCATTAAATTAGTTATTTGAAACCAGTGCACTGTCACAGTTTTTTGTGCTTGGCAACATTTTTCCCATGGTATCATTAGCTATTTCTTTCAAATCAGATGGTGTGCAATTAATTATTTCACAAAATTTGTGTATCTAGAAGAACGCTTAATTAGAGAAAATATTCAAGTATATTGTATCTTATTTGTCTGCAACAACATACAATTCAAAAACAAATTACATTAAAAGGAGGAAATGCATTGTTCTTTTCTTCACTGTGCAGGAAAGGTTTGATAACATGAGACTATCAGCCTTATTCTGTAAAAATCGTATGCTATCGATCGTTATATGACGAATTCTGTGTTATATAATACCCTATGTGTTAGTCTGATGTTCCTAACTTCATATTGAATGTACGCTTTTCAGAGAGCTGTACTTTAATCTTGTATAATAAATATCATATTGAAAACAACAAGTGTTTTAATAATTAAAATATAACATGGCGCTGCGATTAGAACCAAAAGCAAAAGTTATTTTATGGGAAGAAGAAAAATAAATGTGTGCATGTGGGATAGAGGTTATGTATGTACATTGTAAAGTACCAATTGAAAGTGATTACAATTGAAGAGGATAAAAATGGCTCAATTCAATCTACCAACACCTCTAGTATTATTTGATAACCTTAGTGAGAATTGGAAAAAGTTTAAACAGCAATTCAATATTTATATGGAAGCATCTGGTCTCAGTATTTTGAGTTCTGAACGCCACCTAGTTATTTTACTAAACCTAATTGGTCATAAAGCACTAGAGATACATAATACATTCACATATGAAAATACTGATGATTCAAAGAAAATTGATGATGTAATGAAAGCTTTTGAAAATTACTATAACCCTAAGAAGAGTATTTTACACTCAGGATTTTTGTTTTATAAAAGATATCAAATGGATCTAGAACATTTTATACTGCTGTGAAAAGATTAGTTTCCGATTGTGAATTTAAAGACAAGGAAGAAATGCTGAGGGTTAAAATTGTTTTATCCTCCTATAACAAACAAAAGAAGAATCGCATATTCAAAAAGGGAACAATTACTTTATTGGAAGCAGTAGAATTTTTTAGGTTAGCGGAAATACAGCGCACTCAGTTAAATGAAATGAAGAAAGAAACTGTGAATGGAATTATAAAGAAAAATTGCAATGATCGTACTAATGAACATAATAGGAAGCAGTCTTATACAAATTTCAAAAACGCAAAGGCTAGGAGAGCTCAAGAATCAAGAATGAAAATAATTGTAAAGATTACGAAAGAAATGGATACATATCAAATAGGTATAATAAATCATATAGTAATAATGCTAATAGTTTTCAGTACAGAAATCAAAAGGGACAAGCTAATGCATGTAGTCTTAACCATTCATTTAATAACAAATGTCCTGCCAGAGGAAAAACTTGTAATGCATGTGGAAAATTAAATGATTTTAGTTACGGTTGTAAAAAAAAGGTAAATGCTATAAGTAAGGAGGATGAAACAGGTAAATTATTTTGGTAATTCAATAAATAAGTTGTAAATACAATTAATTGGACACAAATGATTCAAAACGAAAATTATAATGTTGAATTTAAACTAGATACTGGTAGTGAACTCAATGTACTGCCATTGCATGTGGTAAATAGTAACAGGTCGACTGAAAAGTTCGTAGGATGACACATAGATGGCGTTACTAGAATAAAATCCATATGATTGGTAGCAGTATCAACCTTCAAACGATACGTGTATAAATTTGAGAGCTGTCGGATAATTGGTTCCTGAGATATAGCATTGTGAGTTAAGCAACTTTCGTTAATTTGAAAAATGGATAAAAAAGAATTTCGTGTGTTAATGAAGCATTGCTTTATCATGAAAAAAAATATACTACTGTGAAGTCAAAGCTTGTCTTGACAAACATTATTCGGACTCAACACCAGGAAAATCAACCGTTGAGAAGTGGTTTGCTAAATTTAAACGGGGCGAAATGGGCACCGAAGACGATGCATGCAGTGGACGCCCGAAAGAGGCTGTTACGGGCGAAAACATGAAAAAAATTCATAAAATAATTATCAATAACCGTAAAGTAAAGTTGATCCAGATAGCTAAGTCTCTGAAGATATCAAAAGAGTGTGTTAGATATATCGTCCATGAATATTTGGACATGCGAAAGCTATGTGCAAAGTGGGTACCGCGCGAGCTCGCAATCTATCAAAAGCAACGTGTCGATGATTCCGTGCAATGTTTAGCGATATTCAACCGTAATAAAAATGAATTTTTCCTTCGATATGTGACAATGGATGAAGTGTGGCTCCATCACTACACTCCATAGTCTAATCGACAGTCAGCCGAGTGGACTGCACGCGATGAACCGAATCCAAAGCGTGGAAAGACGCAAAAGTCGGTTGGCAAGGTTATGACATCAGTATTCTGGGATCCGCATGATATAATATACATTGATTACCTTGAAAAGGGCCACACCATCAACAGTGATTATTACATAGCATTGTTGGAGCATTTACAAGATGATATCACGGAAAAACG
Source organism: Vesta saturnalis (assembly GCA_036346205.1). Lineage (NCBI taxonomy): Eukaryota > Metazoa > Arthropoda > Insecta > Coleoptera > Lampyridae > Vesta > Vesta saturnalis. The sequence goes on along the minus strand of JARFJB010002209.1, from coordinate 4,252,478 downwards.
GCCCACATTTGAAAAAGAATCAAGTGCTATTTCATCAAGACAATTTGCTTCCCCATCCACCGTATTCTCCAGATCTGGCCCTCAGTAACCTGTTCCTCAAAAGAATGCACGCGGGAAAGAAATTCAGCACTGATGAAGAAGTAATCGCTGAAACTGAAGCCTCTATTGAGGCTAAAGTGAAATCGTACTATAAAAATGGTATAGAAAAATTGCATAACCGTTATAATCGTTGTAGGCAACTATGTTGAATAATAAAATCGGATTTTATCAAAAAAAATTGTTTTACTATGTTAGCCTACGATCTTTTCAGCCGACCTGCTATAATAGATTATTTAGGGACATATGTTGTAATAAGTGATTATCCAGTTAGATTAGAAGCTTATGGCGGATCTAAGTTACAAACGATAGGTTGTGTTAAGTTTACATTAAAAATTGATAGAAAAATGTGTGATGCCAATTTTATAATAGTATCCCACTATTCAAAACAGATACTTGGATTACAAACTTGCGAAAAATTTAATTAAAAGATAAAATCTTGCAGAGATATTAGCAAGGAGCATATCATTAAAGAATATGATGATGTTTTTAGTGGAATAGGTTGTTTTCCGATAAAAAATAAAACTAAAAAAAGGTTACGTAGAATTCTAATGAGCTTAAAAGAAAATTTAAAACTTGAACTTGATAGGTTAGAGAGATGATTTCTAAAACAAATTAAACATCTCAATGGGTGAACCAATTAGTCATTGTTGAAAAGCCAAATAAGACGCTAAGAATTTGTTTAGATCCAGCACAATTGAATGAGAATATAGTAAGAGACTCGGTGTGTTAGACTTTAAAGATGGGTTTTTGCAAATTAAACTGGATGAAGGTAGCTCAAAGTTGGGCACATTTGCAACGGTTTATGGGACCTATAAATACAACAGATTAGCTTTTGGATTATCATGTTTGGCTGAATTTCAAAAATATAATATGAACATTTGTAATGACATGAATGGGGTATTTATTTATATAGACGATACTTTAATATATGTTAACACCATTGAGGAACATAATGGAATTTTGTTGAAAGTTCTGAAAGGGCTAGGCAATAAAAGCAAATTTCAATTTCAAACAGAATCTGTAAGCAGTGATGATTGAAATACTGAATTAAAACAGGATAACTATGTAACAAAGTCAAGTAGAATAGTTAGGTTACCAGCTAGATATTTATAACTGTTGGAAAAGGGGGATGTTATGTAATACCCTGTGTGTTAGTCTGCTGTCCCTAACCTCATGTTGAATGTAATGTACGCTCTTTAGAGAGCTGTACTTTAATCTTGTATAATAAATATCATATTGAAAACATCAAGTGGTTTAATAATGAAGATATAACATTCGTCTAGTGTAAGGAAGCCCAACGAAATTCGTTAATTTTTTATTCTGTAACTTGATTCGTTCAGATTAAAAAAAAAACAATTTCTGTATATGGTTTTATTTGATGCCGATTAAATTGTAACAGATTTTATTTGATTTGGAGTAGGATGGAAAATACATCTAAGAAAGTATTGCAATATTAGTACTTTAAAAATTATTTTCGTTAATTCTTTGCATACTACAACTATAACGTTTATATGTAATAGTACTACTTGTTCTTTGTGCAGAAAACGTTCATCGGAAATAACTCGAAAACAATTTCAAATTTATTTAGATGAGCTAAAACAAAATGAAGTTTTGCGGAATAATAAAATTGAACCATCGGATCAGATGCTTTGACAAAGAGTTGGGGACAGTTGGCCATCAAATTGAATTCTGCTGGAGGGTCAGTGAAGTCTGTAGATGGTTGGAAGAAGGTACCCCTATATATTTATCTTTTAAACTGTCCACATAGAAATGAATTAAAGTAATAAACCACATTTGTAATTGTACCAGTGCAACTTTACATATGTTTTAATTTAAGAAGAAAGCTAGGTTGAAAACAGAACAGGCGGAGGGTCCCCTTCTAAGACACTAACCGATTTAGAAGAGCAGCTCATTGTACTTATTGGTAAGGTATTGATTTATGGATTGGATGATGTTGCAGAATGGGGATTAATTGTTAATCCTTCCTCTGACATTATTATTGAACACATGGACGATCACCCCATTACTATAGAAGCAACCCCTTCTACATTGGGCATTAATCTATTGGTTCAGATGTGGAGGATTCATCTACAGGGGGAGTTACGAATATTGTGAAAGAATCGCAACATTCAGAAACTATTCCTCTAAGGAAATTTACCAATGTGGCTAGAAATTCATCAATCTCCAATGTTATTTCACCATATGAAAAACATTCATCCAGCACAGCAAAGGCAATTCAAAAAGTAAGTAAAATAGCTCAAATAAAAAAATTTAAAGCTAAATTGTATTATAAATATAAAATAAAATATCCAAATGTTCCAGATATGAGTATATCAAGCTCAGATGAAGAAAACTAATGTAATTCATTTGTAATTATTATATGTAGCCTACGGAATACAAATTATGAGTAATATTGGTTTTACTTGTTGAATATAACGCTAAAATCAAAGTTAAAAGTTGAATGCGTTCCTTTTCATAATCTATCTTTACGTTGGTATGTATGAAAGATCATTGTTTTTGATACTGTACAGATATGCATTTTTATTCGAGTGATTATAAAATATAAAGTGTAATCGAGTGGTTTTGTTTTATTAAATTACATTAAATAAGAGGTTATGGGCCCAGGCATTCAAAATTCCTAGAAGGGTTTTTTAAATTGGATGGGAGAGATAAATGAGGATTAAAATTTTGAGGTTAAAACCACGTTATACTAAAACAAGAAAATTTCATTGCAATTATTAAAATATGTATCAAGAAGGAAAAAGTGTTTATAATATCGAAGCGTTAACAAATGACAATTATCAAAATTGGAAATTCAGGATGGAAATGGCATTAGCTGAAAAAGGGGTAATAGAATGCATTGAAAAGGAAATAGATGTGCAGGAATGAACTTCAGAAGAAAAGACAAAAAATATTATGCATGACAATAAAGCAAAGTCAATAATTATACAATGCGTGTCTGATGAATACTTGGAAAGTTTACGCGATAAGAAAACTGCATATCAAATGTGGAAAGTGTTAGAAGAGGATAATGAAAGAAAGGGTTTACCAGGCCAATTATTTTTAAAACGAAAACTCCTATCTATGAAGTTGAAAGAGGGTGAATCAGTGCAAAAATTTATAATAGAATTTGAAGCGATATTAAGGCAATTAAAAGGAACTGGAGCGAACGTAGACGAAAAGGATTTAATATGCAACTTATTATTGGCACTCCCAAGATCTTATAACACAGTCGTTACAGTAATTAAAAATTTATCACCCGACCTGCTAAATTATGCAAATGAAAAAAGGAAATTGTTAGCTAGCGGAAGAGGAAAAGTGTCGACTGGGAATGAAGAACGATGAAGTGACAACAAATCAAACTGCATTTAACTTAGAAACGGTTTGATTAGGTGTGAAAAACCAGGGCATTTTAAGTGAGAATGCAAGGCTGGATTAGTAAATACAAGTTATGGAAACACGTTTAATAGAAGACAAAGAAATTTCAGTGGTAGAAACTACAGGGGCCGGCACACATCAAACAGAAGACATTATGGAAATAGAGGATATCAATCTCGAGGCAGCTACAGGAGCTTTAGGCTCAGGTAATGCTAATTCTGCAAGTTCAAGCAATTTAGTTGAAACTACACACGAAGTGAGCGAAAGTGGTAATGTTTGTTTCATTGGTGAAAGTGGTATAAATAAGGAGTCTTCTGATAAAAATTTTATAAAATTTTTTATTGATTCGAGTTGTACAGACCATCTAATTAATGATGTAGATGTATTTTCTGAAGTAATTATGTTAGAAACTCCTATTAAAATAGCAATAGCAAAAAACGAAAACTATTTGTTAGCTACAGCAGTTGGAAATGTAAATGTCGTTAATCATGTAGAAGGCCGGAGAATTGAGTGTAAAATTAAAAACGCGTTATATGTACCTAAGTTAAGGAAAAATCTGATGTCTGTAAAGAAACTAGAAATATTGGGAATAGAAGTTAGATTTAATAACGGCACTGCTAAGTTAATAAAAAATAACAATGTTATTTAGGTGTAGGGAACCAAAACAATCTATATGAGATAATTTTTGAAATAAATAAGTATTACAAATAGAAACGATTTCTTTACATGGCACAAAAGATTTGCTCATTTAAATTTTTCAAGTCACAAAAATTAATACATAGTAGAATGGTTGGGGGCGTAGAAGATGTCAAAATTTCCGGTGTTGAATTTTGTGAACCTTGCACAGCAGGAAAAATGTCTAAGCGACCATTTGGTGTCAGAACTAAAAGTAAAAGTTTATTGCAAATTGTACATAGTGGTATTTGTGGGCGAATTACTCCCATTGCACATGATGGAAGTAGATATTTCTTAACATTTACAGATGATTTTTCAAATTTCACGGCAATTTATTTATTACAACATAAAAATGAAATGTTTGCAGTTTCGAGAATTCTTCTTTATGACAAAAGCAATATTTGGATATTGAATGTCTAAGTTTAGATGCGATAATGGGGGCGAGTTTACATCTGGGGAGTTCAAAGATTTTTGTAAAGAAAATGGAGTAATTCTAGATTATACGATTCCATATACACCTCAGCAGAATGGGAAGGCTGAAAGGAAAAACCGAACTTTGATTGAATGAGCAAGGGCTTATTCCTGAATCTGGGGTTCCAAAGTATTTAAGGGGAGAGGCAATATTAAATGTAAATTATATTATTAATCGTGGGCCAACAGAAAATTTAGACAATATTACTCCAGCCGAGGTGTGATACGATAAAAAGCCAGATGTAAGTAATCTAAAAATCTTTGGTGTAACAGCATATAATCATATAAGAGATGAGAAAAGAAATAAATTTGATGCAAAAGTGGAAATATGTATAATGATAGGGTATGCAAATAATGGTTATAGATTGTGGGATGTAGAAAAGAGGAAAGTAGTACTATCAAGCGATATTAAATTTAATGAGAATAATTTTTGGTACAATAAAAGTAAGGTAGAATTGGAGATAGAGGAGGTAGAATTTGGAAATAAAAGTGTGGGTGTAGACGAATTACAAATTTCTCTTAAAAATGAAAATAATGTTAATGTAGGTAGGGAATATGGAATGAGTGATAACGTTGATAATGAACTTGAAAATAATTCTAGAGAAAGTAGGCGCAACATAAAATTACCAAGTAGATATAATGATTATGAACTTTACATGGCGTTTGATGCTATGGGTTTTGTAGATGAAGTACCACAAAGTTTTGACGATTTAACAAATAGGGATGATAGGGAAATGTGGGAAAATGCTATGGATAGGGAATTAAAATCTATACAAGAAAGAATACATGGGAAATTGTAAATAAACCGGAAAATTCAAAAATATTAGACACTAGATGGGTTTACAGTTTTAAAGAGTTTGAAGAAAATTTGAATAAGTATAAAGCTAGGTTAGTGGTAAGGGGTTTTGCCCAAGATGAAGGTTTAGATTATGTCGATATATATTCACCAGTAGCTAGGTTAACAACTATGAGAATATTATTGAATGTTAGTAACCAATATGGATACCATATTGTACAAATAGACGTCAATACAGCCTTTTTAAATGCGAAAATAGATGAACTAATTTACATTTACCCTCCAAAAGGATTTAAAATTGATACTTACAAAGTTCTAAAATTAAAAAAATCATTACATGGACTAAGACAATCATGAAAACATTGGAATAACGAGATAAACAGTTTTCTTATAAAATTAGGATTTACTAGATCGAAAAATGACTATTGTCTGTATATGTTAAACAATGTAAGCAATAAAATATACCTTTTACTATATGTAGATGACATTCTGATTGCTGAGGAAGATTTGAAAAAGATAAATATAATTATGAGTAAATTAAATGAAAGATTTAAAATAAAGAACAAAGGCAAGTTGAACCATTTTCTAGGTTTTGAAATCAAATATAATAGGAAAATTGGTATTTTAAGAATGTGTCAGTCAAAATATATTGAAAAAGTTTTAAGTAAATTTAAAATGCAAAATTGTAAAGGAGTTAATGTACCCATTGACCCAAAGCTAAAAATATGTAATACAGATAAACATGTTGTAACTCAGAAACCGTATAGACAGCTGGTTGGTTGTCTCATGTATGTAATGTTGGGAACACGACCAGATATATGTTTTGTTTTGAATGTTTTTAACCGATTCCAAGATAGAGCGACAGATCAAATTTGGTTATATTTGAAACAAATACTTAGATATTTAATTGATTTTATTACCTTTTTGATTAACCCTGGTATAAAGCTACCTCTCAGTAGAAAAAAATATTGATTTGTTGATAATAAACAAAATGACCGCATGATAAAAGAGTTAAGTCACACGAAAAACCTAAGTGAATAGTTGATAAAGGTGCTATGGTAACATAGCCCCTTTATCCACTAGAACATAAGAAAAGCTGGATAGAGTTAAACGTCATGATGTGTAAATTTTGAGGTTATAGTTTTATTCTTACAGTAAGATCGCTGGTGTAAGGTTGTGTTTTAAGTGTTCAGCTGTTAAAAAAATATTTTTATGATGGAATCTCGAGGAAAACGAGTTTTAAAATTACTAAACAACGAGAACGAGCAGAACTGTTCCATAAATGGTAATTAGATACCTTTCAAGTCTTTTAAATATTAGGGTTAAGTGAATTTTTTCTTTATAGATTCAATAACTGATCCAAATACTAATGGGACTAATGTTCAAATAGATGTAAATATACAGGGAGAACATCAAACTCAGACCAATAAAGATATAATAGAGAACCTTACATTTAGTGAAACTATTCACCAAGAAATTACAAGTTGTGGATGTATACATGATGATTCTGCGTCTCCGCAATCAACTAAGGTAAAGTTCCCAGTAGTGAACATGTCCCCAATAGTGGACACCACAGAATTCAAACTATAAAAATAAGGTAAATCTGCATTATTCAAGAAAACTAATTCATCAGGCAACAGTGTAGAAACTACTTTTATGTGTTTACAATAGCTACTACCGTCAGTCCGCATTTGAATTGAAGCCAGGGAGGTAATAAAAGAGAAAGTTCAGGATTTGTGCTTTGTGTTCTCCTTTGTAAAGTGTTTGGGTAAGAGGTAAGTAAACATCACATGGTTTTTTCATTTAAGGTTATAAGAGTTCTCAAACTATTGTTATATTGATCTGTTAAAAATACTTGTTAACATTCAATTACGGATTATATTTCATAATATAACCATTTAAAAAATTATAAATGAGGGTGTTCACTATTGGACTAACACAACATATGTGTTCCTATAGTGAACATGGGTGTCCACTTTAAGAATTTGAATTGAAGTTGGTTTAACTTGTTACTTTTACTTAAAAAAATATCTACTTATCCATCCATTTTAAATTTTATTAAAAACGGAGGACAGCATCCAGTGGTGGACATGAGCTGTTCACTACTAGACCATAACTGTGTCCACTATTGGGTAAAATTTCTATATATAGTTATGAAATATTATTCTCTTGAAATAATAAAAAATATATACTGATCTGTTTGTACTTTAAGGAAAATCTGCATAATTTTATTATAAACGTTATGTTTTATAATATTTCACATTAATGCTTATCATTTATTTTTTTAAAAGTAATTAGAAAAATGCAAAGAAGTATTTTTACCTTTCAACATTTGATTAGGTTTTTTATAATTTTCAATACGTTTCAGGGTAAATATGGATAATAAAAAGATATTAAAATATCCAGAACAGAGTATGCTGGATGCTGTTGAGGCTGTAAACAGGGGAATGTCCTATAAATGTGCAGCAAAAACGTATAGTGTTCCTAGGGTGACATTAACGCGCAAGCATAAGGGCATTGTATCCCTAAAAAGAAAAATGGGACCAGAAGGTACCTTCACGTCTGACCAGGAGGCAAAACTTGTTGAGTGGATAAAAGCAATGGCAACCGCTAGATTTCCCTTAACAAGGGAGACTTTTTTGGGAAGTGTAGCCAAATTAGCCCAAGAATTAAAAGTTACATTTAAAGGTAAAAAATGGATGCAGTTATTTCTCAAAAGACATCCTGATATTAGCTTTAGAGTATGTCAGAATCTAACTGCTATGTGAAAGGGAGTATCTCAAGAAAACATAAATAACTGGTTCAAAGAGGTAGAAACATATCTCAAAGACAAGCAGTTACTTAAAGTTCTGGATGACCCAAAAAGAGTTTTTAATGCAGACGAAACGGCATTTTTTCTAAATCCAAAGCTAGGAAAAGTTATGGCTTCTAAAGGTTCCAAGTGAGTGTACACTGCTTCTGGAAATGACGAGAAATTTAACGTTGCAACGCTTCTCACCGCCAATGCCATGGGACAAATAGCCCCACCGTTAGTTATATACAGGTATGTTTTGCATGTATTTTGTAGAATTTGTCGTTTGCATTATTTTTTTATTCTACAGGTATTCCAGAATTCCCCAGCATATTTCCGAAACCTTTCCAGCAGATTGGTCAATTGGAAAGTCACTAAATGGTTGGATGACTCAAGAATTATTTTTTGAGTACATTGCCAACATTTTCCTGCCCTGGATTAAAAAAGAAGGTATTGAACTGCCTGTAGTATTTTTCCTGGATGGCCATACATCTCATGTATCTTACCAATTAAGTACATTTTGTATTGAAAATAAAATAGAATTAGTTGCCTTGTACCCTAATTCTACGCACATCCTACAGCCAATGGCTGTTGCCGTTTTCCATGTGTTAAAAACTTCCTGGAAACAAAAAGTTCATGACTGGAGAATAGAAAACACTGGAGATCAGCTGAAAAAACATCATTTTGCCCCAGTTCTTAAGGAAGTGCTGCCATCCATAAAAGAATTAACCATAGTGAATGGTTTTAAAAAGTGTGGATTGATACCATGGAACCCTAAAAATGTGGTAGTAGGACAGAAGTCATCACCGGAATCAAATACAATTACATTGAATCATGATGAAAAAGTTTTTTTATTAATCTTAGAAAGAGAAATTGGTATAGAAAAAATGGAATCCTTTATAAAAACGGAAGGAGAATGGGAGGGAGATTTAGAGGATTTTTCACTCTATAACCTATGGAAAAGGTGGCATGGGAAGAAGCCGTCTTTTGATAAGGTACATTTACTCCGAGTTGTTATAATATAAAATGTAACATTCTATATTTTTCAGGTACAAAGCGATCCAGCAACTGAAGAGATTGACAAAAATGTTGATATGGAGCATTCACCCATATCAGCAATCTCGTCGATGATAGATCAGCCTGGTTCATCAAGTGAACAAGACATATCAATGATTGTCATATCAACAAAGACAATTTCTTCACATGTTGATGTGGATCATACCTCTGTATCTATAGTAGAACAGCCTAGCCAATCAAACTCTAATATACAATTGTAGAGAACGCTACCTCAGACGCCGGCTTCAAAGGTTGTGGAGAATACACCGACTTCCAAGTTAGAGTTCTACCCATCTCCTTTTAAAAGAGCCCTGCGTTGGATACATCCAGATGATAAAGCAGCAGTTGTCAAAAAACGAAGGGAAGTGTTACCTGCAGTTGCCACATCTCCACAAATGTTGGAATATTTTAAACGAAAGGAAGACAGTAAAAAAAAGATTGAGATTGAAAAAGAACAACGTAAGTTGGCGAGAGAAGAAAGGAAAAGAAATGTTGCTAAGAAAGCAATGGAGGCCAAAGAAAAGAAAGCCCAAAAGATAGCTGCAAAGAAACGACAAAGATCTACTTCGTCTTCTTCTTCTCAAAGCAATTATTCCCCTCATGAGTCGAGTAGGTCGGAATGGGAAGAAGATAATGCAAGTAATGATGAGGAAAATGTAGCTCCTACTTTTATTTTTAATGATTTGAGAGAAGGTGACTACATAGTTGCAGAGTTCAAAGGCGGTAAAAGAAATACTACAACCTTTAGATATCTGTGTGTTATTCAAACATTGACGTCGCCACAGTCTATAATTATCATGGGTTATAAAAGTATTGACTGTTCTAAAAAAGAATTTCTGTCAAATGATAACGACATTTCAGAAATCAACCTAAATCAAATTGTATATCGACTTTCTCCACCGGAACTTGTAGTACGTGGTGAAAGGATAAGTTGTAAATTTGAAAATTCATTAGATGTCACTTCTTAGATTAAAATAAACAAACCTAACAATTAACTATTCTTTATTCCAAAACCTAAACTTTTCCTTTTGAGATTAATATAACATTGAAAATATTAACAAAAAATGGGTGTCCACTATTGGAGAAAAACAGTGTCCACTATTAGACAAGTTCCAATTTTGTGTGTTCACTACTGGAGTATAGGTATGTATAACTTTGATGTATTTTTCTACAAAACTGATGGAATATATTTTAGTTTCATATCAGGTAATGCAATTAAGGAAGTCCAAAAAAATGCTCTGGTATATGAAATTAGTATTATTATTATTTATTTATAACAGGTCAGAAATGAGAAATTGCTATCTTAACATGTCCACTACTGGCATCTTTACCTTAAGTATCACATTGTTATATACAGAGTGACCTACAAAAGTTTTGTGCACATACATTTTAAACGTTTCAAAATTTGTTGAGATTAAGTACTTTTTTCTTTCTAGATTTAAAAAGAGACCCTGATACTAATGAGACCTCCAGCAACGTCCAAATAGACATAAATATACAGGAAGAACATCGAACTAAGACCAGTAAAAATATACTACACATTATATCTAATAACATTATTTATCAAGCTAGTACAAGTCGTATATGTAAAAATGTCTTTGTGTCTGTAGAATCTAGTGGTAAGTGTCAAATTGTCCGGTATACAGAGTAATCTACAAATGTTTTTGTTTACATATTACACATTCTAATTCTTTTAAATATGTTGATTAAGTAAATTTTTCTTTATAGATTTAATCTTTGACCCCAATACTACTGAAACCAATGTTCAAACAGGTGTAAATATACAGGGAGATCATCAAATTCAGACCAGTAAAGATGCACTACAGGACAGTACATCTAAAATTATTTAACAAGTCGTAGACGTATAAACCATGTTTCTACGTCTGAAAACTTCAGTGGCAAGTGTTAAATTGTTACATATAGAGTGATCTACAAATATTTTTGTTTACAGATACTACAGAAACTAGCGAGGATGACGAAGATACGTCACATAGTGAATATATCCCTGCAACAAACGATGCCTCTGCCTAAACTATCGACATCCAAGGCATTTTACTTAAAAGGTATATTCAAAACACTAAACCTTCCCCACAATGTATATATATTTTGAAAATTTAATGCAACATAACAAAAAGGTGACTAGTTTCGACACACAGTGTCATCTTCAGACCTTAAAAGATATCCAGTAATTATATCAGATTTAAACAACCTAGTTATGTGTTGAAATACTATAACGAGGAAAAGAGGAGAAGATTCTCCTTAATCAGATTATTCTAACAAATGGCAGTTTCAATAATGTTACCATAAAAGTTGACAAACAAAGTAACTAAACACAAATTGAGTCCTTGAAGAGGAAGTCATGTGACTTTAATAAAAATTAAAATCTAAATATGCCTATTACAGTATAAACGATAATCTTATAAGTAGATGAAAGTAAAATTGTAAAAGTTGAAAACTTTCAAGATGTGTTTTGACCTACACATTTGAAAATTGGAAAATTCCATTTAACTTAAATTAATCAAAGGAAATTCTCCGAATACCATTCTAATTCTCCAAAAACCAGTTAAATACACAAAGGCCTAGACGAGGCAATTGTAAGTCCAATATAAATTTATGGAACGGTATCCAAACATCCCTCGCAGGAGAATCATCATAAATTTTAAATTAAACCAGTAACAAATAATGTGTTGAAGCCAAACCATAAGAATATTTAAATTTTGAGAAATTAAATGGCGGTTAGCATCAGGCGACCATGTGGTCTAACTTCAGATAATAATAGACAATTAATAACTACATTGTGGGGAAAAAAATTTATAAAAGGTTAATTGATCTAAAAGCTGTAAATCATTTTTAATTAAGAACGTTCATTGCGACCGGCTGCTAACAACAGCCATTTTCCGTTTATAAAAAATAAATTAACAACTTATTTATTTTTATAATTATTTTAGCAATAATATTAAGGCATTTAAGAGATAAGTACCAAGTTACAAACATTAAAAACTTTACATTTGAAAAATTATTTCTCGTACCCATAGCAACCATTCATAGCATTCCCGAACAAATTGCTAAGGAATTAAAATTTTCCGTTTTTTGAAAATAACTATACTCCGTTTACCAAACAGAAAAGTTAAGCTCCTCCCCAAAAATTCCCGCAATATTTAAATGCAACTTGGTTATTGGTCGTATTTTTAAAACCCGGAACACATGCAATTACTTGCTTTCAACTGTTCTAGTTGGCGTACCTAACAGAACAGACATCTCTAATTCTGTTTTATTCAATATCATACGATTTGACTGTTTTCTGTTCTCTGTTTTTAGAACAAAGTAAAGTGTGTTTTGCAACCGTATCTTATTCTAAACGTAGTATATAACCCTATCGTCCTTATAAATGGACCTAATCCAAAATTAATTTCCAAACTTCGCTTTACTGTAATGATTTGCAGTCTCTTGTACCTTCTTTAATATGTTCTAACTTCGTATTTTTAAAAGTAATAAATAATTTGAAACTTCTGTGTGTTAAAGTGCCAATCCTAAAAACATGACGCCTTGTAGTTTAGTCTTGACAAAGTGACATTTCAATTTGTGGTTTTCATAATTTTGTTGGTGTAAAACTGATCGATGCCTACATTGGCCAAAATTTACCGGGAGGAGCTTAACTATTTCTATTGGGTAAACATATTTTAGAACAGTTTGATTTTGATTTAACAACATGTCATATCACTTTGTAGCAAATCTTGTCGCCAATTCGATTACGTAACAAAAAACAGGGTATTCCATTTAAAAAAAATTGATTTTTTTTACATTTTTAGCTCTGGCTGAAAAGTATAAATTTAGGCACTATTCTCAGGCAAATATTTTTATTTTAAAAAATGCATACGATAACATTGGATTTTAACTTTTTATCTAAATCCAAATAGGAATTACAGTCCATTTTGTAAACGTCAACCAGCTGTCAAGATTTCGGAAAACCGTCATAGATGGACATGGTATAGTTTCAATAAAAAAGATACAAAATTATGGTTCCCATCGAAAAATGCAAAAATATATTGGGTGTTCCATTAAAAATAACAAAGTAGACGGCGACTTCCGGTATAACCGGAAGCACCAAGTCTGAAAATATTTTAGTTGAAGAGAATGCTATTAATTATACCTGATTCTTAATTTTCAAGGTTTTCTTGGCCACAACCCCACAAACTTATAATGAACGGTCTCGCTGAGACACCCTATATAAATTGTGTATGTTCATTCTCATAAATAAAATTTTAAGATTTTTTTATTTATTGGTTCAATTATACAAATACACATAAAATAATTGAAAAGAAAGTGTTTAAATTGTACGCTAGACTAATGTTTTTAGGTCGTACTGAAAACAATGTTTGGGTGTCCTGTGCTATAACTTGTCACGTTGTTTTATTGAACTTTAGGATAACCATTAGTATCCAGCATCGTGAATGGAGTATAGATTATTAAAATTAGACATTTTAGAGTATAAATGTTGGAAGCCTTAATTTAGTTACACATTTTTACGTTGTTTGAAGATATTTGGATTTATTACAAATTGAAATAGAATTTAGTATCCCACTTCTGTGAACGGGGTAGTTTTTTTTTTTTTTGTCATTAATAGGTCGGAAGTGTAAATTACGAATAGGATCCACATGTTAATATATGTGTTTTAGAAGACGTCTTAGAGGCGAGCTTATTATGTTTGGTGCAAATAGTGGTTATTCCTATTATTTTTAAGTATCATTAATTATAGTTGGTTAACTTAATTTGCGTAATTGAAAGATTGTTACTATGTATTAAATGCAGGTTGCAGATTTAAACGCATTTGGCGACGGTATGTCGCTTGGATTTCGATAAATTTTATTTTAAAAGACAAAGATTTTGTTTTGTATTATACGTTAGTTTAGAGTCGATTTTTCAGAGGCTTTAGGTGACTAAAATATATCAGGTTATATTGATAAGTTGCTTGAGGCACCGTGGGAGTGCAGTTTAATTCTGTGACGTAGTTTTCCGAAATGGATCTCGTTTTTACTGCGCTCACAATTTTGAAAAAATGTTTTTTTTATGATTGGCGTATTGACGAGAGATACATTATGGCCGAAACTGAAAGAATCGTTAATTAGCCTTAGTTGAGATGTAGAAACCTTAAGTTGTTGTGACGTTGGCCGTGTGCGTGCGAGATGGTTTGAAGGTGGATTGAACTTATTTTGAATTTGACCGTAAGGAGTTTTCCGTTTACCCTATTTGGGGATTTTTTTAAGATTCATTCTCCCCGGTAACATTGTACCGTGTATCGTTCGACAGTGGTGACATGGTTTTCGCGTTCATAGAATTCGATCTAGTGTTTATTGTTAGTGCTGATCCTTAATTCTTTTGCGAATTTATTGTAAAGAAGTTCATTTATTTGTTAGTTATATTCGTGCGCACGGCTACCCCAACGAATGAAAAACCTGCTATAAATAGATAACGCTTTAATAAGTTTCATGTAAACATAACTTTCGTTTTAATAAATTTGTATATAGTTAAAGGTCAAGGAATGTTGTGTAAATAAAATCCATGTGCAGTTATAGTAAACCAGATATAACTAAGTTAATCAACTTTTATTAATCAACTCGCGTTATCAATTGCGAAGTTGTCGACTTTTGGTTACGAATTTGGAAAGTGGCATCGGGAGCTTCTGCAGTACAAAAGAAGCGGGAAGGATTTAGGTCAATTCAAAATTAAGATAACTACTTCCGTACGTTTAATTTTTGGGTTGCTGACAATGTCCATAGTGTTTGTTTTTTATATGTACTTGTTGAACGGATGGATACCCTTTTTGTTTAAATTTTGATTAGTAGTGTGCAGGTGTTTAACTTAGTTTTATAAAGTGTATCCATCCGTGAATTAATTATATCATGTTGTGTGTTATTTCTATTTTACGTATTGCCGAACTGATCGTCGTTAAGAGTTATTTTGGTATTGTGTACAATTAAGATACAAAAGATTATTTTTAGGGGAATCGAGACTCGCAAGCATCAATCAATAATTTATTTATTTTTTTTGGATTTATAAAATTTCACAGTGACGACATTCGATTACTTTTCATTATTTTACTACAAACTTTTAACATAATAATTGAAGAGATTTTAGTATTATATAATTAGTCATTTTGGAAGTGGTTGATATAATTGCATTCGAAGGTAAGTTTTAAGATATTACGTAACGTAAATATAAAGTAAATAAGATCGTCAACCGATCACCTAGTTTATTTGCACTGTAGTGGTGTGTGGGCATTCGCAAATATTTTGAAGTTTTTGGGAATCAACGTACCGGCTGTTAATTCTCTAATCACCTGGTTTCCTGTTAAGCCATTATTTTAAGATCTAGTTCATGAGGTTTTTCCAACTATAAATTTAATTAACAGGTGGCGCCTTTGTGACATGTTTTTTCTGATTTTGACTTTATTGAGTCCTTTTGGAGTAATAAGTTAAGAACCCTATCTATACCACTGAGTAATGTCGGTTGCTTGCACTTTACCTATACGGGCTGATGCTCTAGTGAGTGTTTTGCCCGTAACAAACTTTATTACTTCCTCATCTGCGCAACGAAGGTCGGTAAGCTTTACAATTATCTCTAATAATCTACTACAAATATAAAAAATTAAAATACGATTTTAGGAATTTGTACAAAACTTTTTACTACAAAATTTTCAAATGAGACTTAGGTCCCTTACTTCTTCAAATAATTTGGCAACAATGTTACATATTATCATAAAAATGTACTGCATTTAAAACTTAAGACATAGAAATACAAACAACCATTTAATTTGCTATAATTTTGTTCTTCAAACGAATTTGATTAACGATGATAGGTAATACTATGTAATAGGTTATTTTCATAAATAGGGAATGATTTAATGATTAAATTACAATTACACTTAAATTATATTTTACTTTCAAACTGCATATGCCACATTGTCTGTTAATAGTCACTACATCTATAATAAGATCCAGATGAACAAACTCTATTAAAAAGATACAATGATAAAAATTAAAGTAAACACAACAAACTTATAAGATGTAGACTGTAAAAAAAAACTAATAAATTATGACCCTTACCTTTGACAACTTTATTCGTACGTGAAGAACTGTGCACTAATGGAATCTAGCTTCAAAGAAGGTAAAACAAGTGCAATACATAAAATGAAATAGTGTGTTTTCTAATTATTTCTTAATATGTCTTTTTTGTTATTAAGATTAAAATTTATTTTAATATAATTAAAAAACATATATCTAAAAATCTTTGTTCTAAAGTGAACTCCACAAATCACAGAAAGTTAAACTATTAAAAAAAAATTATAAACATAAAGTACACAGTTTACAAATATTTTAAAAAAATATATAATATTCATAGTATTCGAAGTTTGACGAAAATGATAGGGCATAACTTTTACTTTCTTATAAACAATTAAACACAGTATCTTTTGTACTTCAATTTCAATACTTTTATAATACACAATTAAAAACAAATCTGTAAAATGAGAAAAACATTTAATGATGATAAGCAATTATTAAACATTTTGAATGAATGAATTTTAAACAAACAAATGACTAGAGCTTAATTCATGCTTATCATTGTATCACAATGTTATAAAAATAATAACAAAAAAATTGTGTTAATAGGAACGTAATCGACTAGACTACAAATTTACGTTATTGTAAAATAGTTAACTGTTAAATTATAACAGCACCACACAAATAAAAACCATCACTAAAGTTCATTGCACTTCTATTGCAAATACGGCATTTACCAATTATTTTTATCACTTCATTTGACTTAATACTTAAACATATTAAGCAGCAATTGGTGACAAATTTCGTTAAAGTTAAAAACATATACATAGATTTCACCAACATTTGCTTAACGCTATTAAAACAATAAACAAATATAATCAAAATATAACTGAGTAAAAAATACCTGTTGGGTGGTACAAATGGTGGAGCTTGAGCTGCCATCTCCTGTGGATGGTAATAGTTGTCCGGCCCAGGATAATCTTTCCTTGGAATTGATTGTCCCCATTGCTGTCTACCTCTTTGTCTGTCTCTGTCGTAACCAGCATAACCAAAATCACGATCCCTTTCTCTAAAATCACGCTCTCTATCTCTATTATAATTTGTATCACGTTCTCTAAATTCTTTATCCCTGTCACGATCTCTTTCCATTTCACGTTCACGACCTCCACGTTCATTTATTTGTGTGTCCTTAAACCGATATCTGCAGAAATTTACAAATTAGGTATATGTTTAATATAAGTGAAGTTACAGAAAAACAATGAGACATTTTATAATTAAAAATTGTATTTTTGGAGATATTTAGTACAATTTGGACAGGGTGACCCAATCTCAATACCAGCTAAGTTATCTCAGATAGAACACTAACGATCAATGGTGATAATCATATTTTACCATTCGTAGAACGGTGGGATCAGGTGCTGACCACGGTGAGAATTTTTTGTTATATTTCAAAAAACCGCTGCCAAATTATCTGACATAATACTTTCTCATAAATGTAAATAAATAACTTCAAAGCCCACAATACCTGAATTTGAGTCATATCGGTTTTTAAACACGATAATTCCCAATTTTTGATCCGCTATTTTGAATTTTTAATTTTAACGAATGATTTATTCTTAGCGATCTTAAAAACCCCCAATACTCGACTTTCAAAAAAAAGTGCGCCACTGGCAGTTTTTAAAATTTTTTTATTTAGATAATGTTTTACAAATTAACAAAGTTGCAAAATTGATCATTAGCCCACAATACCTGAATTTTAGTCATATCGGATTTTAAACAGGATAATCCCCGATTCTTGACCCGCCATTTTGAATTTTTTAATTTTGACAAGTGTTTTTTTCTTAGCGATCTTAAAAACCCCCAATACCCGACTTATCGGTTGATAAATTAAAAAATGCACAATTTTGTACCCACTGGTTATTATATATTTTTTTATTTTGAAATTATATAAAAAAAGTATTAGTTTGTTTTAATTATGTAACTTTTTAAAATTTAAAGCAATGAATTTTTTTAATTTTCTAATCCCATAAAAATGTCCCGCCACTGGTTGGATTTTGCTCATTAACTTGACCTAGATTTTATGGCTTATTTCATATCGATAGGTTTAATGGTTCAAAAGATATCACGCGCACACTAATAGACACACAAGACACAAAGTTTTTTTTTCTATAAACCTGTTTTTTATCGATAGCTTTAAGGTTTCAAAAGATATCGCGCACACACACACAGACAAACAATCAGACACGAGATTATCTTTTCTAAAAATGTGTTTTTCGTATTGTTTAGGCCACAAAACGTCGAGAAATGTAAAAGTGTTTGAAAATTTAAACCGATTACATGTACAAATATGAGAAATCAAAATAACGAATATATTCTTTCGAGATTTTTTTCCCTATGTATGAGAAGTACACCTATACTATCATTGATAATATCTAATTAGTCTCCGTAAACTAAAAAATATTTGTAATTACAAGATCGACACAGCTTACGTTGTTACACAGCTTAGCTCTAAAGTAGAAATCAGCTAAGAGTAAAGCGAAGGGTGGTATAGGGAAAATTTGACCTTCTCGTTGATTGGTTAACACATGGGGCAAGTTTACACAACTAAATTTTTCTAAAAGTAACGCAAAGGCCTCATTTCCAGTTTTGCAATAAGCACAAATTGTCCAAATTTCGTATTTGTCACAAATCTTTACAGTTATTTGTACATATTTGCTTTTAAAGAAATAGTTCTTATCAAAACTCACCGCCGCTGGTTTTGTTTTTATTACAAATGTATGACTGTGGAAAAATAAATTGTACAATAATTAAAAGTTCTTATTTTACCAGTCAATTGTAAGATGGCTGAGGATCAATGATTCAAAAATCCTTGTGGAAATTAATCTGTAGTGGTCAAAAGTTGATAACATATAACGTGTATTTAAAACACTCACACAACTGACGTAAAACTGCGGCTGCAGAACAAGCTGCTGTTTAAATTGGCATTGGACAAAATTTAATATGGAAATTAATAAAAGAAATTAAAAAGTTCAGGTATTGCACGTTCACCGAACAAGAGTAGAAATTATACCACCATCTATAACAGACTTGTAAATTTTGAGAAAATTGGAATTCAACGACATGTACACACATTTTACTTTCGTAATGAATTGCCACCTGTAGCAAAGGTGTTAACTGCCATTAATAATGATGATTCTTTACCAAACTTCAGCCATTCATCGTTAAGGCGGATATTAAAAAAATTAGGATTTAAATATGACAAACGAACAAGAAAATCTATGTTAATCGAAAAACATGAAATTGTTCTATGGAGAAGGAAGTTCTTAACCACCATCAACAAATATCATGAAAAACGCAGAAAAATATATAATACTGACAAAACATGGGTTAATGCAGGTCATGTCAAGATTAAGATTTGGCAAGATACAACTATGAAACTGCAAAATAAGCTTCAATTGCAGGACTTTCTACTGGTTTAAAGGATCCATCTGGGAAAGGGAAACGATTAATAATTGCTCATATTGGTAGCGATACTGGATTTGTTGATGGAAGATTATTGAACTTTGAATCAAAAAGAAAAGGTAGGTTAGCATATTTACTGAATTATCTACTTTATTAATGTGATTTTTGGTTACATATCAGGTGATTATCATGAAGATATGAATGATGTTTATAAAGAATGGCTTGAAGGTGTATTACCCAATTTGGAGAAAAATTGTGTAATTGTGATAGATAATGCTCCCTATCATAGTATTAAAGCAGAGAAATCACTGACACAAAGTTGGAAGAAAAGTGCCATTATTGATTGGCTTCGTAGTAAAGGCACATTCTATTACACATCCACCTACGTATGTTATTGATGAAATGGTAAAAAGTACTAGAAGAACCATATTAAGATTGTCCCTTTATCATTGCAATTTAAATGTGATCGAATTAATATGGGCACAGGTGAAACAATACAAATAAGAGAACATATAAACTTAAGGATGTAAAGGAACTACTTAATGAAAGAATTTCTACTGTGACTTCAGAGCGATGGAAAGATTGTGTACAGCACACACTTAAAGAAGAGAAGCGAATGTAGGATGTAGACGGAATAGTTGAGGAAATTGTCATAAATGTAGGACCAGAAAGTTCGAGTGGAGAACTAACAGACGAAGACATGGAATTGTATATTGTCCCACTATAAAATCATTTTTTATGTAATTTCTTTATACTTTATAAATATATATTTAATTACACTACAGTTCTTTGGTCACTAGGCAATGCAAG
Organism: Vesta saturnalis; assembly: GCA_036346205.1. NCBI lineage: Eukaryota > Metazoa > Arthropoda > Insecta > Coleoptera > Lampyridae > Vesta > Vesta saturnalis. The sequence continues at coordinate 4,231,882 of JARFJB010002209.1, read as the reverse complement.
CATGCGAATTTTCTACTGGTTTAATTTGTTGTACTGAAGAAAAAATCTTCATAGTTTTTCGTAAAGAATTTGTTACCGTAATTCAAATTTGCCGCCATATATACATTAGAGCAGTGTAAACATTACTTGAATTCAAGCGCCCTCTACTTTATTCTTATTTGATTTCAATTATAGATTCTATATTTCGCGGGTCAGGTAGTAGCTACTACTACACGTTCAGTTCCGTTAGTACTAAAGATTTATAGAGTTGACAGTATTAGTAGCGATTAGCAATAATGTGTAACAAAAAATGTATGACCAACGCGGAGCTTGAGGTACGTTTATCATCTGTACCGGAAAGTCATATATACGTCATTGTATTCTGTCATTAAGCTTCAAAAACAACAAAGTTTCATTCTGCCTAAATAATAGCGTCAAAGTGTTATAGCTCTTGAATATGTGGAAATTCGTGCCTGAAAAAGAGCATTTGCTGCATGCATTGCTTTTCTTATTTCATCAAAAGAAAAACGCCATTGAAAGTCATCGTTTGCATTTAATGTAAGAATTGGTCCGATTTAATACTTTAGAAGCTCAAAGATTAATAAAAAGATTCATACATTACAAAAAGAACTACAGTTTTATTAGAAACTATTTAAAAAAAGACATACTGAATAAAATAGAAAATTTAAAGGAAACTATTAACTAAAGAATAACTACACAAATTGTTCAAAATGAGCAACACCTTGCCTAATGCACTCCCGAGCACGACGAACTAGTGCTTGTTGCATCATCCAAGGTATTTGAACGTTATTCTTTATTTCCTGGGCATGGTGGAAAATTCTTTCTTGGTTTCCACGGGAGTATTATAAACACGTTGTTTCAATTCACCCCAGAAGAAAAAATCCGGTGATCTAGGCGGCCAGGACACAGGTCCTGATCGGTCTGGATATTTAAATGCTATCTAACTAATAAGCTAAAATGAGGTGGAGCACCATCGTGCATAAACCACATGTTAATGCATCTTTGCAATGGAAGATCTAACAGATTAGTTAATTGTTCTTCAAGAAATTCTAAATATCTTTGGCCATTTAGTCTAGGTGGTAACTCAACAGGTCCTATTACATAATGCCCAATTATTCCTACCCATAAATAAATTTTAAATTGTATTTGATACCGGGTTTGTTTTATACCGTGAGAGTTTTCGCCTGCATACATGTGTAGATTATGCGAGTTGATGGGCCCGTCCCTACGAAATGCTGTTTCGTTCGAAAATAATATTAAGCCAGTCAATTCATTATCTTAGTTAAACCTCTCTAATAGCCATGTAGAAAATTCTACTTTTGCAGGGTAGTCATCCACGCTTAAACATTGTACTTTTTGAATGTGGTATGGATGCAGCAGTTGCTCTCGAGAAATGCTGTTTACTGTACATTTTGAAACCTGTAATCCGTGTGCTACTTTCCTAACACTAATTGTAAGATCTGAGCAACAGCATCCAGAACTTTTTCTTCCAATTCAACTGTACATATAGTTCTGGGAACTCCACCTCGTCGGTCCATATTTGGCATAAAACTACCTTCAAAAAGTTAATGTCAAATGTAATTTCACATCCCTTTACTATTTAAAATAATAACAGTTTTCTTATCAGTTTCTCGTAACCGCTGATCAATATGTCCGAAAGTCTTTGAATTGGGCAATTGTCTATTGGGAAATCTTTCGGAGTACAATCTTCGAGCTCTTAAAGCATTAGATCGTGCCAACCCATACATTAAATGCATATCAGCCTATTCGACATACAGGCTGTATCGTAAAAAACGCCCCAAGCTGTAACTCCGTTATTTTTTGGCGGATTTTAAAAATTCAAAAAACAAATTAATGGTTTGATATACTCTGCAAGATGTCACCAACTTTCATTTTTCTATCTTTGCCCTCGGTGACAGGGATAGTCAACTTCTTGTTTTCTTAATGAAACATGTGTTTATTTTTACGTCATATTGTAGATTTTTTTCTGAATTCAACAGTATAACATAACTTAATATTTATTTAACATTTGCATACGATTTGACATAGTTTTATAAGTCGGTTTTTGTTTCGCATTCATTTCCACACATGAAGACTTGCCTTTAGAAAAATGTTAGATCGTGTCACTGAATTGTCAACATCACAATTTTTTGATTATTTTTATAATACTGTGAAAAGATCACTTTAACTTCTATGATGGATAACAGCACATTGACCGACATGCTCCAAGTGTACTTTGAATGTAATAAAAATAGTGGCCAAGCAGTGGGTCTCTACATCAATCGATTTCCGAACAGAGAAATTCCAGATCGACGAAGACTTGAAAACAATTTAAGAAATTATGGTAGTTTCAAGAAGCCTAAAAGAAAGCATCGTCAATTTAATGAAGAGGTGGAGTTAGGCGTTCTTCTCAGTGTTCAGGAAAACGCGAGAACGTCTGCACGTAAAATTGCTAGTAATCACATCCAAGGATACTGTAGATAGAATATTAGAAAAGCACAAGTTTAAACCGTACGTTACGCAAAAAGTGCAAGCTCTGGAGCAAAATGATCACGATCGAAGAATTGAATTTTGCCGTTTTTATTTAGACGCGGTTCGAGGGAATGGAAATTTCTATAGAAAAATAATTTGGTCTGATGAGTATACCTTGCAATAATGGCATTTATAATAGGAACATCCATCGGTACTGGAGTCAGGAAAACCCTAGACTTATTGTAGAAAATAATTTTCAAAGAAGATTTACTGTCAATGTATGGTGCGGTATTTTGGGCGATCGATTAATTGGACCATTTTTTATCGACGGAATACTTACTCAAGACAAATATTATGATCTTTTGAATGAAAATATCGAAAACTTTTTAGATGACCTACCCCTTGCTGAACTCAATAGAATTTATTTTCAACAAGATGAGACTCCTCCACATAATGCACATGTGAATTTAAATTGGTTAAATAACAGATTTGGCGCAAGGTTGATTGGGATAAATGGACCTATTCGGTGGCCTGCTCGTTCCCCTGATCTCACGCCACTTGACTTTTGGTTTTGGGGTTACCTTAAAGACCAAGTCTATTTAAACCAGCCCCAAATTGAAAATTACCTCAGAAGAAGAATAATCGAGGTTTGTCGAGAACTCCAAATGTTATAATGAACGCTACTTATGGAGTGATTAGAAGGTGCGAACTGTATATTCGTCAAGGCGGCAGACAATTGGAACAATATTTGTGATGCAGATTCCACTACTTATTTAAATGGCATTTGTTAATAATTACGGATTACTTAATTATTTCATTTTTTATTTTTTCCAGAAATTGTTGAATAAATATTAAGTTATGTTAATTCTGTTGAATTCAGAAAAAAATTGTCTACAATATGACGTACAAATAATAATAATAATGGTTCTATTAAGAAAAAGAAAGTTGCTGTCACTGAGGGCAAAGATAAAAAAAATTAAAGTTGATGACATCTTGTAGAGTATATCAAACCATTCATTTGTTTTTTTTTAATTTTTAAAATCCGCCAATAAATAACGAAGTTACAGCTTGGGGCGTTTTTTTACGATACAGCATGTAACGTTACTCCATAACGTTTTAAGTTTAGAACAAACAAACTGATAATTATTAGTGACACTGACGGGAATCTTATAATAAACATTAGAAACCATAGCAACACTATGCGGATGTTTTTCAGAGTAACTTGATTTATATTAAAAAAATATGTAGTACACTGAATTCAAAACGCATTGATACGTTTAAAAACAAATATCTCAGAAACTATTAAATTTAAACACTCCTGACAAGTACATCTTTTTTGTTGAGAAAGGATCAATTATTGCATACAGGGTGGCGCAAAGATTTTCTGACAAGTTATTTACTAAAATAATGCTGCATGTGGCGCTCTCAACAAGTCTGGCCAAAATTAAGGGCAGAATCTTATTTCTTCTCATACCAAAAAAAAACCATATACCGAGTTTCATACAAAATCTAAAAACTTCTCAATATATATATATATATATATATATATATATATATATATATATATATATATATATATATATATATATATATTAATAGGTAAAAAGATACAGGATGTCAAAGTTGTAATTTTATTTTCTATTTTTCGTTATTGCTTGAGAAGTTTTTTAGTTTTTGCAAGAAACTCGGTATATGGGTTTTTTTTGGTATGAGAAATAAGATTCTGCCCTTAGTTTTGGACAGACTTGTTGAGAGCGCCACATGCAGCATTATATATATATATATATATATATATATATTAGACAATTTCTTTAGCTCGTCTCAGTCGACCGCTGATGATGATACCTTAGCTATTTTGTTTGTTACAGATCCTGCACGGTTGCAGTGTTCCAGATTTTTTATTACTGTTAAGAGTTTAAAAAGAACTTAATACTTGCTTAAAATATAAAGCGTTAAAAGTGTTATAAAAGTTTTTAGTTTTTGTTTTTAGAAATTTGCATGCATTCCAGTAAAGTTAATTTATGTGATTTCAGTTCTTGATGTAAAATTTTAAAATTATCAACAAATAAGTGTGATTCATTAATTAAATGTGTTGCGTACATCGAATCTTTATTGTTATTTAAATAACCCCTTTCATGTTCTCTGATCCTAGTTACAAAACTGCTACCTATGTAAAATATAGGGCACGAACCACATCAAAGTAAATACACCCCTGATTTTTTATTTTTGTTAATGTTGCTTTTGTTATAATTATTACTAAAGTATTGTGCGTTTAAAATATTAAGTTAATGTTATTCTTAGAAAAATGCTTAGATTGATACATATTTTCCCGTATAGGTAACCGTTTTATAATTATGGTTATTAGTCTGGTTTATACTCGGGTATATTAACTTAATTGCTTTTTTAAAGACTTATTTTTTATTAAATTGTCTATAACTAGAGGTTGATATACATTGTTCTCTGCTATTTGTGGTACTATGTTAAGCAAACATAGTGCACAAAAAGTATTCTACTCAAAGAAAGAAAATTCAGGACCTCATTATGAATAAGCCCAAACCACCGTCACAGCTAAGAAAATTTAGTGACCACAAATTTTTCGACCAGTTCGTCAACCACACTGAATACCAGTTTTCTCAAGAAGAGAGATGTCTATTGGAAAAAGGATTTAGTTATAATTTAAATAGACAGATAAGTAAAAAACATCTTTCGTATCTAGGAGTGGAGTGCAAACTAGCTTTTAAGTGCAGCGGACATTATGGAAAACCGCGTCCATAGAACCTAAAATATCAACATCCCTAGCACAGATAGCAAAAGAACATGAAATAGTTTTTACTGAAGCAGATAAAGGCAAATCGGTAGAAGCATTATGACAAGTATATTTTAAAAACACTCGTCGTTCCTAGATACGGATACATTTCAAAAGATCAATTTAGATCCAACAAGATACCAAAAATTAATTTAAAAAAAAACGCTATAAAACAGTCATCATTATTTGGAGATTTCGAAAAACATAAATTAATAGTAATGAACCCGCAGGTTACCAGATTATATTCTCTAATAAAGCTCCATAAAAACAATTTCCCTATAAGACCAGTAGTATCTTTCTTCTGAGCACCACCAGTAAAATTGTCTAACAGATTAATAAATGTAAATAAATTTCAAAGCCGGATATAGGATAAAAAATACTTATGAGTTGATCTCAAAAATAAAACATACTAAACTTCCTAAAAATACTAAATTAAGTTCCTTTGACGTTCAAAATCTTTTTCCATTGATCCCCCCTCATGAAGTTATTAAATTGGTAGATGATTTACTGACAAAAAATAAAGTTAATTTAATAACAAAAAACGACAATTTGGATACACTTACAGCTTGTTTGAATCAAAATTATTTTTAGTTTAATAATGTAATTTACACTTCCAAAGAAGGTGTAAAATAATGGGAACCCGTTAAGTCACTTGCAGGCTGAAATCTTCATGAATAATTTAGAAAACACAATTAGTTCACATCCGTTATACAAACATTTCTGATACTGGCACGAATATGTGGATGACGTTTTAACTTGTTTTACAGGCACTGATAGACAATTAAGCCAATTTTCCAACTTTATCAATTCCTTACACTTCTTCTTCTTCTTCTTCTCTAATCCTTAACGTCCTTTCAGGCGTCAGATGGTGGTTACTAGTCCCGCATCCAATTTTTCCATCCTCCCTGTCCCTCGCTATTAATTTCAATTCTTTTATTGTTACTCCCTTTCTGATCCTATTCTTTGATTTGTTCAATCCACTTTCTTCTAGGTGTGCCTCTTTGTCTTTTTGTTGGTTTCCCGCTTCCATTACTCTTCTCGGAATTCTGTTTGCTTCCATTCTAAGTATGTGCGCATACCAATTTAGCTGTTTCTTTTTTATCTTTTCCATCATTGGTTGTTTCTCTTATGACTTCGTTTTTCACCCTATCCCATTTGTTTTTTCCTACCATTTTCCCGAGGTATTTGTTTCATTTCCATAGCGTTTATCTTGGCTTCGTCTTTTTTCCTGAGTGTCCAACTTTCACAGGCGTATGTTATTGGTATTGTTATCATATTATGTATCTTCTTTTTCACTTCTATGTCGATGTCTTTGTGGCCTAGTACTGTTTTATTCCCTTCTCCCCTTTAATCTCTTTATTCTCGCCCAGAAGCTTCTGGTATCTTTTCTGTGTAATTCCGTTATCTCTTCTCCCATCCTTTTTCTATGATTCTTTTTTGCTGTATTAATTGCTTCTTTCACTGTGTTTCCTCTTCATTTTATATACCTCTTTATCTGCTGTTTCTTTCGTTTGCATATATCATTTTCCTACTGTTTTAGTTCTCCATTACCAAGCTTCTTATATCTTCAATTCCACCAATTTGTCATTCTCGTATGCTTGTTAAGTTTGTTTATTCAACATATTCCTCCTGCTACTTTTTTCGTTGTTTCTTTGAAAACTCTTCACCGGTCCTTTTACTGGTGCGTAGATTTGTATTATGTTGATTGCTTCTTCTAAGTTATGGCCATTATTCGGGAGTCTATTGCCTTGACGACTGATATTCTTTTGTTCAATTCTTCGGTGATTATTATTCATATGCCTTCTTTCACATTTTTCCTGGCTCTATTCCTGAGTAGTGTAGTAATTCCTTGGTCATTTTTCTTAGTTTCACTGATTCCTAAGATAGGTATGTTGTTTCTGTCCATTTCTTCTGTTACTTATATTTCTTTCTCTGTTAAGGTTATTTCAGATTCCTATATCTATCGATTCGTTTTCAATTCCTATTTCCTTGGTGTTTCTTGAATTACTTTTATTCTCATCCTTATTCATGTCCTGTTGCATTGCCTGGGTCTGTGCGTTTGCTTACGAATTGGTACTCTCTTTAGGGTTTTTCGGAATTGCGCCAGTGCCTCTTTTTGTTCTGGTTATTTTCCGTAACTGTTCTTGTAAGTCGTCTTCAGGGGATTTCTCACTAATCGTTCTTCCAACCGCCTTTTCTTGTGGCGTTTCTTTTTTCCCTCTTTCTACTTCGGGTTCTTTTTCTATTTCTTCTAGTTCATCCCCATTAATTATTAGTTTTCTGTATCTCAAAACTACATGGTGACCCTGTCCTCTTATTATTTCTGTGTTTGATTAAGTGTTTGTAATTACTTGTGTCTCCTTTGAGTACTTTTCCTCTATGTATATGTTTCTTCCTTTTAGGTTTTTATCTCCTTTTAGGATTTCCATTTTCTTTGTCCATTTTGCAAACTCTAACTGTATAGGTCTAATTTTTCTGAGTTGATGTTTGCCCAGTCTTCTAGCCCTACTACCTCTTCTTCCATCACTATTTCTATTCCTATGTTTCTTAGCATCACCCTTATTTTTTCATGTCGCTATAGATTGCTCTCCTCTCTATGTTCTTCCAAAGTTCTGTGGTGTTGTGCATCCTTATTTTGAGGTAGCTGTTTTCTTTCTTGAGTTTGAAAAATCTGGAACACTGGAACTGTGGCAGAATCTGTAACAAACAAAATATACCCACGTGCCACACAAAATTAAAAAACACCGAACGCGTTTCGATAGCTACGCTATCATCATCCTAGTCGACCGCTGATGACGAATGCGTAGCTATAGAAACGCGTTCGGTGTTTTTTTAATTGTGTGGTACGTGGGTATATTTCGTTTGTTACTTTCTTGAGTTGTTCATCTTCTTTTCTAATTGCGTACATTTCTTTTTGGAGGCTTTCCAACTTCGTTTCTATTCGTTAGTTACCTTCCTCCATTCTATCCAGTTTCTTATTTATTTCCTCCATTCTTTCCAGTTTCTTTTTTATTTCCTCTAACATTTCCTGCATTTTATTGTTCTCTGTTTCCTCCTTGTACCAGAAAAACTGTTCTACTACTAACTCTGAAAACTACAGTTCAGTTCTTTATTTTCTGTAAATTAAAGAGTTGGATTTTAAATATTTTAAAATACTGCCCTGTCCTTTATGTACATTTTAAAAATATGTTTTCCCTTATCTGTCCTTCCATACAACCATTCATTCACTTATCTCTAGTTCAGACTCTACTTCTGCCTTTTCTTGCTTAATTCTAGTCCTATATTTTCTTTGTTTATCCCTTTTTACTTCCTTCGTTTATTGATTTACCACTCTAATTTAAATATTCACTATTTCACTTGTGTTTTTCCTGAATTTGAGAAACCACAATTTCACTTCACTTCTCCTGTCTGCTAGGACCGGACTAATACCTTATACAAAAACAGTAAATTTGAAGAGAATAATTCAATTAATTTTTAGATCTTACAATCATTAAAATTAATAATAAACATGAATTTTCCATAAACCCTTGCATACAGATATTATTATACATAACTCATCTACCCACCCATATGCACACAATATGGCAGCATTTAATTCATTTGTCCATTGTCTCGTAAATGTACCTCTTTCAGAAGACAATTTCATTCAAAGAACTTAACATAATAAAACAAATAAAAGTCAACAATGGATATCAACCCCTAGTTATAGACAATTTCAATCATAAAATCCCACGCTACTGAATAATAAACCAAGGGTCTAAATGTTGTATTTATTAAATCAATTTTATTAGTACACATTAAAAAAATTGCAAAAAATTAATTAAACGTACTAAAAGAGGATGGTGCGTAAACGCTCCACTGGTAAAATATGAAAATATTTTTTTTTAATTACCCATATTTCTAATTTATGGCATATACATTTTAACGATGTGTCTATTCACCGGTATCGTACCGGTGAATAAGAAGCTATTCACCGGTACTCTACCCTGCTAGAAATAAAATTTTTCTGAATGCACTATGCTCAGTTGTTTAAAAAAAAACTAAGAAGTGGAACTGTATTAATATAAATACCAAAAGGATTATAAGTACAAAAAAAGGGGGTTATTATTCGCATAACAAAATATTAAAATACAGTACAGAAATCGCAGTTTTGTTTTAGCAGGGATCGGTGTCGTGAATATAATCTCGTAGTTACTCGCTCCTCAACTTATTACAATATTGCACTCTCTTCGTCAGCGGGCAAGATTAAATTTTTTATTGATTGCAACGAAGTTATATAATTAATAGATTTCATTTGATAGTGATTATTTACTATAAATTCATTCCTACAATTTAGTTCGGTCGAACCGCAAAAATATGCATTTTTAAAAAGTTAGCATGTACTGATAAAAGGTCCATTATTGTCAAAATTTGAACACTTTTGGAAGATTTGTAATTACTAACCCGTTCGTATAGGATGGATGCATTATTGGTTAAAATTGCATATATTTTCAGCTAAAAATAATGAAGTTACATGACTTCAAAGTCTCCGTATGTCAAATATGTGCAAAAAAACAGTCCTATTTTTAATTTTATAAATAACTGCCGGAAGATGTTCACTTACAATTTTCATATTTAATGGCTGTTGGTAGATGTGTACAAGGTACATTCATGCCAAGTATCAAACCAATCGAACGCCAAATAAAAAAATTATAACATTCTAAACTCGTGTGTCTTGCTTTGTGAAACGATAGTAGATGTGATAAAAAAAGGTAGGGTGCTCGGGTACGATAACTAAAGAGACGCAAATCATCCCATATGCGGATGATATCATCGTAATAAGTAGAACAGAAAAAGGACTGAAGGAGATGCTGATACGAATTGAAAAGAAGGCCAGAGAAATAGCACTGCAGATTAATGTGGATAAGACCAAATACATGAAATATGACAGAAGCGAGTATAAACAAGAACAGTACTTCAAAGTGAATAACCACAAACTTGAAAAAATAAACAAATTTAAATACTTAGGTATAGCAATAGAAAGGAATAAGAAACAAGGAGATGACGAGGAAATCAGTGAGAATATACAAGCGGGACTAAGAGCTTTCTATCCAAATAAAAAGCTGTTGAAAAGTGAAATACTCGGCAAAAAAACAAAAATCAGAATATACAACACGTTAATAAGAAGAGTGTTGATGTACGCAGCAGACCTTGTGCTTTACAATGAAAGATGCAGAGAGAATAGGAAGGTGTGAAAGGAGAATAATTAGAACACTAATGGGACCGGCACAAGTAGAGGAAGGACAATATAGGATGAGAATGAACCATGAGATAGTAAAAGAAATGAGAGGAAAACAGAATAGAATGGCTAAGGCATATAGTGAGAAGTGACCCAAAAGACAGTATAAAAAAGATAACAGACTGGAAGCCAATAGGGAGCAGAGCAAGAGGTACACCATAAGTAAGATGGTCTATTTTTGAAAGTAAAGATTGGTTTTAATAGAGGGTGTTTATTAATCAATAAATAACTATGTTTTGTAGTTATCTAGGATGGAAGAAGAAGTTTTACTCATTTTCTCCAAGTCAAAAGGTTGTTGCTCATTTTCAAAACGCCCTAATTCCTAAACAGCTGGATCACATTTTAAGTGTATAATTTGTAACAAATTTAATCTACTTTTTTTTTAACTTATTCGTTCATAACAAAACAGTGTACATTTTCATATTTTTATTTATGTTATTTAATAAAATTAAGACAGTCTTTTTCTTTTGCTTATCCCGTTTTATAAAATATGTTTCACTTTTTGTCAAATGCTTTTCCCATTGTCAACGATTTGGCAAATGACAATTACTTTGCTTCATTTGTCAATTGCCTTTCCAATTGTATGTTACAATAACAGAAATAGATATGAATAATCAGTCAAGACGAACAAATAATAAAATAAGCAATGAAATACGTCATTTAATTATTAATAGTTTGAATAATGGTTCAACAGCATATAATGTGGCACGACAATTTAATGTTCTACCAAACACAGTAAGAAATACACATGCAACATATAGAAGAACTAATAACGTTAATAAAGTAAGTTTAGTTCTGGACATCGACAACCCAAGTTAACTGTAAATCAGAAAGAACAAATATGTGATTGGATAGATTTCCATTGTACGCTATCTCTTCGTGAGTTAAAACAAAAATGTTCAATCCAATGGCCATTAGTTCAGTTAACATTGTCTACAATCAATAGAGCTCTTAAAAAATTTCATTGTTCAGTAAAAAAGTCTCAGTAGTTCCTGAAAGTAGAAATTCACCTAATAAATATTATCCCAACCAGTTTAATCGAATAATGTTGGAAGCGAGAAAAAATTTTTTCAATGATAAATATGGAATTCAAGTAAATTCCAGTATTTCATATGGAAGATGGGGAAATATACTCAAGCGAATAAAGCCTCAAATAAGAGGGCGTAACTATTCGGTTGCTTCAGAGTTTAATGTTTCACTAATTAATTCATTTAAGTAATGATAATATACAAGGAGCCCATTTTGTGATGGGTAACGTCTAATTTCACAGAAGCGAAGAAATTGTGGGTCTAATTAGAGCTCATGGTCACTTTCCAGTATTTATTCCTACTTACAGTCCATTTTTAAATCCTAAAGAGGAGTTATTCAATCAATGGAAACAATTTATAAGAAGAGGACAAGCATGAAATGAAAATCAATTAGTTATACGAATTAGTACATAATGCTACGGAACAAATCAAGGGAGAAAATTGTTTTCATTATGTTCAGTATATGGAGTCATATTTACATGACTGTTTACAAAGAAATGATATAATGAATTAATTATTACATACATGTATGTATTTAACTTGTTACATTTAAGTATTTGATTCTATAGTTAATTAAATTAGTATGTTGTATTCACATCTTATCTGTTCAAATAAAATCAAAATTACATAATTAATATTATTATTTACAGACATTTTAATGTTTGAATTTATACAATTTTTAACAATTGTAATCAAGATGGGAAAATCATTAGATATAAAGTGAGTGATTTTTCGTTCATAACAAAACTTATAATTCAATATTAGTAAAGTTGCTTTAGTATGTGTGAATCCTTGCGATACTGCGGGCTCACACTCCATTAAAATAAGTAATTTGACTGTAATCTCATTATATTTAGAATTTATATCAGTTCTACATACATAACGACAAAATTTACATCGATTGGGGCTTGTGCCTCGATAGCACACTTGGTTAATGTGGTACTCTAGCAAAGTACAGGTCGTAGGTTCAAATCCTACATGAGGTAAACTTTTTATTTATGTATTTAATAAAATTAATAATGATTTTTAATTAACTATAATATTGTATATGGACCTCTTTTGGCTAGGACACATAGTTTCAAATGGTCCAAAAATGTCGAGGCTTTTAAAAATTTTCACTGTGTTCTCCACCTTTTCGGTGTTGGCAAACATCAGATTCAGATAGCACCAGCCACAAATTTACTGAACCAATTTGTGTGGGACAACCACCAAATAACTGTATATTATACTAATTTCTTGGACATGTATTAATAGTTAGTCTGTGAAAATACTTACCTTAGGTAGATATTAAGATTGGATCACCCTGTATATTAAATTTTTTCTTATAAAAAAAAATACTAAATGTATTGAATCAGCTTTTTTTACTAAACAATAATTGAGAGGCATGCTGTAAGACAATTCATCAACAGAGTGTGACTTAGTTTTAAATATAATGAAAATCTTAGAAACCATGAAATAGGTAATTTACATGTAACAATAGTTATTTGTATCAATAGGCCAGACAGAGGCATAAAAAGATGCTTGCAACTGTAAATACAAGTAAAACTATAGCTTCAGGACTAGTGATACATAACATTTTTCTGCTTACATCATTACTTCATTTAAAATATTTTAAAAATTTGTTTAGTGATCATCAAATTTTAAGTTATATTGGCGGCATTAAACATCTCTAGCAAATGTTCATGAAAAATCAGCGAAGCCAATCTAAAAATTTTACGTTTTGCTGAATGAGGACTAGAAACATAAGAGTTTCTGGACGAGTTTGAAGATTAGAAAACCAGTGTTGACAGATGGAAGTACAAAAATGTATCAATCAACCTGATTCATAAATAATTATTAATAATACTTTTTAATTATTAATAGACTTCCTATACCAAATAATAGGACAAGAATAATTATTAAAAATTAAAACAAGAGTATATTAAGTATCAAGAACGTAAGGGACGTTTGCCGATCGACGGCGATGTTTAGAGACTGGTAGCAACGAAGTCTCCAATTCAATTCAATTGAAATAAAATAATTTCTACTACATACCTAAACGAAAAGTCAAAAGTCAAAATATTTCGCGGCAAGTTTGACTTGTTAAATATCATTTTGTATTTTGTTATACAATTAGGATGTGCTATATGTTTCCAAGGTTATGGGCCCAGATACTGCCAGTTTTGCAGAAATTCAGGATCTGTAGGGCTACCTTAAGAAGAGACTGCGTTGAAATAAATTTATATAATATAAAGTTAGAAGAATTTCAGAAACAGAGAAATAAACATGGCGAAAATACCAGAGTATTTTGGGAACAGTGAAACAGTTTAATGGAGAAGGTTTTAATAATTGGGAATATAGAATAAAATTATTACTGGAAAAAGAAGGTATATTAGAAGTGTTGACTAGTTCACCAGATGAAGCCAGTGTTGAAGAAAAAGAGAAATTATTAAAACAAGACGAAAAAGCGAGAAATTTGATAGTGTGGTGTCTTTCTGACAATATTTTAGAAATAGTTAAAGAAAAGAAAACAGCGAAAGAAGTGATGAATGAAATTGAAGGAACTTATCAAAAACAAGGTATTGCTAATTGAGTGATGTTACAGAGGAAGTTGAGAAATATGAAATATATGGGCAATGGTTCATTACACGAGTTTTTAATAAATTATGAAAACACTGGATCACAGTTAAGAAACTGTGGAAACATACAACAAAGTGCGATTATAACTCAGCTTTTAGCGTTAATGCCAGAAATATATCAATGAGTTGTTAAAAAACAATTTTACTAGATTTAGTTCTGATTTCAGTAACCTAGAGAAGATGATTTTTTTAGTTAGCTGATTTTTTAGTAGTTGTCAAATAATATAATATAATTGTATTAAAACTTTAATAAAGTTTCTCCCAATTATCCTGCCTTTAATTCACTCTACAACAACATGAGTTACGACAGCAATTGACATTTTATATTGTCAAAATACTAGTGTAGTGTCATTAGATTTTATTAAATCTAAATTATTAATGGAAGAAGCACGACAATTAAAGAATAGAGAACCTGAATCTGTTAGATCAACAACTTTCTTAAGTAAGAGAAGATATAGAAACAGAAAAATGAAAATGTGTATGAGAAGAATAAAAATTTTCCTTATAAATGCCACAAATGTAGAGGAGTAGGTCACATGATTAAAAATTGTACACAGTGGAAAAGAGAAGAGTAAAATAAAATGTAGTTTGACAAGAAGAACAAGAACAAGATATAACATTTGTTAGTGAAATGATTAGTACAGAAGAAAAATTAACTTTACAAATTTCAAAAGAAGAAATTGAGTTTGTCATTGATAGTGGAGCTACGAACCATTTAGTGAATTTATCAGTAGGAAAGTATTTGATAAATTAATGTGAAAGAAATATTTCATAGAATTGGTTTAGCTAAAGTGGGATAAGTAGTAGGTAATAGCAAAGAGAAAAATGAGATTTGGAATTTGGAAACAAAAGATGATAAAAGAAATATAATTTTAGAAAATGTTTTGGAGTGTGAAAATTTGTCTTGTAACCTGATGTCAATTAAAGAAAATGGAAGAAAACGGTTTGAAGATTTATTTTTAAAATGGAAAAGTAATAGTAAAGAAACAAGCCATAAATATACTGACAGGAGAATTTATATAAAGTGACGTTGAATTTGAATTTGAGAAAAATAAGGTTAGTGTGACAAGACAAAACAGAGGTTAAAGTGACAGAAGTAAATAAAGATTTAATGCATAGAAGAATGGGTCATGAATGACCCGTTCCACCAGAAAGAAGTGTGTGAAGTTTGTTTGAAGGGAAAGCAGTCAAGATTTCCATATAAAAGTTTGATAAGCCACACTTTTCTGGAACACCCAGTATGTACGAAAATAATTTTAAAATGTGGCCACTACTGATATACATAACCCCTCTGAAAAATAAATTTGAAAAAACGTATTGCCTAGATACAAACGACCGTCCCGTTGGTGGTGGTCCACTCTGTATATGAAGATAAATCAATCATGTATAAAAATGGGTAATACACTTGAAACTGAACGTACAAAACATATAATGTGAAAGTGATTGTATTGATCAAAATTTAATTAGATTAAATTATGTGCCTTCAGCTGAACAAATTGCAGACATTAACAAAAGTTAAATTTAATTATTTTCGTGAGAACCCGAATAATGCTAATTTGAATATTTAGAATTTTTTTAATGATGGAATTTTATTTATATTTTGGTTAGTAATTCTGATGTGTAGAATTTAATTTTGTTACAGTTAGTTTAGAACATTTTTACATAGATCTAGGTCATCTAGATATAGTTTATTTTTTTAAATATTGCGTTTAAAATAAAATAGAAATGTAGATTCGAGTGGGAGTGTTGTAAAATCAGAACAATTCTAGATTTCTATTTAAGTTGGTATAGATTTAAATGAACTACTAATTATAAATTGAGGTTGGTACCTACTATTGTGATACGATAGTAGACGATGGGTTTAATTGTTATTTTTAGTAGTTAGGGAGGTTGTTGATTTTGAAAAGAAAATAATTAATAATAAGGAGTTTACTTTTTTTTATGTAATAAGAAAAGAGAATAAAGAAGATATACTTATGCGCTTATAAGTATATCAGAAACAAAATACGAGAAATTCTTGAGTGCAAGATTAATTTCTGAATCTTATGATATAATATTTGGTAAATACAACTGATTCCACTGCAGTTAAGTTAAGATGAATGATTCCGACGATAACAGTGAAATAGAAAATGCGCGACAGATTGGATGTGCAGCAATAATTCCAGAAAAATCCGAGAGCCACCATGAAAAAGCCTATAACATCTTCAAAAATTGATGTAAAAAGGGTGGTATCCATGAAAAAGTGTTAGTGTATTCTGTTCATCGGAATAAGGCATTCAAATCGCCTGGTAGTCTCTGGGCGAATATTCAATGTTGAAGAGCACAATTTTCCTTAACGACGTCATTGATATTTCAAAATTTTCTACCTGGATTGTCTTATCTAAAAAGGATTAATATTGGACACAGACCTAGAAAAGTAAAGTAAAAGTAAAAAAGTAAAAAAAGTATTTACCAAAGATCAAGTTAAAACGTTTTTAACGTTTTAAATGAAGCATCCGATGATGAGTTTCTAATCGTTAAGGTATTAATGTTTATATTAGTATAATATGACAACAAACGTAGGACTTATGCTAGGAATACCAGGGATGAATTATATCTGTATTTTACCGTAACAAATAAAGCAGATGAAGAAATCCACCGCGTAGAATTTTTTTGAAAATACCGTGAGCTCCGACCAACTCAAAAATTGACAAATATTTGAAATTAGAACACCCACAAAGTTGTACTGGCCACTCCTTTAGAAGGACCTCGTCAACATTGTTAGCCAATAAAGGTGTTGGCATATTAAGGCTCAAAAGAAGTTGGGGATGGAAATCTTCCACGGTACCAGAGGGGTATGTGGAAGACTCGCAGCAAAATAAAATTGAATTTGCCGAAAAAATTCTGCACAATAGTGTTTCTCATCCAGTACTGCAGTCTCGCAGGTTTCTCTGAATAGTCTGAATACGCTGAATACCAACACGGCAGGTACCAACGGTATTACAATTAATAATTGCATTCAATTTTAATGTGCCTAGTTAATTTTATTTTATACAGTGTGTTCGTAAAGTAGCAGATAAATTCAATTAAAATTCGAATGGAAGTTTAGGAAAAAACGCTCGGTCAGGTCTATGTTTATTTTCAATTTAGAATTTTTTTACGTAAAAGTGAAATATACAGGGTGTGTCAACAAAAAGATATGACGTCATCGACGCTTTTTTTAAATGTCAACCCCCATTTTTTTATTGCTGAATTAGAAAGGGTTCATCTTTTTACGTACGAAAAGGTACATATGGATGATGTTAACACAGGGTGTCCCAAACTTGCGTCCGCCATCGATACCTCCCTTATGTGATGGAAAAGGAGAACAAAATTTTGAAGTGTAATAGAAAGAACTGAGACGCATATTTTAAATTTATTTTAGGGTATACAGGGTGTTTTATTTATACAAGGTGAACCAAACATATTTTTTTAATGGGACACCATGTATGTTACTTTAAATTTGGATTCAGCTCACTTCGGTCATTCTTTCAATGTAATGTTTAATTATGTTATACAAGGTAGTTTAGAAGAAGTGGTCATTTTGAAGAAAAAATCGTACCTAAATGGATACCATGTATCATTTCTAATAAGAAATATACAAATCATTTTTTTAAATAAAATATGTTTTGAAACACAGATAATTTAGTTGTAAAATGATTCCACTAATCTAAATTAAATGTTCAAATTGAGCACCGTTAACAATCTTACAATAGCCAAGGCGATTACAAATGATTTTTGGACGTTGTCGATGACACCTACGGTAATGTTTCTAATTTATTAGCGAATTCTAATTGGCCGGGTTGCGTTGCATATGCTTTACTCTTTAAGTATCCCCTCAAGAAGCAATCTAGAGGATTTATCATCTGGCGATCTGGCTGGCCACTCAATTGTCTCTTTTCTACCTATCCAACGATTTGGAAAAATTTCATTCAAATAAGCGCGAACAGGTAAAGCGTAGTGTGGCGGCGCTCCATCTTGTTGAAAAAAGAGGTCACGGTGGTACATATAGGGCTCTTCTAAATACGGATACAACGTTATTAGAACGGGGATGAGGTCATTTTGAATAACGTCTAAATATCTCGCACCGGTAAGGACCTATAACTCTTCCATCAACTATGCCGCAGCAAACGTTCAATTTTTGAGGGTTTTGGAGGTGATATTCCGTGAACCAATGAACGTTTTCGGTTGCCCAATAACGAAAATTGTGTTCACACGGCCATTTAAAGCAGACGTTGCTTCGTCGGAATTTTTTATAAAATTGGCATTACCATAACATAATTGAAGCATTTGTTTACAAAATTCGTTTCGCCGATAAAAATCATCTTCCGACAGCTCGTGAAGTAAGCATATCTTGTAGAGATAGAACTTCCCTTTTCAACACTTTATGACAGTAGATCGCGCCACACTCATATTATTAGCCGTGTCCGTAATGGTGGTATTAGAATTATCTTGCATCTCAACTCTGCTGAGCATGCTTTGGTTAATGGACGATCGCTCAGGTTGAGTTGCATCAAACAACGCAATCACTTCTGATTGAGTACGCGACCTACCTCCGAAACCAAGCATGCACAGGATTTCAATTCTTTCACGTTCGCTTAATTTCTTCATATTTCACAAAATAAGGGTAACGTAGTGACTAGATAAACTCGCGATAACAATGCTGTCGCGTATCAAAACACTAAACACAAATTGCTAACGTGCAAATAACTAAAATAATTTTAACAAAATGTACAATTTAACGTTTCTTACATTGACAATGAAATTTTCAAGTTTTGAATGTTTACGATAATTTTTATTCAGTATTTCCTTATGTAACCATCGTCCATATTTACCTTATCGGACGTAAAAAGATGTACCCTTTCTAATTTTGCAATAAAAATGGGGGTCGATGTTTAAAAAAATGTCGAAGACGTCATATCTTTTTCTTAACATATCCTGCATATTTCAGTGAACAAAATTCAAAATTGAAAATAAAATCGACGGGTCCGAGTGTTTTCTTCCTAAACTCCCATCGAATTTTAATTGAATTTATCCGTTACTTTACGAACGCACTGTACGGGTTATTCTACTTAACATATACTATATTGTTATTTAAATAAATAGAAATTTCGTAATTTGTTGTCCTTATTTTTTGTGAAATAACATATACAGATTGCAATCTTTAACTCGAACAAATTCTGTAACGTGAAAGAATTAGCGCTAATGAACATTGATACCTATTGGCTTCAAAGATTTTGCAAATATGTGTTAATTTAACTCTTGGTTCAGTACGCAGTGTCCGATTAATTTTTCGTAATTTTTTATAATTATACAATGCATTTGCGAATCATTTTCCGACTGATATTATTAGTATTTGTCGGTGCACCCTAAAACTCCACGATTTCTATACGCTACTACATGCACTTCATTACAATTCTAGGCCCACTGACGTCACGTCTCCCACTCCTATATTCCCGCCTGGTATAGAGTACGCCTATCAACTGTTAAACATATCGTACCGTCTTGAAAACAAATATTGTAAATAAGCTAAAATGCTTAATCGTGCAAAAATAATACCAATTTGGATAATAACTCAGAAGTAATAAAAATGCAAACAGTAAATTGCAATTTGACTTTTAAATGCAATACTCGTGTGAAGTGCTCCTAGTTAAAAAAGGAGTATATTTTAATGCAGCACAAGTAATGGGTAACATGAAAACACTTGAATCACCTTCTCTCATGGTTTCTTTGCATGCAACACAAAACTAACTCTGCAACTACTAATAGGTTAGTGTTTGCAAAACTACATTTAGCATTTTATTTATAGCCACATACCGTGGTGGGGATCTGACAGGTGAACGATAGCGATGTTGTCCTCTATGTGGTGATCGTTTTGGTGAAAAATGTCTAGGAGGTGATGTTCTAGGACTAGGAGAAAATGATCTAGAACGTGATCTAGAACAGTTGTCGATAATACTTAAAAATAATTTAAAAATGAAAACAAACCTGCTTATGGAGAATGATCTCGAACGACTACGTGATCTACGTCGTGGTGAACGACTTCTTAATCTACGAGGAGACGGGCTAAAACTTCTACTTGAACTGCGGCTATAACTGCGTGCTTTGCGTTGTTTAGCTCTTCTTTCTCTTTCATCTTTTTCACGTAACATGCGATTAAACGCTTCCAAAGGATCATCTATAATTCTATTCAAAAAATTAAAATAATCATATACCTAACATGACAAAAAATGAAATACCTTGGAGGAGTTCGGCCTCTTCTAGAAACATCGCGAGGATAATCTCGACCTCTGGGCGGTCTTGGACCTGATGGATAATTAGGAAAGTTTGGAGGTCCTGGTATTGGAGGTCTTGTACAGTCAAAAGCGGGTCTTGGAGGTACATTATAACCCCTGTAAAGTTAAATTTTGCATATGCACTTATAACCAAGTCTGATATACGTACCCTGCAATGTAAGGAGGACCTCCAGGTGGTGGTAAACGAAAGTTTGGAGGTGGTCCTTGATTTGGTGGTGGATACGATGCGGCAATTGGTTGACCAGGAAAGGAACCTTGCATAATTGGTGGTGGTCCCTACAAAAAATTAAATTTACATACTTTACTAAAATTTCCTATATTTTTTGCAGTATTCAGTATAAAAAAAGCTATAAATCGAGGTATAGCAAGAGTATAATGTCATTTGAATTGTTAAAGTTGGTTGTTACCCATTAGAGGTAAGGGGTAGATGTTGAAATATTTTTGTAAACGATTTTATAGAATTTATTCGTTATTTTTGGGCATCACTTTATATGAGAGGTAATATTAAATACAGGATATCCCGTAAATATTGCAAAAAACGTCGGGAGGTGGCCTCTAAATATGAAAAAAGTTCCCATAAACGTACCCTTGAAGACGCGTCGTTTATTAGATGGAGGTCGTTAAAGAAAAAATGTTTTTTTATTTTTTGACTGTAACTCCTAAAATATTAAAGGTACATAAATGAGATTCGGTTGACTTATAACACATAAGAAATGACGCAACGTATGAGGTAATTTTTAAATATGTCAGAGGCGTAGATATAGGGGTCATTTTAAGTATTTATAACTAACTTCTACGTCACTGGCATAAAATGAATTTAATTGACAGTTTTTGAATATATAAAGTCTTTTACACGAAAAATGTTTACCTTGTGTAAAGCTCTACAGTAAGTAGTTTTCGGGAAAATTGGAATATTATAAGATGATGCACCTAAAAAGTCAATCTCTTTTTGATGCACAATAATAACTTAAGTTAAAATGAGAAATAATTTTTATTAAAGAAAAACATTATTACAATAGATTCTCAAAATGCGCTCCATTTTGCTCATTCGAAGCATACCAGGGTTATCTCTAACTTCTCCAAACGCTGCTATCACCCTTGTCAGAAAATCTTCTTGGTTTAGTACTGGTATTTCATACACCAATGATTTAACATGTCCCCATAAAAAGAAGTCAAGAGGATTGACATTTGAAGACCGATCAGACCAAGCCACAAAACATCCTCTACCAATCCATCGATTTGGAAAGAATTGGTCCAAATGATATCGAACATTCCTATAAAAACGCAGGTGCACCATCATGTGAAAACTACATATTGTGGCCAACGTTTAAAGGTAAATCGTCAAAGTACTCAGGTAAAATTGTTCTTAGAAAATGCAAATAATAATCACCATTTAGTCTTGGAGGCAACAAATATGGCCCTAGTATACTATTGTCGATAATACCACCCCAAATATTAATGGAAAAATTGCGTTGATCTTTTCTAAAAGCAATAGTGTGAGGTTTCTCATAATCCCAAATGTGGCTGTTGTGACTACTGATCTTTGGTAAAACATTCCTCATCTGTAAACAAAATGCTTCGAAGAAAATCAGGTTCGTTTCAATTTTGTTGAATATACCAATTGGAAAAATCCAAACGATGAGGATAATCTGCTGGAGTCATTGCTTCTGTATGTGATATGGGTAAAGTAATTCATCACTCACAGCTCTCCATACAGTTGATTTGCTAACATTCACGAAATTAGTCAATGCAAGAATGCTGGTATCGGGCTGATTATTAATCCGGTTCAAAATTGCATCTTCAAGAGCTACCGTGAGAATTGTTCTTTGAGGACCAGCACCACCAGGACGTTTCAACGAATCATATTCTTTCAAAAGTTGAATGGTACGGAGGTTGACGATTAGTTCTGTATACAAACGCACAGCTTCATGGCCATTGCAACTAGCTTCACCGTAAATGAGATGCATATTGACAAAATATTCAAAATTGACTCCAGCAGATTATCCTCATCGTCTGGATTTTTCCTATTGGTATATTCAACAAAATTGAAACGAACCTGATTTTCTTGGAATGTTTATTTGAAAAGTTTCAAATTAAACTGTCATTTAAACAATGATAGTATTTTTGCAATTCGCTTCTGAAATATTGTGAATTCTACTTGCCTACTAGATTATTAATTTACAACTAATAAATGCCGGGAACAAGATATGTATCTTCTCATAATATTCCAATTTTCCCGAAAACTACTTATTCTAGAGCTTTACACAAGGTAAACATTTTTCGTGTAAAAGACTTTAGATATTCAAAAACTGCCACTGAAATTCATTTTGCCAGTGACGTAGAAGTTACAGGGTTAAATACTTCAAATGGCCCCTATATCAACGCCTCTGACATACTTAAAAATTACATCATACGTTGTACAACACGTCATTCCTTGTATGTTATAAGTCAACCGAATCTCATTTATGTAACTTTAATATTTTAGGAGTTACGGTCAAAAAACGAAAAAAAAATTTTGTCTGTAACGACCTGTATCTAATAAACCACGTCCCGACGTTTGTTGCAATATTTACGGACACCCTGTATAAGTCCACATTACGTACTATTTTTTACCAAACTGAATTTTTCTAGTATATATTGTTGCAATATTTACGGACACCCTGTATAAGTCCACATTACGTACTATTTTTTACCAAACTGAATTTTTCTAGTATATAAAAATAGTTCTTTGAGGTATGTATTGAAGATTTTTTAATTAATGACTTTCTGGAGTAATTAAAAAATAAAATCACGGGCACGTTTTCGATGACCCGGTATATTATTAAGTGCAACTAAACATGGTTGGATTCTGCTAAGTAAAGCTAGTTATGCTTAAAACAAATTTAAAAAAATCACAATCACGTTATTTGATATCTTCTGAAAATCTCACAAAATTTTGCATTAAATTGTTTATTTTTTTGGATCTCCTAAACTTCAATACAACGAGCATTCATTTTTACTTTCTCGTATACTACGTATACTAAGAGAAAGTATTGCAAAAGGATTTCAACGATTTCGCGAAAAAAATCGTCGTGTATGTCTGTCTGTGTGTGGCTCCGAGACTTTTTGATCGATTTTAATGAGATTTGACATGGGCCCCTACATCTGAAAGTTATGTATAAAACTGGCTTTTCGTAAAAATCAATCAATGGGACGCGAAATGATGATGGTTCTGTTGGGGGTGCATTTCCAAAACCAGAGCCAGAAAGTCTATCTTTGGTGAAAAGTTAGTGACCCTAAACCCCGATAGAACAAAATTTTTTTATAAATTTTACATTCAAAATGGCGGCCAATATGGCGATTTTAGTACATTTCGGCGTTTGCGCTGTCACTAAGAAACCATAAAAACTACTAGCAATTTGAAAATCGCAACTTGTAAATAAAAGTACACGCTTTCGGTTTGTAAATATTTTTGAAAAAATTAAATGTTTCCCTTAATTACGGGGTTAAAATTGCCCTTTTTTTTTCAAAATTGATTTTCTCAAAAACGGCTCTCGCATTTTTTTTTAAATTTACGTTAGTTTATAGTCGATATATGACGAAAATATGAGCTTTATAAGATTTCTAACTTATCCAAGACCGGAGTTAGAAATTTTCAAATTTGACAATTTCTATGCTTCTGATAAAAATAAAATCTTGTAACTAAGGGATTATATAGTAGACATATGTAGCTGTTAAGGTTTTGCCGAAAATAACAAAACAAATTATTTTTTTTATTTTTTTAATATTTTATATCAAAGTTTCAAAAACAAATCTAAAGTATTTTAAAGCTAATTTCTCATCCAATCCAATCCAATCCAAATACGTAAAAATATACAGCGATTTGCAAAATACAATGTGAATAAGAAAAAAATAATTTTTGTAGGTAAGTATATCTTATTATATTGCAAGTTATAGCAAAGCTTTTTAATTTACATATTTTATAATCACATATAACGAAAATATAATGAGCTTTACAAAATTTATATCTTATCCAGGACCGGACTTACGAATTTTAAAATTTCAATCCATTATAACTATGTTTCTAATAAAAATTAAATCTTGAAATGAAGGGATTACATAGTAGACGTACATAAAGTGAGAATAATGAGAAGATGCGTGCACGTCATAACTATTTCATGACGTAATTTTGTAGTATGTTTATATATAGTTCCTTTTAACCCGCCATTATTAGGTTAGGTGAATCAAACGATAGCACTAACAAATTGATATCTCTAGGAATAATCACAAAATGATACACACGCTTGTTCTTAAAAGAACAGTTTTTTTATAAATACAAACAAAAAATTAAACGAGAAGTAAAAATGTAAACAAACAATTAAGTCCATTAAAGTGCAATACAATGAATCGTACTAATAAGACACTGGGCAAACTTAAAAAAAATAAACCCCATATTTCAAATGCTTTTGTAGTTTTCATTCAAAATAGAATGTGATAAATAATTAAAATAAAAAATTTAACTTTATTAGTAAATTTTATTAGATTTTTTCTTAAATGAACATGATTACTGTGAATTTAACCAACAAAAAAAAAGATTTTATTAAGTTGGTACAATCACTTAGTTACAGAACGTCATTGATTACGTGCACGCATCTTCTCAATATTCTCACTTTACCTACTAAACTGCTATATTGGATTATTTTTAGCGCTTCCGGTTTTGCCGAAAATAACAAAAAAAAATCATTTTAAAATCACCTCTACGGCTATTCTTGAATATGTAATAAAGTCCCCTTAGAAATTCAGAAACATTCAAATTTACGCTATTATGTCTAGTCTGAATATCAATAAGTTTTGGGCTTGAATCAGATGGCCATGAATTTTCAATATCAATTTTATACTTTAAAAGGAATGACCAATTAACATTAACATTACTTATCTGAAGAGTGTTTTTGGAAGCATAGTACTTAATGGAAAAGTTCTTCAGCAAATTGAAATGAATGTTATAAAATTATTGCTTTTAACTTATTCCATCCAAATGGACCAACGTGGTTGCAGGTATGGATCACACCATTCATTGTTAAATCCGCGCTTTCACAACCATAGACGATTTATCTTATGCTTTCCAAAGAGGAAAATACACACGCAACAGTAATTCAATATCTTAGACCAAGGACAATGACGCAGTTGTGACTTTCTCGTATACTACGTATACTAAGAGAAAGTATTGCAATCAAAAAAAAATTTTTTAATTTTGTTTCGCGGATTTCAACGTTATCGTGTTCTCTGAGTCCAAAAGCATCGATTTCGCAAAAAAAATTTTCGTGTATGTCTGTCTGTGTGTGGCCCCGAGACTGATGGATTTTAATGAGATTTGACAATGGTCCCTATATCTGAAAGTTATGTATAAAACTGGCTATTCGTAAAAATCAATTAATTGGGAGGCGAAATGAGGGTGGTGTTTTTGGGGGTGCATTTCCAAAACGGCAGCCAGTCTGTCTTTGGTGAAAAGATAGTAACCCTAAACCACTATCAAACAAAATTTTTTTTTCATTTTAAATTCAAAATGGCGGCAAATATGGCGATTTTAGTACATTTCGATGCTTGCGCTGTCACTAAGAAACCATAAAAACTACTTGCAATTTGAAAATCACAACTTGTAAATAAAAGTACATGCTTCGGAACGGTTTGTAAATATTTTTGAGAATAAAATGTTGCCCTTAATTACGGGGTTAAAATGGCCCTTTTTTTCAAAATTGATTTTCTCAAAAACGGCCCTGGTAACTTTTTTTAAATTTACGTTACATATAACGAAAATATAATGAGCTTTATGAGATTTCTCTAACTTATCCAGGACGGAGTTCAAATTCTCTCATAACTATGCTTCTGATAAAAATGAAATCTTGGAATTAAGGGATTATATAGTAGACATATATAGCTGCTAAACTGCTATATTGAAATATTTTTAGCGCATTCGGTTTGCCGAAAATAACAAAAAAAAAATTTGTTTTTTAATTTTTTTAATATTTTATATCAAAGTTTCAAAAACAATTCTAAAGTGTTTTAAAGTTAATTCCTCATGCTATCCAAATATGTAAAAATATACAGCGATTTGCAAAATACAGGGTGAATAAGAAAAAATAATTTTTGTAGGTAAGTATATATTATTATATTGAAAGTTATAGTGACTGGTCTATCAACGTATAGCTTTTAAATTTAAATATTTTATAGTTACATATAATGAAAATATAATGAGCTTTATGAGATTTCTATTTATATCCTGGACCGGAGTTAGGAATTTTAAAATTTAAAAATTTCAATCCCTTATAACCATGTTTCTAATAAAAATGAAATCTTGAGATGAAGGGATAGTAGACATACTAAACTGCTATATTGGATTATTGTTAGCGTTTCCGGTTTTGCTGAAAATATTTAAAAAAATTATTTTAATTTTATCTCAAAGTTTCAAAGTACTTTAAAATTAATTTCTCATGCTACCCAAATATGTAAAAATATACAGTGATTTGCAAAATACAGGGTGAATAAGAAAAAAATAATTTTGTAGGTAAATATATCTTATTATATTGCAAGTTATACGGAGTTACTGCGGGCAACAGTTAGTTTCCTTAAGTGTTGTGCCGAAGTCCATCGGCCAAATTTATTGTTATTTTTAAGTAAAGTACGTAAAATAAAGTTCCCGGTTATTTTAGCTGTTTCTCAATTTCCCAGAGATTTCCTGGTTTTCTAGGAATTCCAAGTTTGTCTGAACCCTGTAAAATATCTCAATAACAAACAATCCACTCTTCCATGTAAAGTTACATATATCATTCGAAAGTTTTTCGAAAGTAATGCAAACATAATCATACAATATGTTACGTACTTGCACTACACTCTTACGATTAAATGATATCGTAATTAATTAGTAAGGATGCCATGTTCCATTTTTTGCAGTCAGGCACACCTGGTGGCTTCCTTTTAAGTGAATTTAGCTCTAAACTTAAGATAGTTATGACGTGGTATACCTTACGGTGACAAAATGCGATAGGCCGGCACACCTAGAATCTAGTAGAGTTGTGGTAACACGACCTGCTTAGAATTCGGGAGGTAATGCGTTCGGTTCCCGTTACCGTTTACCCTGTATGAGGTTTTTTCAGGGGGTTTTCCTCATACATATGTAGCGGCATAGTCACCGCGTATACGCACACCATTTAGGCGAATGCTGAGGTAGTATCTTTCCCCTCGGAACCCCAACTCCGTTCCTTCCGATCATATCCTGGCCACGCCCATCCTTAATCCCACCATGCACATATAAGCACTGTATGTATGTATGCTACCAGGAATCGGAACGAAGTTAGCGTTTCGTGTATTGTGGATATTGCATACATTACGCATCTATTAATCATTTTTTTATCCTTTGGTACTCAATATCGCCCTATCCATCCTCCTAAGTGTTTCTGGGTGTTTTAGCACGTTAGACTAAACTTAGTCTGTTCAGGACTACAATTATAAAAAAAAACTTTTTTATTAAGTACAGATTGCCCATTTTCGGCTAGGCCGCCTGTTTAGACTATTCACATCTTTTTTAATATGTTAGTGAATGAATTAAAGCAAATACGGATTGTGGGTAGTAACTATAAATGTGAATCGAATTAAGTGTAAGCTAGTGTTCTTGGAAGGACGTTACCAGTGCCAGCGGGTAATTTAAAGTTATTAAAGAATCTCACATTAAAAACACTCGAATTTCTTTAGTTTATTTTTATTTGTGCATATGCGCAGTAATAATAATAATACTGTATAGATTTTAAGCTTTAATTTCAACGTGTTGTTAAAGAGAAATTCCGATTACATATTTATTAAAGATTAATATACAGATTGTGTATTAACGAACTATTGTTCTTATTTATTTATAGGTATGACAATCAGAACTTGACCTTTCCATTGTTTTATTTGCTCACGTTTGCGAAAGGAAGATCGTTTGCTTGTCCTTACGTAAACGGATGTATTGCAGAAGCGCAAAGTAGCATTATTTTGCACTTATTTATTTTTAAATTTGTAAATTTGATGTGCTTTAAATTGGCACTATTTGTTTGCGGACAAACATTCCGCGTATTACGCATTGCTTGTTTTTGTTTAATATCTTCTTCCGTTTATTTTTTCTTTGTTAATGGTTATTCTAATATAGGACCTAATATCAACCTTTTCATGCTACTACTTTTGTGTGCTATACTTTAAATTTGGAATTTATTTACATTAATTTGGAACTACTAACTGCTACAGTGCAATTGTATTGTCTATAGAATTGTTCAAACTATTTAGGATTGAATAACTTTTTAAGAAATTTGTCGTAGTTTTCGATAAACTTTTGATGAAAAAAAAAATTAATTTCACAATTATTAAACGTTTTTTTGTAATCGTTACTTTTAATACATAAAGAGAAAAGTGGTATATAACTAAATATATAAACTTTTTTATTTATGTATTTAATTTGACATTTGTCAACAAATACATCAAAATTTAATTTTTTTCTAATTTTATGTGAACGATTACAAAAAAATGTATTCGCAACACGTGCGCTGTCACCTTTTTGGTGCTCGGCCATATATTTTATCCCTCGGCTACGCCTCGGGTAAAAAAGAACAGCCTCGCACCAAGAAATGTGTAAACAGCGCACTAGTTGCGAAATCTACTATAGTATACGGTCTTATGAACAAAATTCTGAAATTTCATTTATATCCGTTCATAAGATTTCGGTTCAAAGGAATTATTGTATCCGCTTCTAACGGCACTACGATTAAATATAAGTATAAAGCTGATTCATAAATCGGGTTGTAATGTAATAATTTCAAACCTCAGAAGATGCACAAATCATTGACGTAACTACTTCATCTGTCAGTACTATTATGTGCATCACAAAATCTTAATTTAAAAACGTGCAAAGATCTGTATAAACATGTGCAAGACTGTAAACATGTAATGGGTATTGCAAACAGTTTGAATGGTATCTGTTTTGTAATAGGATCGTTTTTGCGATGGGTGATTTCCGTGAACAGCGTGCTGCCATCAAATTTTACTTTTTGCTACATAAAAATGGCAAAGAAACGTTTGAAATGTTACAGACTGCCTACAAGGACGATGTTATGGAGAAACGCAAGTGTTTGAGTGGGTTTGGCGCTTCACAAAAGGGTAAATGTCAATGGATAACCAACTTCGTTTCCACTTCCCGCACGGATGAAAATGTGGAAAAAATTATGGTACTAATCCGTGGAGATCGACGTCCAACAATTGACGAACTTATAGAGCTGTCCAGAGTGATTTGGAGTTCAGTCTAACGCATTTTGACTGAAGATTTGGGAAGGAAAAGAGTGACGGCCAAATTTGTGCCTCAGTTGCTGACTAGTGAACAAAAACGTTGCATGGAAGCGTGCCCGAGTCAGTCTGTTAACAGGCTTTCTAACTGGAAGTTTTAAAAAGGCTGCGTAGCAGTTCGCGGGGGGGCCGTCGGGTGCATTGAAGTATATAATGTAATTATCCTTTATAGAATTTTGAAAAGTTATATAAATGTATTTTTTGAGAAGTTGCAACACAATTTACATGTACAGGGTGAATCAAGCTCAACGGGACGTAATATCCTGGGCAAACGGTAAGAAATAATAAAAAGTCCTATTACAGACATATGTAGATTAGTAACGGCTACAATTTAAAATTAATCGCACATATACAGGGTGTTTCAAATTCGAGTAACATATCAAAGTTATGTTTTTTGAAATGGAACGCGCAGTATTTTATTAAATTTTTCAATTAGGTTTTAAAAAACAATGTTAGTTTATTAAAGGTACCTTATAGCATATATGCAGGGTGTTCCTGACAATTGGTTTAATTTTCATCATCTTTTTTGTGCAATTTTTTTGTTATTTTTAATGGAACACCCTGTATTTTATTACATTTTTGAATTTGTAGTAGTTTACTAAAGATACATAAAATTTGTCATTTTTTTTAACCGAGGCTGTGACTTTAATTTAATATTTGTCAAATGTGCTTAATGTTAATAAAGCATTGCTAATTTCATATCTAGTTTTTTGTCATTGACTATAAAATGAAGAAGTATTCACTAGAAGATCGTGTCAATATCATTTTAATTCATGGGGATTGTTTGGAAAATTGTTTACTGGCAGCACGAGTGTATGCAAAAAGATTTCCTTTGAAAGACTATTGGCAAGATTTCGTGAAACAGGTAGCGTGGTATATAAAAAACGAGAATTGGAGAAACCTAAAACGGGAAACGAAAATACGGAATTATTAGTGTTGCAATCAGTAATCGAAAATCCTAATATTAGTACAAGATGTGTATCTAAAGAAGTAGTCAATCAAGTATTAAAAAAATTCTTAAAAAACATCGTTATCATCCATATCACATTGAAATGCACCAAAATTAATACGAACACGATTTTGAAAACAGGCTTGAATTTTGTTTACGATTTCTTGAAAAAGAAGGTAAAGAAGAACATTTTTTAAACAAAATCTTATTTACCGATGAAGCTACTTTCGTTAACAATGGACTAGTTAACCGGCATAATTTTCAGAATTACCGTACTGAAAATAACCACCAGTACAGAACAACAAATCATCAAAATCGATGGTCTCTGAGTGTTTATGGGGGGATAATAGGAGACTACGTAATAGCGCCATATTTTTTTATGGTTATTTAAACGGAAGAAATTTCATTAGATTAAAAATATCGCTTTTAATACCTCTCCTACAACCATCAAATATGTATTCAAAATGCATTCGCCACGATAACTCCTGACATGCTAAGGAATGTGAGATCATTTGAAAAAAGGATAATAATGTGCATTCGTGAAAATGGACATCATATTGAATATTTATTATAAATTTTGTATTAAAATAATAAAATGTACTAATTTTAGTAATCTAATGCAAATTACTCAGAAAGTATTAAAAATAGGCATAAGAAACCCTTAACAAATAAACTGTATTTTTCTATGGTAAAATGTATTAAAATACAGGGCGTTCCATTTAAAATAACAACGAAATTGCCCAAAAAGATGGTGAAAATTAAACCAATTGTCAGGAACACTCTGTATAACAATTTATTATTGTAATTATACTGATAGAAAACCTAAAAAGTATAGAATAAATAAGCAAAAAAATTACAGCTTGAAATTGACTTGATAAGCTGCAATTAATTATTTTCAAGAAGACTGTATTTTCACAAAATGTCAAATAAATCGAAAACTATCAAACTTAGCTATAAGGCACCTTTAATAAACTAACATTTTTTAAAATGTAATTGAAAAATTTAATAAAATACTGGGCGTTCCGTTTAAAAAAACATCACTTTGATATGTTACTCGAATTGAAACACCCTGTATATGTGAGATTAATTTTAAATTGTAGCCGTTACTAATTTACGTATGCCTGTAAAAGAACTTTTTATTGTTTCTTACCGTTTGTCCAGGAGATTCCGTCCCGTTGGGCTTAACTTACCCTGTACATGGGCAAACACAACAACAATATATCTGCAGATAATAATAGTAATGATATTTATTTATTCCTCATTCTGTTAGTACTAATAAACTTAATCCTAGACATTAAAATACATATACTAGCAAAATAAACCCAAATGATGCGTGAAAGTACATGAGTGCACATTGTATTGTGTTCAATTTTTATTTCAACATTTGTTTGTCATAACCCATCCAGTTCATTATTTTGTGTATAGTCTTACCAGTTGTAGTAAAAAGTGTCTCAATGCTTCTATCAAGTAAAGTACTAGATACGTCATCGGCAAATAACATAAACTGAACCGTTGGAAACACGCAGTTAAATCATTTATGTAAATCATAAATAAAATAGGTCCAAGTTCACTGCCTTGAGGAACTCCTTGTTTGACAATATCTTTTTGCGAATTAAAAAACACATCTTCCTTAGGAATCAATGATATTCCTGCATCAATGATTAGAACATCTTTATGTTGTATTTTACCCATCTTGTCAGATCTCATAAATGGTTGTTTTGAAACTGGACACTTCCATTTGAATTTAAATTATCCAAAGTTACACCTCTCCATAAAAGTGATAATAAGTACTTGTTTCAGAACTATGGACCATTATCAATTACGGTAACTATAAAAAATATTTCAAGTTGCTTTAAAAAAAAGGTTATTAGGTTACTTCAATAAATATGAATTTACAGACTGCATTTGGGCGATAAATAATCTATTAAAAAACACCGTAATTGCCTTAAATAATCAACAACTAGTAGTTCATAATATTTTTAGTAAAAGTGGGTCACAACCTTAGCTATTATGCATGGTGTACCTAAAGAGCCTATATTGGATCCGTTGTTATTTCAGATTTTCATAAACGATTTACCCAGTTGCATTTCTAATGACATTACTATCGATGCATATGGTATCAGTATAAATATTACCGGAAGTTCTTTTTGAGATTTAGTACCCAAAGCTTCACAAGTTCTAATCGAAGTAAAGTAGTGGTTTAATTGAATCATCTTATCTTGCACAAAATCTCAGAAGTTTAATAATATAACTGATATCAAATATACTAATATGTTAAGTTTTTAAGGGACAATAGAAAAATCAGGTCATGGAAATTAAAACTAAATGGAAACAATGTATTGTTTGACCGAATTAAAAACTATTTGCAACAATTTCTACTATTCTACTAATAATTTATTTCGCATACTTTCAATGTATTCTATCGTATGGATTGTTGTTTCGGGGACATCCACGTCATCTGAAAGAAGTGTACTAAACAGGGTTGAGAGTTTTGAACCTATACTCGTGCAACACAATATTATAACTGTTTATAATATACTAATATATGGAAGCTGTCTTTCTACCATTAATAAGTCGTATATGTTTAGAATTGTTCAATTATACAATAATTTTATATCAATTGTTCAGTGCTCAGACAAAACATTTCAATGCAAAAAACAAATGGAAATGTATCTATTGAATAATGGTTTCTATTGCATTGATAAATTCCTTGAACATTAATACCTCATATATTGAACTGCAATAATTAGTTGCCCTTCTATTTCGACCTATTGTTATATTCGTTAGTTCATAGTGTTGAAGGCTAGTGATTAGACAAAGTATGCCACTTTGTAGTTTAAATTCATAATTATTTATTGTTATATATTACAATTGTATAATTTTAATACGTATTGTTCTACTCAGTAATGTATATTAACCAAGGCTAGTGATTAGCTGATGTACTTTTGTATTTAAAATTTCTATTTTAGAATTATGTTGTAAATTGACATGTATTTTCAACACCTCTGATAATGAGATATATACAATATCAATAATCATTGACACAGTCGCTCTTGTGAAACATGATGTTAGTCTCCATTTGACGCAATATATGTGATAGTGCGCCCATACTAAATACAATCTCAAAACTGACATTTGAAATTTAATGTTTAGGAGGGCCCAAGTTATACAAAATTATGCAAAGAACAAAAGGCAAATTGAAACATGATTTAATACATTTTACAAATTATTAATTACAATTAACGGTTACTAACGACATGTTTCATAGAAGCGGCGCCACCTTTCTTTCCAATCATAAACATTATCTTTGCGAGAAACACTCGGTTCGCTGATTCACATCATCAGTATGCAGTACAAATCTCCACTTGTTGTACCAAACGGGCGCAATCCACATTTTTCTACACGGCTTCTAAACTCTGGAATGATCTCCCTAGTTCCTGTTTTCCTCTCACTTATGATATGAGAAAATTTAAGGTAGCTGTTCATAGGCATCTATTGGCAATTCATTATCCCTCTATCCATCCTCCTAAGTGTTCCTGAGTGCTTTAGCACAATAGGCCTAATTTAGCCTGTTCAGGTCCACAATCATAAAAAAAAAGCGTCAAATGTCAATTTTGAGGTTAGATTTAGTATGGGCGCATTATCACATATGTTGCGGCAAATGGTTACTAACGTCATGTTTCATAAGAGCGGCTTTCGGGTATTTTTGATCGCGTCGTACAACTACTACTAACTTGGTGACTAGATTTCCTTTAAAAACGCTCAAATTCTGGCGCAAAATGTGTTTTCTACATTATTTCCATTGGTGTGGTACAGGGTAATTTCGCCTACACCCCATTTTTGCGCCACTGGCAGAATTGCATTTATTTTTTGTTTTTCCAATTTCTTGTTTATTTCTGTTTAACTAGATATTCAATAGTTTTTCAAACAAAATAGTTATAAACTGACCAGAATTTTTTTTTTTTGCAATGACTCCAATTTTGAAAAACTTAAATAAGATTTCTATCTTTTTTAATCTAAATGCAGGCGTACCACAAGGGTCAGAGTGAGGGCTTTTTCTGTTCTCTCTTTATCCTATGAGTAGAAATAAAACCATCACTGTTTTTTAAGTTTCACTATATTACTTAAAATGGCAATTGTTTAGACAACAATGTGTCTTCATCAGATTGAGTATTTAAACTAAATTTACTTACAATGCGTATGTTTTAATACATTTAACGGGTTTTTAACAAAATGGGGGGTAAACAAGAATCAATCAAAAAGTGGTGAATTGTTACACCTAGTTGTTCGCTTAATAACTGACCTGAGTATTTTCTCTTATTATTTTTTAAAGCTTCTAATAAATCTAGTTTTCTACTTTTGTTCTGAATGTGTAAAATTTCAAAGTTACTACTAAATTCTGTATGCAAGTGTGAAGAATAATTTAATTTGTTATTGTTACATTGAAAATATCTAAAATGTTCAGATATTCTAGTGTTAAACTTTCTTCCTGTTTGACTGATATAACATTTATTGCAACCGCCACAATTCAACTTATAAACTCCTGACTTATCTCCCGTATCAATTTTTGACCTATTATTTTTCCTAGTCTTTTGTTACATTTAATCAAGTTTTCTTAATTTGTTAGAAATTATTTTTGTAGGTTTTCCTATATATGCTAAAGAAAGAAATTGTCTTAAAACTGGAATATTATCTTTCAGACACATAATGCAGTGACATTTTCTAATATACACTGTTATGTAGACGATACCCTATTGTATCTATCATTTCATCCTGATGAAGTAAAGCAAGCAGTATCTCATATGAATCATTACTTGTCTACTTTAGCCAAATTTTCTAAGCAGCACTGTTTAAGTTTGAAACCATATGAGCCCGTTGCTATCTTACTTGGTAAGAAGCACGATCGGACAAGATGTGTTAACGAGATTCAGTTACTCGTTGTGTCTGACAATGTAAGCAATCCCGGTTTGTTGAGAGATTCGGATCTTAAATTTTTGAAACGTCTCTAAATAGAACACGTTAATTTAAAGGCTATTTTTAAGCATTGTAACTACAGTAAACTTGCTCTAATCCGGCATCCTACGATCCGGCACGCTGGATAAATCCGACACGACTTTTGGGGAAAAAAATTTATATTGATGGGGAAAAACGCAATAATGCGCGTTCAAGTTCGTTTGGGGTCGGAAGTCGCGAAGGAAAACACTGTGCCGGACAAAGCATATTGGCATGTGGGGAGGCTAATCGTCTTCGGCCGACATGGAGTGACGTATAATTTCGGGATCAACCTGTTCCCCGGGCACCAATGTAGCTTTGTTTACATCTCGCGTTGTTTTATTTACAGTAGTGTGACGCTCAGATTGCTGTACAGTACATATCAACGTCGAATATTGTGTTTTGTAGAGCTTTATTATTTGTTGAGGGATTTCATATGCAGTGACTGACAAGTGACATGAGTCCTACAGTTAACGTAGTGTCTTCAAAAAGAAAACATCAGACCCACACTTTGGCTCAAAAGCTGGAAATCGTGAAGAAGCTTGAAAATGGCGTAAGTAGACACATCATCATGAAAGAATTTGATGTAGGAGCGTCCACAATTTACGACATTAAAAAGAACAAGTTGATACAGTTTTTGAAAGAATCAGAAACTATGAAAAATCTAACTGAAAGGCAAATTTAAAAAAAAAATCCAAATTAGACCAACTAGATTCGGGGTTGTATACTTAGTTTGTAGCAAAAGATCAAAGGGTAAACCCACAGCTGGTCCTATGATTATTGAAAAAGCTAAGCAGTTTCAACAACAATTGAACACTGATGCCGATTGCATCTTAAAGTAAACTGACTACTTGTCAAATATATAATGTAGATGAGACCGGCCTTTTGTGGCGTTGCTTACCAAATTCTATCCTTGCTGGTGGGGATGAGAACAGTGTTGAGGGTATTTAAAAGGGTATTTAAAAAAATAAAAGTAGGCTAACAGTTCTGCTGTGGTACAATTCATCTGTTGATCACAAATTAAAACCTTTTGTAATAGGAAAGTCAAAGCAGCCTACTATCGGTTTCAAAAAGCAAGATAGGTCAGTTTGAAAGCTTATAACTTTTTTATTGTAAGCCCAATTGATGTGAAACATGGCAGAGATCTTCCCTGTAGACATAAAATAACACTCAGAAAATATAGTTTTGCGGCCCGTGTTTTACATACGGTGGGTTTCAGTGCTCGTAGCTTCCTTATTTTTGTCTTAAAATGTGCGAAATTTTAACCAGTGGCATATCAAAGTAATATAGAGGTAACTGCAATTTCAATTTTTGAAAAAATATTTAAATTTTTGAAAAAAAAATGACGTGTTCTCGATTCGTGCAAACTTCACTCTAAATGCAAATATTTTCGGTTTAAGTGGACCGACATGTAGGTTTTAATTGTTCTTTAACGTTCCGTATTAAAGTACACGTAATTATCGTAGTTTAATACCAATTAATAAATAATTAAATTCTCAGCCGAGAGAGAGAGAACGGGCTACGTTGGATGAGCTTCCGATCGACGACTCAATACGAATGCCATCGCATGCGCGATGCACGAAGTCGAGCTTCACACTGCTAAAATAAACGTTCATTAAAGAATGATGTTATTTTATCGGCCGATTTATTAAGAATATTGTTTTAAGTGGACCGACATATAGGTTTTAATTGTTCTTTAACGTTCCGTATTAAAGTTCACACATTTATCGTAGTTTAATACCAATTAATAAATAATTAAATTCTCAGCCCACAGAGAGAGAGAGAACGGGCTACGTTGGATGAGCTTCCGATCGACGACTCAATACGAATGCCATCGCATGCGCGATGCACGAAGTCGAGCTTCACACTGCTAAAATAAACGTTCATTAAAGAATGATGTTATTTTATCGGCCGATTTATTAAGAATATTGTTTTAAGTGGACCGACATATAGGTTTTAATTGTTCTTTAACGTTCCGTATTAAAGTTCACACATTTATCGTAGTTTAATACCAATTAATAAATAATTAAATTCTCAGCCCACAGAGAGAGAGAGAGAACGGGCTACGTTGGATGAGCTTCCGATCGACGACTCAATACGAATGCCATCGCATGCGCGATGCACGAAGTCGAGCTTCACACTGCTAAAATAAACGTTCATTAAAGAATGATGTTATTTTATCGGCCGATTTATTAAGAATATGAATCAAGACATCTGGTATGAGCACAAGGATTTTTTTATTTATATTATACAATTTAAGGTACATATTAAATGAGGACAGCAGAAACAATAAATAGTAATCTACAAAAATCAACAAATAATTGTGTGAAATTGGAAAATACCGTAACAATAATGACTATTATTGTACTTTCTGTTATATTTTTAATTGGTTGAAAATGAAAACTATACTATTTATTTTTTATATACAAAAATTACATGCACAAGGGTTACATGAGCACAAGAATTTTTTTTTTATTTAAAAAAATAAAATATAACAGAAAGTGCCTTAAATAGTCATTATTGTTACGGTATTTTCCAATTTCATATTCCTCACAATTATTTGTTGATTTTTGTAGTTTACTATTTATTGTTTCTGCTGTCCTCATTTAATATGTACCTTAAATTGTATAATATAAATAAAAAAATCCTTGTGCTCATATCAGATGTTTTGATTAGTATTAATAAATCGGCTGATAAACTAATATCATTCTTTAATGAATATTTATTTTAGCAGTGTGAAGCTCGATTTCGTGCATCGCGCATGCGACGGCATTCGTATTGAGTCGTCGATCGGAAGCTCGTCCAACGTAACCCGTTCTCTCTCTCGTCTGAGAATTTAATTATTTATTAATTGGGTTTAATCTACATAATAAATTCGTGTACTTTAATACGGAACATTAAAGAACAATTAAAACTTACATGTCGGTCCACTTAAAACGAAAATATTTGCATTTAGAGCGAAGTTTGCACGTATCGAGAACACGTCATTTTTTTTCAAAATTTAAATATTTGTCAAAATTTGAAATTGCAGTTACATTTATATTACTTTGATCACTAGTTGAAATTTTGCACATTTTAAGACAAAAATAAGGAAGCTACGAGCACTGAAACCGATCCTATGTAAAATACGGGCCGCAAAACTGCATTTTTTATGATAATTAATTTTTAATTTACAAAGTTAAGTGTCTAACAAATTTATATTTTATGAGTGTTATTATATGTCTACAGGGAAGATCTCTGCCAAGTTTCACATCAACTGGGCTTACAATAAAAAAGTTATAAGCTTTCAAACTGACCTATCTTGCTTTTTGAAACCGATAGTAGGGTCTTAAAAAGTTAAAAGGTGTGAAAACATTGCCTGTGATTTATGTGGCACAAGCAAATCATATGTAAAACACGGGCCGCAAAATTACATTTTTTATGATAATTTAATTTTTAATTTACAAAGTTAAGCGTCTAAAAAATTTATATTTTCTGAGTGTTATTATATGTCTACAGGGAAGATCTCTGTCAAGTTTCACATCAATTGGGCTTACAATAAAAAAAGTTATAAGCTTTCCAACTGACCTATCTGGCTTTTTGAAACCGATAGTAGGGTCTTAAAAAGTTAAAAGGTGTGAAAACATTGCCTGTGATTTATGGGGCACAAGCAAATGCATGGACGGATCAACAGTTGTTTAAAAACTGGTACTTAAAAGATTTTGCGCCAGACGTTAAACAGAATTTTGAACAATTAAAACTGCCTGAAGACAGTAGCTATTTTTAGACAATTGTACAGCTCATACTGATGAGGCAGAATTAGTGTCTGGTAACATTTCAGTAGCCTATATTCCTCCCAATAGTACATCCCTGCAACAACTTATGGATCAAGGGGCAATCCAGAACTTCAAGTCACACTACAGACGCTGCTTTGTACAAAATTTACTCTCATCGGATTGCAATGTGGAAAGATTTTCAAACTCAGTTTTCCATTAAAGACGCTATCTATGCTACTGCTTTGGCTTGGAGTCAGGTAAAATAAGAAACCTTGAAAAAGTCATGGCGTAAACTTTGCCCTGAAGTAATGGCCGAAAATGTCGAAGTTACTGTTACAGTTGATGAACTTAAAGTTGTTTTAAGTAGAAGAAGAATCCTATGTCTCAGATGAATCGGGAAGAAATTACAGAGTGGTTTGAAGTAGATTGTGATGAGCCGACAGAGACAGTGTTCTTAATCCCCCAACCCCGAAAGACGTGGACTCAGATGAAGATGATGTAGACAAGTCAAACATCACATAAAATCAAGCAGCTGATGCTTTGAATACTTTAATTTAGTTTTATGAATACAGCAGCTCGTTCAATGATGCTGAAATTATGAAACTACACATCATACGAAATGATTTCATAAAGAAACAAAGAGAAAATTGACATTCGAGATTTGTTAAAGATGGCTTCTACCCAAAAGAACAATTCCATCAATTTAGATCAACCGTCTTGCTCAACTTCAAAATAAACTTCTTGTAAACCTACAGTGCATTTTTTGTTTCATAATCACGTATTTTTCATTATGTATTAATCAATTCTTTTATTCTGTACAAAAGTTGTTTAAATAATAAAAAAACATGTTTTACAATGACACTTTTCGTTTAACTCCCGATATTCATCCTGTAATCGGGAATATTTTGTAATCCGGCATGTTACAAGTCCCGGACATGTCGGATTAGAGGAAGTTTACTGTATTTTGATATTGCTATTAAAGTTATGTTATGTTCAACTTTAGTTTTATCCCAAATGGGTCATGCTGATGTGGTACACGTTAACTGCCTTACCACTATAGTGTTTGCAATAAACGATACAATCTAAATTGGGTAAAAATGAAAAATAAGCATTCTGTGCATGCTGCACGTCTTTGTCATAAAATTATTACTAATAAAGTTCCCTCATACTTACATTGCAAGCTGAAATTTAGAATCGGTCGTTTTCATACAATATTTGCAAATGGTATAATTCATTGACTATGAACATAAAAAACTTGTATAAGAAATTAAAAGATAATTTGTAATGGTAAAGTTCATGAAAACTGCAGTGTTCTTTTCTTTTTATTTTTGTGATCTAAGTAAAGGATATCATGTGGGTTAGATAGACTAGTAAAGGAGTAATCCTAAACTGAATCTCGCCCTTTTAAAGTTATGTATTGTCACCCAACCTATATTTGCTAAATGAAAACATTATTGAAATAATTTAATATAACTTTAAATCAAAATGCCAAACTAACACTTCTTTACTTTTATTCAGTCCAATAGACTGAACTTCCCATTGAATTAACAAATATAAAAAACAGACCAGTTCATTCTTCTATAGTTGGTTTCAGTGCCGACATGACTGCCGTTTTTTATATACCCAAAAGGTCAAAAAATGTATTACTTGTGTCTTCCATGCATAACGACTGTAAAATTGATGAGATTACTGGTGATCTTTTCAAGCCAGAAGTTGTAACTTTCTATAATTTGGCGAAGTTGACGTCGTAGATAGAATGACGGCATCCTACAATGTGGGAAGAAACACTCGATGTTGGTCAATGGTAATATTTTATGGCCTACTGAAGGTGGCAGCTGTAAATGCTTTCATTATCTATAAAGCAAACAACCCCAATGGCGAGTTCACTAAAAGTCAGCGACTCTTGAAAAATTTAGGCATAGAACTTGTGAAGGAAAGCATGACTGAATGTAGATGTGTTCGTCAAGTAGCGAGTTGTCTTTCCGGTGTTTCAACCCCTCACGATGTTCCTGACCACCCCCTCATAAAAGAGGGCACAGTAAATATTATAAGACAAGGTATTTTTACAAATTTTGCAAGTGTTGGCTTTGCATGGAACACATTTTTACATGTTGTAGTGAATGTACTGAAAAAAAAATGACTCAAGTTTATAGTGGGGTAGTTTTTGCGTAGAATTTTTTGTGTTGATTTTATAATTTTTTTATTTTATATTATTTATACAGTACATTATGTCATCAATAATAATTTTTTCGTATTGCATTTATACCTTTTTAAATAAAAAAGTGTCCACAAAGGCACCTAGATGTAATTATTGATTTATATACATTTAGAATAAATTTTTTTCCCTTATTTTCGACTATGACAACACTAAAATAGACAAACTTCATCACAGAATTAAAGATATGGCTAAACTGTTGTTTATAACTATTATTACACTTTTAAAAGTGGTCTTGACAGGCCCCACCTGTTCACTAGTGTAACTTTTATAACACCCGTTCACTGAAGGGTTAATAATAGAAAGTATGAAAAGTACCCATCCTAGACACACCGGACGATGATGACATTACGTAGAAACCTGCATCGCCATGGCGAAAGTAGCCCATGCATAAAAGTATTTTCCAGTTTCGAGACATATGCTAAACCTCTAGCCATATGTAACATAACATAACCTTAAAAATGATTATTAATCCTTGCGAAATTGCAGGCTCACATTCCATTGATACAAGTAATTTAATAGTAATCTCATTATATTTAGAATTTACATCCATTCTACGTACATAAAGACAAAATTTACATCAATTGGGGCTTGTATCTCGATAACACAGTTGGTTAATGCGGTACTCTAGCAAAATACAGATCGTAGGTTCAAATCCTACTTGAGGTAAGCTTTTTATTTATGTATTTAATAAAATTAATTATAATTTTTAATTACATATTTACTTTTAAGCTTATTCATTCATAACAAAACTTATAATAATAACATAACCTTGTTTCTCACATCTCATTATGGTAATTTATTGTTTCAAAAAATTCTTGCTTAACATGATCTACAAGATTATATCACAAATAAATCAATGTACTAAACATTCAAACTCATATTTTTAATAACATTTAACCATTTCACGGCGCCACAGTGTTTAAAATACTGCTAGTTGTGTGCACATGAAAATCGTAGCTGGCAAGTACATATGTTCGGAGCAGTAGTCCGCCTTTGAATAAAATCATCTAGAGTAATTTACTTACAAATGTGTTTATTTTGTATTTACAGATTACATTTTCAGCGCTATTTTGTAATAAGAGGCAGAGTTCATCCTCAGTTAAAATATTTTTTCATGCCATTTTACTGTGCAAAACAAATAACACTATACATAGTAAATGTAAGCATGTGTTATCTTATAGATGAGCATAGGCGTTTTACGCAGTCAATGCAAAAAAACTTGTATGCTTACATTGGTATCAATGCAGTTTTTAACAAGTCAGTGTCTTCGTGATGTTGTCTCGCAGAGAAAAATGCTCAATTTGAGCAAGAAACTAATAAAACAAGACATGCAAGTATACTTGCTTCCAGCATGGAAAGGTTAAGCGGTTTATGAAAAATGCACCATTGTTTGAGGGCTATCTGATATGTGAACTTAATTGTCTTAAAGTTCCCTGTGTTTATGACCTTTTACAATTTACAAAACATTTTCTTTACTGGATATTAATTCTCAAGGAATTAGTGAAAACATTAAACACTCCTAATTTATATACACAAACATCACTTTATCATAAAACATACCTTGAAGTATTTACTAGTAAACATGGTATTATTGCAGTTATACGATGATAAATATGGCATAACACCTTCAATCTCTACCTGCATATTTGGTGGAGGCAGTCCCATCATAGGATTCATAGCATTCGGCGGTCCTGAACTGAACATAGGTGGAGCTGAATGATAAACTGTAGTAGGGCATAATGTAGTAGGTCCACCAACACCTGGTTCATCAACAGTAGGTGTTCCTGGTCGATCCTCCCCTCTAGATCTAAAAATACCAATTAAAAACATGTAAAACTAAAACACACTAAACTTACATTTGTTCTGGTTGATAATTAGGCGATCTTTGTACATGGTGTGCTCTTCTAGGTGACCGCTCATTTGAGATTATTTTTGAATGTGGTCGATTATCTGAAACATTTGGTTGAATAACTATTTGTTTTATTATAAGTTTTGTTATGAACGAATAAGTTCAAAGGTAAACATGTAATTAAAAATTATTAATAATAATTTTTAACTATTTGTTTTGTTTAGCACTGTAACTTACTACGAGAAATTGAGACATTAGTAATACGTTGAGCTTTTGGAGAATTTTCTGAACGTGGCGATACACCTGGTGGCCCTTCAGAAGGACCTGGAGATGTTTTAATTGCTACCTCCTTCAAATCAATATCCTAAAACGAAAAATAAAATATTTGTAATTTAAACAAAAAAAATGTTACCTCTGTAAAATCTTCTTTTTGTGTATTTGTACTTAATTTTTTTGGTTCAGTTGAATCCGCCTCTCGGATAATCGTTTTTTCTTCTGTATCAACTTTAGTAACAGGAGGTGGACTACTTGGTTTTGCATTATCTATTATTGTAACCTAAATGCACCATATTAATATAAAAATATTAACTATAACAATATTTAC
Organism: Vesta saturnalis; assembly: GCA_036346205.1. Classification (NCBI taxonomy): domain Eukaryota; kingdom Metazoa; phylum Arthropoda; class Insecta; order Coleoptera; family Lampyridae; genus Vesta; species Vesta saturnalis. The sequence goes on along the minus strand of JARFJB010002209.1, from coordinate 4,187,657 downwards.
TTCTTTCACTGGTTCAATTTGAACATCAGGATCCTTCGTAGGTGTTTGTGGGGCCTTGTGTACCAATCTTTTAACATACCCAGTAGTGCTCTTAAAATTTGCAACAGAATTTCGTAAATATCTATAAAATAAAAATAAAGTAAAATTCGTGCAATTAATTAAATCATACCTATTAGGAATTAAGGTACCAGGTGAGATATCCCGCTCATGACAAGCAGGACATTCGTGTTCCTCAGATTCCAATAAACAACTACGGATACATTCATCACAATATGAGTCACCACAACATGGTATCATAACAGCATCTGTCAATAAATCAGAACATAATGAGCACAGTAGATCTTCCGGAATTTCAGGTTTCTTCTCCTCTGGTGGTGCAGGTTGAGGTTTTTCGGTGTAAGCTTGGTGATCTAAAACAGGGACTGCAAAAGACCCATTAGGGGTCATCATAGCACCAGGGACCTGAGGCCCTTCAACAGGTACCATAAAGCTTCGAGGAATTCCAGTACTTTTCTTAATTTCTATTGGTTCCTAAATGGAATAAATTCATTAAGAGAATTAAATGTAGAGCAAGACATACGCTTCCTTGACTTAAAGGACAATCTTTAATCCAATGTCCACCTTGATGACATTTAAAGCAACGATAGTTAGGAGGAACAGCACCCATTTGATTTGCACCACGTATTTTTAAATAACTAAAATATGCTCTTAGAACGTATAAATAAATGTAAAGTAACTTACTTGCTAGGATCATAATCTTGTGTACTTTGCGACATCATTGCTTTAATTTTGTCCTCTTCTGAAGCATCTAAACTTGACAAATCAACTGCTTTAGATACTGGCCCACCATCGTCTATTTTTGGAATAGGACTAGAACTTCCACCATAACCTTCCCACGTTTTTGGTTTAGTTTGAATTGAGGGTATTCTTGCAATCAATAATGATGTATTTTTAGGAATTAAAGCTTCATCATTATCATATATTTCTTTAGTTTGTGCATTTGTTACTTGTAAATCAAAATCAGTGTTCTTTCCAATTCGTTTTTGTTGCATAATGGAATTTTTAAGATCTCGTACTGATATGTGCAATCCATCAAAGGTGACTGTGTCATACTCAAGTGCGGATTTAAACTTGTAGTGAACGGACATGGTATAATAAACATTTATTACAATTAATTCTAGAACGATAACATAATAGGGCGATGTAATCACACGTTTACAATTAACAATACTTGTAATACTTACAACCATATAAACGTAATAAAAAGAATATAATAATTATCTAAACCGATCACTTTTCTAATCAGTTATTATTTTCACATCTATACCCAACAATAATGACAATATTACTAATGAAATCACTTCAATTTCTCATAAAAGAAATTGCTAATATGGCTTCGATTATGCTTTTAACGTAGTGTTACCAACAGCTAAATCGTAAATCTGAAAACAAAATGCAGGGACGCACTTACATTTTTAGGGAATCTTACCAAAAATTTTTTGATTGATAGAATGTCTAATTACAAATTGATATAAACAAGCCTAATACGATGAAATTATTATGTTTTTGGACTAAAATATAGCCAAGGGCGTTTATATAAATTAACCCTTATTAACCGGATTATTTAGATTTCTCATAAAACAATTATTTAAAGTCATCGAGTTAACCAGGCATAATTTTTGTATACATATTGCTCGATTCATTCTATGGTAGAGCAAAACATCCCGGGCCAAAGCTATTATTAGTGACGAAAAGCTTCACTACCTGACAATATTAACGTACATACAGAGTGTTCCTAAACAAGCTACACAAGGTCTTCTTCTGTTATCTTAAATAGAACCACCTGCACATTATTTCATGTTACATCAAATTTAAGTTAAACTTTGCCTGAAAAGTATGTTCCCATTGTAACCGCTTTTCGAATATGCACATTTTCTCTTGACCTGTTAGAAATATAGCCATGGGTTTTAGATAAGTTGTTGGGGACGCTTTTTGATACAATCTGATCCAAAAGTCACTTCAAACTTGATTATAAAAGTTTAAAAACTGGCAACAACCTGTACTTTTGGTCTTCATCAGATGCAGTCTTTAATGTGACATCTATCTGCTATGGCATTCCCTACATCAAGCTAACATAGTTTTTGCATTTTATGGGAGGGAACATAGTATCATCTGACAAAATGAACAGTATATTTCTTAGTGTATTATTTCTTAACGTCACTAGATTCAAGATTGATTCATGTTGGTATGTATTAACCTGTTGCTATTTCTTACCGTTATTTAAAGAATTTAGAATTACTTATGAAAGTTGGTACATACCTATGAATAAATAAATAAATAAGTAAATAATAAATAAGTAAATAAGTAAATAAGTAAATAAGTAAATAAGTAAAAAGTAAATAAGTAAATAAGTAAATAAAAGTAAATAAGTAAATAAGTAAATAAGTAAATAAGTAAATAAGTAAAAAGTAAATAAGAAATAAAGTAAATAAGTAAATAAGTAAATAAGTAAATAAGTAAATAAGTAAATAAGTAAATAAAAGTAAATAAGTAAATAAGAAGTAAATAAAAAAGTAAATAAGTAAATAAGTAAATAAGAATAAATAAGTAAATAAATAAGTAAATAAGTAAATAAGTAAATAAGTAAATAAGTAAATAAGTAAAAAGTAAATAAGTAAATAAGTAAATAAGTAAATAAGTAAAAGTAAAAGTAAATAAATAAGTAAATAAGTAAATAAAAGTAAATAAGTAAATAAGTAAATAAGTAAATAAGTAAATAAGTAAATAAGTAAATAAGTAAATAAATAAGTAAATAAGTAAATAAGTAAATAAGTAAATGAAAGTAAATAAGTAAATAAAGTAAATAAGTAAATAATAGTAAATAAGTAAATAAGTAAATAAAAGTAAATAAGTAAATAAGTCCTAGGTACTACATAGGTCACCAGGTCAATAGTAATGACTGCAAATATCGTAAGTATCAAGCAACACGAATAAGCTACGTGTCGTTAAAGTCCACTAAGTATAGCTCTAGGGTAATAAGGGTCCACCAGGTCAGTGGGGCCTCGTATAACGATGGAAGTGATGGCAACCCGGTTCCCCTTAGCTGGAAGCACTTTCTTAAACTAGTCTTGAGCTCCTGTTAACAGGTTCTGCGGGAACCAGCTCCACTGGGCTTGTTCTCTAGGCTCCCCAGCGTATAGCTGGAAGACCTTTCTTATGTTCTATCTTCCCAGGCCTGCGCCGTCAAAAGCGTATACGGGTGTGGCAAGCCCGCGGACTGTTCTCTTAGCTCGGGGACGGCTTAGCCGTGTCCTAATACCGCAACCGCGAACTGTACTTCAGAGACTCTAGCAGGGCGTGGCTAGGAACGTCGTACACCTAGCGGTCGGTGGTCTTGGCTTTACCGCCCGGACTACGAGGAAGGTAACCTCTATAAAAATCCCCAATCCCAAGGTCGTTTGGCAGTTTTAGGTGCTGAAGGGATTGCGCGAGGGGAAGCCTGAGCGTGGCCAGGGGGAAGCCTGGTCTCTAGCGTTGAAACGACTGTGGGGGAATAGGCGCCCTCCACAGTATAAATGCCCTCTTGTAGTATACCGGCTCTGCTGCAAGTGACATCCTTTCCGAGTGAACTCGTGGGAACAGTATGAGTGAAACCCAATTATTGCAGAGTGCCAACTCTATAAACATGGAGGTGCAGGAGGGTCTACCTAGAAAACCCGCCGCCAAGAATATGGTGACGGAGGTTACGCCCCGGTTCCTTATTCTTACAAGGAAAGACTTTGATAGAGTTAGTCCATTTTACATTCAAAAAGCTCTGTATGGTCTGTATGGTGATTTAAAAATGATAAAGAAAATTAAAGATGGCATTCTAGTAGAAACTGTGTCTAATAAGCAGGCATCTAAAGTTCTAGCCACAAATAGGTTGGGAGACTTTGAGATTGTAGTCACTCCTCATAAAACGATGAATACATCTCGGGGAGTTATGTTCTGTCGGGATTTACTTAATTGTTCTGTAGAGGACATTTGTGAGGAACTAAAGGGTCAAAAAGTTATTGAGGTGCGACGTTTAAAATCAAAACGGAATGGGGAACTTGTTGATACCGCTAATCACATCGTAACATTTAATACCCCCATATTACCCAAAACAATAAGAGTTGCATTTTATTCGCTAAGTGTTCGGTTATATGTGCCACCTCCGTTAAGATGCTTCAGGTGTAACAAATTTGGCCATACATCTTTCAAATGCGAAGCACCACAGCAAATGTGCATTTGTGGCAAATTGCAACACGAAGGGTCGCCGTGTACACAACCAATAGTATGTGTGAATTGTGGTGGCGCTCACTCTGCTAGAGCTATGAGCTGCCCCGTGTATAAAACAGAAAATGCTATACAAGAGCTCCGAGCAAGAGAGAACATAAGTTACATGGAAGCTAAAAAGAAAATTATTATTACGTCGCCTACAGCAGGTATTAGTTATGCCAAAGCTACTACCTCCACTCAGGATAACCAGTTCAGAATTGACGTCCCTGCTCTAGCAAAAGAACTGCTGCCTCTTTTAGTAGGAGCGATTACTCCTCTCCTACAAATTTCCTCTGATCCCAGTACGGAAAAATCATTCCGAGTCCCGTCTTCACCTCATGAGACAACTACCTCAACGCTGACCAACGTGGATCAGGTACAAATGGAGGACGAGTCCAGAGGCGCGAAGAGAAAAACCCTCCTAACAAGAACCCCATCAACGGATTCAAGCATTACATCCGTAGATGATAGTACCCTGAATGAGGCAAAAAACCCTAAAAAGAAAAAAGGGTGGCCTAAGGGTAAACCTAGGGGCTCTAGCAGGCAACGGGCTACTAATGAGTCCAATGACTAGTCAACTTACACGAGTGATATTATCTGTGATATTTTATATTAAATTATAACCTTTTCTGTGATATTTATGTTTGTGTATGTGCATAGTATCTATTTATATAAAATTTTATTTATTTGTCCGTGAGCATTTTATATGTTATACTACCGTAATTTTTAAGATATTTATATCATTCGCGTCCAAAAACTGCATTCTCCAATGGAATTGTAGAGGTCTCGTGAAACGATACACAGACTTGAAAATGCTCTTACAAGAACTGAATCCCATGTGTATATGCCTTCAGGAAACACACCTCAAAGTTAATCAGCCATATTCTCTCCGAGGATATGATATTGTTCGCAATGACTTTGTCCAACGGCAAAGAGCTTCAGGTGGTGTTGCTGTCATTACCAGAGATGGTGTACAATGTGAACAGCTGATATTAGACACTCATATCCAGGCAGTGGCTATTAAAATGAGTACACCTATAAAGATGTCTATATGTAGCATTTATCTTCCTGATGGGAACTGGGAGGTTGTGGATCTCGAACACATTGTTGAACAGCTCCCCCCCCTCCTGCTATCATTATGGGGGACTTTAACGCCCATAATATCCTGTGGGGATCTCCAAAAACCGACCCAAAAGGGCGAATTCTCGAGCGCTGGCTGGAAAGGGATGATATTGTATTAATGAATACAGATTCACATACACATCTTAACACAATAGCGAACACCTTTTCAGCAATAGATCTAACGATCGCTACGAGTGATATTGTACCCCATCTCAAATGGAGAGTTATTGATGACCTGTACAACAGCGATCATTTCCCAATCTTGGTAGAAACTGAGCAATCCCAAGTGGAGAGATATGTAGCTGAGAGATGGATCACGACCAAGGCTGACTGGCATAAGTTCAAACAAACCCTGGTTGTTCCTCAGACTCTAAGTGTTGAAACGATTACTGATGCTATCGTGCAAGCAGCAGCACAGAGTATGCCCAAAGCAGGAACTAAACCGTTGAAGCGTACGGTCCCCTGGTGGAGTGCGCACGTGAAACAAGCAATTGATTGTAGGAAAAGGGCGCTGAATTTGTTCAAGAAGCAACCAACTATTACAAATTTGATTGCTTTTAAGAAGGCACGGGCAGAGGCGAGACGAGTTGTGTTGGAAAGTAAGCGTAACAGCTGGAACCAGTATACATCATCCATAACATCTGAGGAAAGCATTAAGAATACCTGGAAAAAAGTTAAAGCTATAGCTGGTAGCTATCAAGCAAATTCACTTACATGTATTAAGGAAGAAGATGGACACATAGTTGAACACGCAACTGAAATAGCAGAATCCCTAGCCGCACAATTTGAGAGTGTTAGTAGATCTGAAAATTATAATAGTGAGTTCCTACGTACAAAGGTAAATAGAGAAATTGATCTAAATTTTAGTACAGACGTTGACTTTGATTACAATTTGCCTTTCTCTATGCGCGAATTGGATGAAGCTTTAAGTCATACAAGATCCACAGCTACTGGCCTTGACGCCATTTCGAATGACATATTGAAGCACCTAACACCTGAAATGAAAGAAGCACTATTAGTAATCTTCAACGACTTGTGGGATAATAATATCTACCCCGAGAAATGGAAAGAGGCAATTGTAGTACCGGTGTTAAAACCAGACAAAGATCCTTTACTCCCGAGTAGCTATCGTCCAATTAGTCTTACCAGTTGTATGGGTAAGCTGCTCGAGAAGATGGTTAACAACCGGCTTCAATGGTACCTGGAAAAGCGTAATGTGTTAGTGTCGTATCAGGTTGGTTTTAGGAAAAATAGGTGCACCACAGATCACCTTGTACTTCTTGAGGATTGCATCCAAGCTGCTTTCCGGGACCGGAGGCACTCTGTGGCGGTCTTCTTTGATATAAAAGGTGCATATGATATGACTTGGAGGTACGGAATATTGCATAAGCTCTCTAGATGTGGTCTTAGAGGAAAGCTCCCGCTCTTTATAACGTCATTCTTAAACAATCGTGGTTTCCGAGTACGAGTTGGCAACAGCTACTCAACATCCCGCCTATTAGAAAATGGAGTGCCGCAAGGCTCAACGCTGAGCTGCACCTTATTTGCACTTGCCGTAAATGAGATAGCGCTAAACACGGATGAAATGATAATTAAATGTCTGTACGTAGATGATCTCGTTATAATGTATTCCGGAACAACGGTCGGCGAAATTGTACGTAAGCTGCAACGGGCAATCGATGTAATTGTACAAAATGGAGAATCCATAGGGTATCAGTTCTCTGAACAGAAAACCCACTGTGTCCATTTCTGTCGCCTCAGAACTCCACACTATGATCCTTTGCTGCACCTTAAAAATCATAGTATAAGATGCGTTGACTCTGTCAAATTTTTGGGAATTATATTTGACCGGAAACTTACTTGGAAAGAGCACATCCTATCCCTGCAAAGAGAATGCCGAAAACGACTAAACTTAATAAAGGTCTTGGCCCATACTACATGGGGAGCAGATACCATAAGCCTAATGAGTATCTATCGGTCACTTATACTGTCTCGAATCGACTATGGTTGTATAGTATATTCATCTGCACGTAAAAGTCTGCTGCGAACTATAGATCGTATCCATAATGCAGGTACCCGGTATTGTATTGGGGCATTTCCAACCAGTCCAATCCATAGCCTACACTGTGAGACTGGCTTGGAACCCCTAGATATTCGCAGAAAAAAGCTTGCTTCTACCTACATGATTGGAGTTAGGGCCCACCCTGGGCACCCAAATAATGCATTTCTTTTTTGTAATGAAAACCAGTACCAGGGTAGACCTACGATAACCAGGCCCTCTGGAATAAGATTTCGTGAGTACTTGGAGAGGAATGCCATCCAGATGCCAGAAATCATACCGGAAGGTCCAAATGAGATCCCGCCATGGATAACTCCACAAATTAAAATAGTTCAGCTAAATGCATTAGGCAAAGAAGAGACCCCACCTGAGCTATATCGCCAAGCTTTCGCTGAAATCCAAAGCGAATTCCCCCCTGGACAAGTCATTTATACAGATGGGTCCAAAACGGAAAATGGTGTAGGTTGTGCCATTGTAGTAGGTGAAAATTGCTATTCATGGACACTTGTTAACAGTGCATCTGTATATTATGCTGAGCAGTACGCTTTGTGGCAAGCGCTTCTGTACTGCGTAATAAATACAGGGGAAAAGTCCTACCTTATTGCCTCCGATTCATTGAGTGTTCTAGAAAGCCTACGAAAAATATATGCAACAAACCCTATTACGCAGTGGATCCAATCACTATACAAATATCTGGCAGATGAAGGATATGCGCTTACCATGGTCTGGGTGCCAAGCCACATTGGAATTATAGGCAATGAACGAGCTGATAAAGCTGCACGGACAGCTGCAAACTGTGATCAACAGGATATACTACAGCAACAAAAAACTGACGTTATTAATACTGTCAAACACAAGGTGATGGATGAATGGCAAAGACAATGGTATGAAACAAATAGTTTACTGAAAGAAATAAAGCCATCTGTGATGGCGCCCTATACTCAATTTAAACTTACCAGGCAACAGATGGTAAAGTTGCACCGCCTACGCATTGGGCATACAGCTGTCACGCACCAACACTTACTGTTGGGAGAACCTGCACCCCAGTGTGACCAATGTCACATTTCTTTGTCTGTACGGCATATTGTGTGTGAGTGTCCAAAGTATGCAGCGCTGAGAAGGGCACATAATCTGAAAAAAAATATTGCAGACAACCTGAGTACAAGAAATGAAATACTCACCACCTTTCAGTATCTGAAACATATTAACATATACACTAAGATATAATAACAACAATACGTTCTGGCACCTTCATCATCATATTACCTGTGCTATAATAATATATACATACCTGAAATCTACCTTACCTGTGGTATAGGAACGTATACTTATTTATAAATGAGCTAATGACCTCAGAAGTCGACGCTCCACCAAAAAAAAAAAAAAAAAAAAAAAAGTAAATAAGTAAAGTAAAGTAAATAAGTAAATAAGTAAATAAGTAAATAAAGTAAATAGTAAATAAGAAATAAGTAATAAATAAGTAAATAAGTAAATAAAATAGTAAATAAGTAAATAAGTAAATAATAAATAAGTAAATAGTAATATAATAAGTATAAATAAGTAAATAATAGTAAATAAGTAAAATAAAGTAAATAAGTAAAATAATAAGTAAATAAGTAAATAAGTAAATAAAAAAGATAAAATAAGTAAATAAGTAAATAAGTAAATAAGTAAATAAGTAAATAAGTAAATAAAAAGTAAATAAGTAAATAAGTAAATAAGAAAATAAATAAGTAAATAAGTAATAAGTAAATAAGTAAATAAGTAAATAAGTAATAATAAATAAGTAAATAAGTAAATAAGTAAAAGTAAATAATAAATATAAATAAGTAAATAAGTAAATAAGTAAATAATAAATAAGTAAATAAGTAAATAGTAAATAAGTAAATAAGTAAATAAGTAAATAATAAAAAGTAAATAAGTAAATAAGTAAATAAAAGTAAATAAGTAAATAAGTAAATAAGTAAATAAGTAAATAAGTAAATAAGTAAATAAGTAAATAAGTAAATAAGTAAATAAGTAAATAAGTAAATAAGTAAATAAGTAAATAAGTAAATAAGTAAATAAGTAAATAAGTAAATAAGTAAATAAGTAAATAAGTAAATAAATAAATAATTAAACAAATAAATGCTGATTCACCAACTGTTGAAAATTTTTGTCCCAAGTTAAGTTGAGACGTTCTATGAATATCTACGAACACTCCTTAACATTTCAGATGTAACTGTCTGAAATGTCTTTAATTCATGCCATTGTGTAGTGGGAGTATTCCGATGCACTTTAACGTTAATATGTCTGGTAAGATCACGAGGGCTAAAAAATCATTCTTGACTTGAATAATGGGGAGGAGCTGTATCTTGCTAATACTACATTTCTCTCCTATCCTCAGGCGCATGAGATATTAATTGAGGCAGACGATTTTAAGGAAAGTTTAAGTAAATAGCGCCATTCAAATGCGGTTCAAGGAATCTGGTTCGATGACATGATCTCCTATTATACCACTTCAAACATTCAAAGTAGGTAAGTGGGTAACTCGCTTCTCCAGCCATTCCTGCATTCGTAATTGAACTCAATGGAAAATCAGTTCTACATACATAAAGACAAAATTTGCATCGATTGGGGCTTGAACCTTGATGTCGCAGTTGGTTAGCGCGTTGTACTCTAGCAAAGTACAGGTCGTAGTTTCAAATCCTACTCGAGGTAAACTTTTTATTTATGTATTTAATAAAATTAATAATAATTTTTAATTACATATTTACCTTTGAACTTATTCGTTCATAACAAAAACTTATAATGAGGTATAATGGAATTTATCGCGGTTGCCTTGCACGTTTTTGAGAAAGGTGTCCTCGTACGAAAACAGAACGGGTTAAAGAAACTTAGGTTTTTTCTCAATGTTTTCCTTCGCCCAATTAAAAAAGTACGACGCTTTCCTAGAAATTTGACTGAGTAAGTTCGTAATTGAGCTAAACATGTACTTTGTCTTGCTTCAAAATGCGTTGTACTGATCATTTACTCCTCTCAGATGTGTCTGCAACGCCCTTTTGACTGCGTGGAGACGTTTAGTTGCAGACAGCAGCACCGAAAATTAATTTTCTTCATTTATAACTGGCTTCTGTTTCTCCCGTTTTGCGTACTTGGCATTATCAGTTTCCATAAATCTATTCAGAAATTTTATGAAACAATGATTCTGATTGACCTAAATTTCTTCTTCTATCTCTTGTAGCGAAATCACTCCTTCGTCTGACGCAGCTCAGTTTACTAGAATCTTCAAAGACGATTTCCACGTGTTCTTCTAAAATTTGCTTCTCTCACACTGTATTATGTAATGTAAAGCTTGATGTCTTTTCATGTCCTTAAGGCTAATTTCCAAAAGGGGGCTACTTTGTCCTACAGGAACATCTATCTTCTTTCTCCTCCTGCGATTCTTAAATTGAGCGTCTTCCTGTTGTTTTTCCTCGATAAATTTAGAGAAATAATGTTTGACATATTGGACTGATAATTTGTTATTAAGCGTTCTAATATTTATCTAAGATCACACGGCGCCGTATCGCATTTTCTGAACTCAACTTCAACATCTCGCGCTTATTCTTTGTATTGTCTCCTTTAAGGGTGTTGGAAGTAGAGCAATAGTGTTGCTTCTTAAGAACAATTTATCTGCTATCTAAAATGAGTTTCATTGTGCTGCAATAGAACTTTCCTACAAGATTTCTTTAACGTGTACTATGTAATCTACTCTCAGTCCAAGTGTCCCAAAGAGTTTTGGATTTTTAGAACTCATAACGAGGAAGTAGCTTACCAGCTAAATATCTACAAGTAATTAGAACGTTTCTCTTTTTTAACTAGTTGCAAATTCGTTCAGTATATTTCCGGCTACATTTAGTTAACAACTTTTTTGTCCGTAGTTGTCCGTTACGTTCATTTCGTCACAGTTAAAAATGGCATATAAATAATTCCAGCAATATTATTTTTGATGTGCGCTATTTTTCACTCTTTTGGTTCAAATAAGTCTTGATTATCTACCATTATTCCATTTCAATTACGTGGAAACCGGAATTGCCGAAGCTCAGATCTCTAACAATAGCTCTCCTATTCATATACGAATATTGCCGAGTTACCAGGCTTTTGCATTTGAACCCTTCTTAATTTGTAAAAAATAGTACTTTTGTGCATTTAAAGATTTCGGCGGCTATTGTCTTACTCACATTCATAATTCACGTTTTGCCCAAAAAATCAGTACAAGGTATCCCTGATATTAGCTGAAGTGTGCATTTACATGCAAGAAAATGTTTTCGTACAGTCCGATTAGGAACAGTAATTTTAATCGCTGCACGTCATAGTAGGTAATGTATACAGGTTATTTACATTCACTTGTTCTTTAGCAGTGGGACTTTCTACACAGTATAATCAGAGGTGGGAAGTATCTTACTTTAAAGTATCTCGATGCCGGTATCGAGATACTTTCTTTATGAAAATAGCTAGGAATAAGATACATTTTTGAAATTGTATCGATATCTTACTTTCGATACTTTTTTATGTATCTTATTGAATTTTTGAAGATACCATTAAAGAAAAAAATGTTTGAAAACTGGAATGTATTGATTTAAAATTTTAGTGAACATCGTACGTTTATTTCGCTGCACTGTCACCCGTTGCGCTAAGCTTACTTTGTTCTCTTGTATTGTACATTTATACAGGTTGAATAAATAATGTAAGGAAGTGTCACGGTATTCTTTCTTATTTTTATTTTTTATTTACATTCCTTGAATGAAATAATCCACGTTACCTAATCTTCAATTAAAGTAGCATTTATTCTACCTAGATTCTACTTCATCCACGTGTTTTTGTTTATTGCAGTATTTGACGGAATATCTAAAATCTTTTGTAATTTGCAAATCAAGTTTTAAAAATTTGCTTATTGCTTTTTAGTTCCTCTACAAAAAAGCCGACACTTGCTGTCGCCGGCTTAACAACTCTTAAAAGGGTATGGATCTTTAAGTAGTAATTTGCAGAAGTCAATTCATGCGTAGGTAGGTACATTAAATAGGTAGGTATTAGTTATTAGCCCTAAATACAAGTTGGTATCGTACAGCACGTAATGTCTGAGTCAACTAAATCATACTTCTAAGGTACCGAATGTTGAAAACATATTCGTTTATAACTTTTTATTAATACAAGCAATGTATACCTACTACAATTTAATCAGGTAAATACTAAATACCTGTTATAGTAGGAAGTACGTAATACCTTTGGTCTGTAATAAAATTGAATATCTAATACAGATTCCGCAAAGAGATTAAAATTACAAGATGTATATTTTTGATATTTTAACAAAGCCGCTGCAAGGCTGTACTTATATTGTCATACAATAATTCAATTTCCCGTTATTTATTTTATTATCTATCTCCATCTTTACAATAGTGTTTAGTTTTTAAGGACACAAAATGCATATTTATATATAAAAAATATGAATATTGAAAACTTATGCAATTGTAGAAAAACGTTGTAATTAGGAAAAGTTCGCAAAAAAATTCACGTTCTTAAGTTATTAAAAAAATAACGGGTTCACATCCCTTTTAAAACTTCGTTCCAAATCTGTAAAAATTGGCTACTGTGTAAAAATAAACACCATTAAGCAGATTACAGGAAAGCGATATAAAACGGTGATGATACACCTTTTTGCGAATTTTAACAAAAGGATTTCAATATAGTACCTATAGTTAAATAATAAGCAATACAATAGTGTTAAAGTCAATGGTTATACCTACACATTTTACTTTACCCCATTGGTCAGATTTCATTCAACTGATTGATGATTCAACCAATCACAGGAATATATACTGTGATGTAATTTACTTTAAAACGTTTTTGGGAAGTTGAAGCACAGTTTCTTTACTAATTTAGGTGATCAAAGAAGTAATTATTTATTATTTTAAGAATACGGAGGCCATCTGTCTTATTAGCGTAACAATGGAAGAGAAAAATTCTTTACCGTGGGTGAATTTATCAAACTACTTTTATATTTCTGAAAAGGACTTTTCCTTTAATTAAGGACTTATTTTTAAAATATAATGCAGCTGTTCCATCTAGTGCAGTTGTCGAAAGATTATTTAGTACTAGTGGCCTGATTCTTAGTAAGAAAAGAGGCAAATTATCAGATACAAATTTAGAGAATTGTATTTTGTTGAAAGGGTCATTTTAAAAAAATTTAGTTTTTGAATAGGTATCTTCATAGTATCTTCGATACTTTACATTGGGATTTAGTATCTTACTGAGGTATTGTTTTAGAATAGGTATCTTACCTTCAAAAAGATACTTATTTCAGTCTAATATCTTATCTTATCTTAAGATGCTTTTGTAGAACCACTGAGTATAATTTTGCAAGGCAATCAAAACAATCGAATTTGATGGTTGTAATTAGAGCTTGTACGGGTAGAATGCTGGTGTCTTGAACGGTGTTAACTATGCGTTTCATATGTTGGTAGGATAGTGCAAGTGGGATGGATTTTTGGATTGCCAATAACACATCTCTGGTACACGGTTACCCGACTAAGTCAAAGTAGCCCCGTTTTACGGTAAGGTTAAGGCGCAAACATCTTTAGAAGAGACGCATGGTAATTTTTTTGTTCAGATTGTGTAGGGATGTGACGCATTTAATAATGCGATGAATAAGCAATTCGAGGTAGCAGAGTGTCAATGTAGCCAATTTGTTTATGTCGTATCTATGATTGACATATGTGGGGGCAATCTTGTCCGCTATTTTAATAATGGCGCTTTGGCTATAGCCCATTACACTTTCCTAAATAAGCGGCCCTCCTGCTAGTACAAAGTTGAGAAGGTTAAAATGTTTCCATGTTGGAAGAATATCAAATTTGCATTTGCATGCTCTGCAAGGCAAAATTCGTTTTTTTACGGACAATTAACCAAACAATTGGCAATTTTTTTTAATTATTTGTTTATGTTGACATTTCCTTTCAGTCAAGAATGTTATTAAAGGTATTTATAATAGAGTACTTACCCATAAGTAAGTATCTATCATTTAAATCATCACCATATATCGCTATAAGAAAGTATAGGAGCTGCCCATATTGGGAGCTCTAGGCTACAATAGCGCAGGACTCACATGGTTTATATACTTCTGATTAGAAAACAAAATGTAAATGTAACCGACGTATTTAAAATCATAGTCGTGAATGATAAAATGTAACATTTTACACATTAAATTACAAAAGCTAAAGAAAACACATGCAAAATAGTTGTCAAATCCATAACAAAGTTAAGTTGTAACGGTAGGTTAAGAATAAAATGTAGGTACCAAACTGCGTTTGCTTGTTATATATTTGAATTCACTACATAACTACTAATATGCCTAATTTAAATAAATTTCTAACAAGGATGGTTTTTTTGATTATGACATCTTTCATCGTTAGCTTCCGTTTGTAGAAGGTATTCTAGAATGTCAGTTTCAAAATGGTTCAATAATATCTAATATATTTCTACTAATGTACTATTCAATAGTAGGCCTTTTAAATCTTATTATTACAACACATTTAACCTTTGCGCTTTCATATCTCGTAAATTTTGTTAATGTTAGTATTTTAAGTAGTTAAGATTTTTACTGAGGAGAATAGCTACAATTGCTATCGAAACGTTTAAAGCTTGTAAAATTTGCTCTTAATTGCACGATTTCTGTCCAAAAAGATCAATACTGTAAATATAAAATTAATCGTAGAAGCCTTCATTGTTATATTTGGGTCTAAATCAATATATTTCAGAAACATATACTTTGGATATGTATGAAATAAACGATACTGAACCGTAATTCTGATAGAATAAACAATATGAAAACGTTTTTCAAGGTGTTTCATTCTCACTGTTACGTGTAATTTTACATGTTAATTTTCTTAGTTGGTTTGGGGGGAGAGGGGGATACGTCAATCGCATATAAAATGTTTAGACACAGTATTGCGGTTTATGAGAACACGTGACAAAATGGTGTGGGTAAGGTTTGGCAATATATTTAAGCAAATTACACCGCTGGTAGTTTTGGCATAGGTCTGTACCTGCAAAAAGATAACACTTTATCGTAATACCGGAAATAATCTTTACACTTTTACATCCCAAGAACATGAATTCCAGGTGCAATTTTTTGCCAACTTAAGATTTAGGGTCAATGGGGGTAACGGGGCGCGATTTTTGAAGATATGATTTTAATACTACCTTATATAAATATGTAATATTGTAGGAACATGAAAACTGGTACATAGGTACATTTGGGTCTGTTCTGTAGCAAAGCGTACTTGAAAACAGTTTTAAAAATGCATGGACGGAAAAAAAACTTGTTTGTGCCTTCGTTTTGTAATAGGGCACATGCAGACTACAAATGCATCCGGAAGCTATGCGTTTTCCCGCCTAGGACGGCAAAAATAATACTAAATTACAATTGGTATTCGTTGTAGTGACAGAACTGATAGGATAGGATATTCGTCATAATCAGCATTTGACATAACCCAAAGCTTAATCGCGTTACCGTGTTCGTGTACGCATTCGCTGTTATGTCCGTATTTGTTCCTTATAAACTATAAATTACATCTATGAATTACTATAAAGTCAAGGTTCGAGTAATGTATAATTTCGCAGTTGTATTTTTTAGGTTATATTGGTTACTGTTGTCGGTATTGCCAACTTAATTTCAACAGGTATGAAATTTTAAAAAGTACAATTTTGTTCATTGATTTTAATAACAATTGTTGACGTCAGCACAAAAAATCTTATGTATTACTCTGTCTTAAAATAGTCTGGCCTTGTAATATAAATAACTATTTTGAGTATTTCCATTTACGCCCGAAATTTTTCCCTTTACACAATCATATGGGGGAAATGGAAACAGAATACTTTTTCATACACAACGTGCACTTATATGGGCTGTGGTTATCGGAAACATTATCTTGTACATCATTTTATTGCTAATAAGTTAATTTTTTTATTTAAGGAAACGGCAGATAAACGGTTGATTTGCCTAAAGCTAGAGGGTTATCTAAAACAAAGTGTTTTTGAGCGATTGTTCAATTCGTAATAAACAGGTACAAAACATAAACAATAGTCCTCAAACAAAAAATAAAGAAATATTTACTTTACGACAAAAAAATAACCTATTTGGTATAAATAATGATGAAGCAACAATTATAGTGAGCGACTTCATAGAAAGAGTGTCATCTGAGAGTTATTTTAGATGGTTTAACGGTAGCTACGATTTGTTCAGCAGCAACATCCTGATTGTCCTCCCCCGCAGGACATATGTAAACCCGATTATCTTTTGAAGATTTCCTGAAAAATATTGCAGATGTTGCTTCTTTTTGTTTTTTGATGTTGCCGTTGTAGACAAATTTGACAACTATGAAACCATCAATGTTAGCTTTTCTGTTCGAGTTTAATCGGGAGAAGGGTAAGTTCATTTCATGATCTCAGCTTGGGCTTACAGGTTTGGAGCCGTCACACTAGTCATAAAGATACATTTTATCCACACTCCCTTCCAG
Organism: Vesta saturnalis; assembly: GCA_036346205.1. Classification (NCBI taxonomy): domain Eukaryota; kingdom Metazoa; phylum Arthropoda; class Insecta; order Coleoptera; family Lampyridae; genus Vesta; species Vesta saturnalis. Next base: position 4,170,644 of record JARFJB010002209.1, on the reverse strand, counting down.
AGAAATTATGTCTGTCTTCTTTGCGGCCTTTTTTAACGTCTTTGCAACGATGGTTTAGTTTTTTCTTGGGTGCCTTAATCATGGCCTTCTTTGTTTAGCTTGCTGTATTCGTACGAAATCTTGTTCGATTGTCAAAACTTCGCCATACTGTAGCTGTTTTAAGCGGAGCGTTGGTCCTTTTAAGACATACTACATTGGCGAAGATTTTCTTCTGAAAAACTGCCGAAGCAAATATTTCGGCAACAAGTATCCTATTTCAACAGTGTAAGCAGTTAGTACTTCATCATTCAAATGAGCCGCTGGGTACTTTAACAACATGAGTCGTTGATGGTAGTTCAACAATTTCAGCCGTTGGTACTTCAACAACTTGAGTCATGGGTACTCCAGCAGTTTGAGAAACCGGCGAAGGAGCTGCAACATTGTTTTCTGGCATTATTCCACCATATTTCTACTCTTGTATGCTGCTAGCTGGTGAGGTTTAAATTCCGTTTCTGTAAACCGAGCACAATTTAAAGGCCAGATTTCTGTAGAGGTAAATATGGACACAATGCTGTCTTTACTAAATTCCACTAACTGCCGATTCCATAATTTTTTGACTAGGTGAAATACGCATTTATCCTACGGCTGTATCATATCCGTAAGGTGACTAGGAAATTTGATTATCTGCATGTTGCCCTCTATTGCAGCTTGCATTATGTACAAACTGATATTGCTATCTGTAGTATTTAGAAGGTCCATATCAATGCGTTTTTTTTACAAATGGGAGTTATAAGAGATGTTTTAAACCATTGGAAAAATTGGCGTTCCTCCATCCATCCGTTTCGGGATGCCGCATATACAATACCAGGAAATACAGCGGGTGATGTCCAACGCGCTTGAACAGCAACACCTTTAAACACAATCATCGGAGGTAGTACTGCGCCATCTGCAGCAACACACGCTAATACTGTAGTGTTTTCCCGACCTGAATGACCACTAATTCGGTTCAAAGCCTTTCCGTTGGTCCCAACATAACGATTTCTAGAAAGGTCTGTACTGAACCCAGATTCATTAGCGTTATAGGTAAACGAACGCAAAATTTCATTTGTAGTAACTTCATTTTCTAATTTGTCATAGAAGTGGGTTCTTAGCAGTCTTACCAGACTGTTCGAATTTTTTAAGACTTAGTCGAGGCTGGCGACAGATGAATCCGATATACCCCATCGTGCCCAAGTTTTCCATCCTTAAACCTTGTTTCTATTCCATTTTTGAGTACAAACTGCAACAGTTCTTGTTTAGAACATGGGTATCCCATTTTTGACCGCTCCTCCAGACATTTTGCGATCTCTTCTTCTATATGGGGTGGTAGTTCTCACGTTCTCACACTTCCTAACTCCTCTTCGAGAATCTGACGCCCCCTTATACTAATAAAAATACTATTCTCATAATGAACATTTGTCAACTCAAACTATTAATTATCAAACTTAAAATGTGCAGAACAATTGGCACCACAATTATTAAAAATAAAAAAATGCTGTTGAGTTCCAACTGAATTATCTGTATGTTTATAAGTTAAGTGTTATTAGACATTATTAGGCATGAATTTTCTGGCATAGAATATGAACCATCAGGTGCTAGCTGCTGTACGAAATTGACAGTTATTTCCGTTGTGCAAAATTTTAATGGCAAATTGTACTTTGGTTTTAAGTGATTTCTGCACTTAGCTTCCGGCAACACTAGTCTAACAAAAAAATCGGGTAAGTTCACTTGCAAATTTTGCAGTATGGTAGGTGAAATAAATAAATAATCTATTGTAGTACGTTGCTTATTCCTCTGACGAGGAAGACAATGCAGAAGACAATGATAATAACCATTACATACCGACAAATGAAAATACAAGTATATTAGAAGATGAGGACAATAGTGCACCAGAAAATAATGAAAATAAGAATACTCTGGATACACTTCCCACTGCTTCCATCAACAGAAACCAAAGGAAATATTACATGGAAAGTTACCAAAACAAAAATTGCTGTGCCCATTCCTCCTTAGAAAGGGAGCTTGACAAGTTCACAGGAAGTATATACTTCTACAGTTTATTTCAAACAAATCTTGGATGGTGATTTGCTTGATGTGATAACTAAAAAAACCAACTTATACTCTGTTCAAAGTAATCGAAACAAGTCAATCTCTTTGGCTAAACATGAATTAGAACATTTTATAGGCATTTCTTGTTTCATGTCAATCTACAAACTACGAAAACAAATAATGTACTGAAATTTAGTTACACGTATTTCACAGGTAGCAGATATAATGAGCTTGACTAGGTGGGAATCAATAAAAAAGAATATTTAGCTAAGTGACAATGCGAAATAGCCACCAAGAGGTTTAGGAAACCATGACAAACTCTACAAAACACGAACACTCAATGAAACGTTTGGTAAAATTCCAATGGGTGAATGTTTATCTTTAGATGAACAAATAGTACCCTTCAAAGGTAGCCGCATCAAACAGTACAATCCAAAAAAAACCTCGAAAATGGGGGTACAAATTATTTGTACTGTTTGAAGTTTCCGGCTTAGTTCACAAATTCGAAGTGTATGCAGGACATGAAGAACATGACACTTCCCTACCTGATGTAGTCTCAGATGGTAATGTACTGAAATTAGCCGGAGTGATTCAAAAACAACAGAATTATAAGCTGTATTTTGATAATTAGTTCAATGGAATCCATTGGGTACCATAAAGCCCAACAGACTGACTGGCTGAACTTTTATTAGCGATGACCTAAAATCAAAAGGAAGAGGTGCCTTTGAAGAGCAATGTGCCAAAGTTGATGGGACCCAACTTACTGCACTAAAGTTGTTTGATAACAAAAATGTAACTATTCTCCGTTCATATGCCGGAGCATATCCTTGTGGAACCAAAAGACGTTGGAACCCTGTTTCCAAGAACCACTTGGATATTGAATGTCCATTTGTAATTCACCATTACAATAAAAGTATAATGAGTGGAGTTGATTTAATGGATTCTCTCCTGGCACTATATCGAATCCACGTAAGATCTAGGAAATGGTACCACGCAAATGTTACTTTACATACCAGTTAAGTAATACCATGGCCATCACAATCCGTCTGTCGCTGTTGGTTACTCTCGGGAACACAAACACATTAGTATTCCTTACCGGAGACAATAGCACCAAAAAGTTAATGTGTGGGCAGGAATTTTAGACAACTCCATAGTTGGTCCATTTTTTATGAACGGCAACTTGAATGCGGACAAATATTTAGAACTGTTGAGAAACAAGATAGTTCCAGCTGTTCAAAGCCTCAATATGAATTTTGCGCCGAACGACTTTTTTGTTTGGGGGTACGTATCCCAGCAAGTTTATGGGCACAGGCATGAACGTAAATGTAAATGTTAATGCTCTTGTTTGTAGCTCTCGTAAGTTTCTTCTTGTTTCTACTTACGAGTAGTAATCGAACCATGTCATAAATTCGCAATTACAATAAACTTCGATGTTTGCGGTATTATCATTTAATGTTTAAGTGTAAAGTATTTACTTAATAGTTTCAAAGAACACACGACCTTTCGACGTCATCTTAATTGCTTTGGTTTCGTTAGAAATGTTGAAGCTAGATTGAAGGAGACTTAAGTAGTTCATATTTTGTACCTACATGCTAATATGTTCAAGTGGCAACATCGGTAAAATTATGTCTCTCTCACACTCATATAATGCTTATCCCACAATAATGTTTTTCCATACCTGTATATATATATATATATATATATATATATATATATATATATATATATATATATATATATATATATCAAGGATGTCACAGGTATAACAATTTTTATTATTTTTCAGAATCTGTACCAACAAAATGTCTTAATGAAAGCAGACAAGAAATAATTAAATGCATTCAATTCTGGCTAGCCCAATCGCCAGCTCGTTGTGAAAGGTATTGTAAAGAGAGAAAGCGTTACACTTTTTTAAAACTTTACAGAGCAGAAGAAGCAGAGGCGCAGCGAGTACGCGAATTATATAAAGAAGCACTATAAACTATTTATCTAATAATTATTTGTAGCAACTGGTATTAACCAAACTTCCCAAATAACTATGTGTACATATTATCGTTCAGATCATGTCAGATAGACATTGTCAAAATGATTGTTGTGGGATGTAACCAATAAAAAACACTATTTATAACCTAAAAAATTGTGAAATTTGGTATTATCAACAATAATATATTAATTGCATAGTGACCTGCTGATGATACTGGCTACGGGAAGCATGAGCGCTTGTTTCGACGAAAATTTGAACGATTGCGACACAGGAGTGCAAATCTGCTCAAGCAATAGCCTCGAATGCATCCTTAGCGAGTATTATCGATAGTAATGTGTTAAGAGCATGTAAAACTGCTGAAAATCTTGCATGAAGGGTTGCTCTAGAAATAGCTTGAATGCATTTTTATTATTTGATTAAAAAGAGAACGATCCGAAGGGGTGGACACGTTTTAGCACAAATAACAATAAAAATGAATAAAAGATGTTTAGTTAGGGCAAAAAACTTCAATTCATGATTTTCGAACGATTTTACATGCATAAAGTATATTGTAATGACTATTTCCTGGGTAATAAACTACAAAAATACACATAAAAGAAAAGTCACTATGCAATACAAATTAAGTAAATAAAATTACATACTGTTACTATTTCGAACAGCACAAATTATTACAATTAAGAACACCTTTATTATAGTAAATGGTATTTGAAGTTGCTAGTTGAACTCCCTCAGGATTCAACGCTTCTATTATTGTTGTCAGTGGTACAGATTCTAAAGACGCTATTGGATTTGATCTTGTCAAGGCTTCTGGAGCTTTTTACTGTTCTCTTCTCATTTTCTTAATTATTTTTTCATGCTGTTCTTCATCGAGTTGTAAATACGGCCTAATTAAACCAGTAGACGCGTGACCAGTTATTTTTATCAACTGTTCTTCACCAACTCTACTCTTCTCCAAAGCAGTTACAGCAGAAACTCTTAAGGAATGGTTTTTATTTTCTTTGTTTCTAAAGTTAAGCCCGCAGTTTTTGCTGCTTTCTGGGTCCACGTAGACATGGTATACCGACCAACTAGAATATCGGTGTACCAGTTTTTGGATGTAGCAACACCGTTGAAAGAATTTGAAGTTAATAAGAAACGGTCACAATTGGCGTTTCTTCGTTTGTCCATATACTCATGAAATAGTCTCACTGGGCATAAACTAGAATTTTCGCGATTTGTCACCAACCACTTTGAATTGGCACATTTTCTATTGCTGCTTTGTACTGTTTTGGAAAGAATTTGATCGTATTCTATCCTACCAGTTCCAAAATTGTCAATTTCGGGCTTAAAAAAAGTTTCCATACATTTTGTCGCCTCTCCTTCCTCCATCGAGTTCGTAAGAAAATACATAACGTACCTTTTTGATTAAGCCCATCTGGTGTATTTTCATCGCATGTGTCGACAAGTTTCTTGAACTCATTGTAACAAAGAGAAGTGGAGCTCTGTCTTCTTTTCTCCAGAATGGATTGAAGTTCTTTTGGTTTAGAATTTCTCGCTTCCCTTGGTTCCCTGTGAGTTACGTCCTCAAATGGATTGATTTCCCTTCCACATTTATTGCAGTACTTCTCCATAAGTATTTTTGCGGCAGTGTTCCATACAGTTTTAACTATGCTTTCATTGTAGTCTTGGCCATCCATTTCTCGCATATTGTACGCCCAATCTTTTAGAATATTTGCTAGATACCGACCTGTAGCTTGACAATCTAAATTGTACCTTCGCTTATTGCAAAATGCAGTACATTGTCCCCAGATGTATGCTTTAGACCTTTTTGTATTCCAAGATGCGATGTGTTCGGATTTAGTGAATGTGTTCCGAAACGAATCACTTCACGTTTTTACCACCTAACGTCATACTGACAGGAAATTAAAGTACAAATTTAATGTTATGATTATGACACCGACCGTGATTTTCCTAGGCAACGAAACAATGGAAAACCAGAACACTCCAGCATTTAGCTCAATCACGACCGAGGGCTGACCTTTACCGAAAATCAAGTGAAAAGCACATTGTGGTATTACGTTATATATATATATATATATATATATATATATATATATATATATATATATATATATATAAAAAGCCCTGACTTCAAATGAAATAAGCACATGCGTGACGAAAGCTCCAGATGAAAAATATCTAGTGATGAAGGTAATCGTATTCCACATTATTTACTGCAAAATTTAAATATTCTCAATATAGGTTGCACTAGTATACGGCATTACGTGGAATGTAGAAGAAGAAATCACGTAAACGGTGCGATGGCATTTATCGGCGATTGATGGATTGGCAAACCAATAAAAAGACGAAATCGTTATCAGCTCCGTGCGACTCTGTTGGTAAGAAGTGACGTGGATATTTCCAAATACTTTAAATTGAAGTGTTAAAGCGAACGTCTGTAGGATCCAGGTCTAAAAGAAATTGAAGTGAGCCGGTGAGCGACCAGTTCTGGTTTTATTTTTTTATTTCTTTAAATTACGAATTTGAGAATTCAGTGTTATCTCATCGCGCAAGTTACTCAAGCTACTAAGAGTAAAAAACATGTCGAGATTGTTACAGTAGGAACTGCTACTCAAGCCGAGGTTGTTGCTGAAGTTATTACTAGAAATACACCGTGTGATGTAGATAGAAATACAAAGCAATATATCTATGTATGGATTTGATAAAATGCACGAGTACACAAAAAAAGGAAGCAGGTGTTCGAAAATGTTGCTAACGATTTAATAAGGTGTAAGTATAATGTAAATGCACCAATGGTGCTTAGTATTTTGAATATTTTATTAAAAACTAACCGCAAAGCTAAAGACAATAAAACCAGAACTGGTCCCTCACCGTCTCTCTTCAATTTCATTGATTTAAAAACATGAGCATGTAAGAGCATTTTCGCACGTGTTGCACGCTATACTTTCTCCACGCATGTTTTTTAGATTTATGAATTAAAGATGAATTAATGGCGGTTATAAAATATAGGTTTCTATATACATTATTTATTTGCAAAATTATAATTTATAACAAAACTGTTGTTAGAACAATTCTTGGAGGTTAAAGGATGGTTACTTGCAGCAATATTTTTGGTATTATTAAAGAGGTTTGTTGCAGAACTTATAGCAAAAGGTATAACCCTGCTGGAAGGATTTGTTCCAGAACTTATAGGAAGATTTTGGTATAATGTAGTTATAAAATCATTAGAGATTTCAGCCTCCACCTGATTAATAAATCGCATTATTTTGTTTGATACATCCGTTTTGTTGTTTATCGAATCATCTATATACTCTTCAGGAACGGAACTGGATTTCCAGCCATCGTGCCTTTTTAGTACGGTTATATCACTTTCGGCATTAACTAAAATTGTCGCGGAGGTTTTTCTAAAACAATGTTTCCGGTTGCGGCAGTAGCCTGTAACATTTCTTTGATTTGTTACCAATAAAGTCGCTAAATATGCAATGTACCTCAGTACGTATGAACCATGTGTTAGCGAGATAAGTACATCGTAGACTCAAAATGACGGATGACAACCATGTTATAGGTTAGATCATTATGCGATGCCATGAATGACAACTGACTTTTCTTATGACTGTCTAAATTGGTCTGTGATTAATAGTCTGAAGATTTGCTTTTTTGGTACTTCATAATGCCCGGATGTAATGGACTTTACGTAAAAACGGCTCGGAAAAGGGATTTCGAGTATTTAAGTTACCAAGCGGTAAAAATATATCTCTAAAGATTTAAGTTTACTACATTCGTCTGCTTCTTTTTGAGGCGATAAAAATACACAAAGGTGGAACTTCTGGGTCCAGCGCATTGGGAACTGGTATAAAACTTACGCCCGTGATTTATGAAGTAAGTATATCTTGAAATTACTCTATGCAATAAGTTGAAGCATCAAATAGATGACAGCATTTTTCGGAAGAACAATGTGAAATAAAACGTAAATACAGGCGAAGATGATTACGAGCTGAGCTCGTTTCGTGGTAGATACGCTATGATTCCGTGTAATTAAATGTAAACGCCGTAACCCGTTTTACAATTTGTTTCTCAGATTTTAACTAGTTTTACACTTAATCATTATGTTGGAACTTGACGCCTTTACTTGGAGTCATCATGGCTGCTTAATTGCCGTACTTTGGATATTTAGTGACTTTAGTTACTAAAAGGTAATGTGCGTGTGTGGTGTGTACGTGTGTGCGTGTATGCGTCTGTCAGTGTGTGTGTGTGTGTGTGTGTGTGTGTGTGCGTGCGTGTGCGCGCGCGTGTGTGAGTGTACGTGTGTGTGTGTGAGTGTGTGTGTATGTGTGTGTGAGTGTGTGAGTGTGTGAGTATGTGGTGTGTGAGTGTGTGAGTGTGTGAGTGTGTGAGTGTGTGTGTGTGTGGTGTGTGAGTGTGTGTGAGTGTGTGAGTGTGTGAGTGTGTGTGTGTGAGGGTGTGAGTGTGAGTGTGAGTGAGTGTGTGAGTGGTGAGTGTGTGAGTGTGTGAGTGTGTGAGTGTGTGGTGAGTGTGTGAGTGTGTGAGTGTGTGAGTGTGTGAGTGTGTGAGTGTGTGAGGTGTGTGAGTGTGTGAGTGTGTGAGTGTGTGAGTGTGTGAGTGTGTGAGTGTGTGAGTGTGTGAGTGTGTGAGTGTGTGAGTGTGTGAGTGTGTGAGTGTGTGAGTGTGTGGAGTGTGTGGGTGTGTGGGTGTGTGAGTGTGTGAGTGTGTGAGTGTGTGAGTGTGTGAGTGTGTGAGTGTGTGAGTGTGTGTGTGTGTGTGTGTGTGTGTGTGTGTGTGTGTGTGTGTGTGTGTGTGTGTGTGTGTGTGTGTGTGTGTGTGTGTGTGTGTGTGTGTGTGTGTGTGTGTGTGTGTGTGTGTGTGTGTGTGTGTGTGTGTGTAGTGTGTGTGTGTGTGTGTGTGTGTGTGAACGAAAATACCTACGTACATAAAATTTTGTATTTAAGCTTGTTTTCATTTGGCTTAGAACTGATTAGATTTTGGGATAAATACAGCGACGGCGAGGGGGGTTTATTATGGCAGTTTTTGGTTTTTATTAATTATTTCAGCTGCTTATTTCAAAGATATAAAAATACCCAGATATAGAACTTAAACATATCAATTAATTATGTTCTATACAATTTTTTGATTTGACGCGTAATTTAGCGGCAAAAATATTCCTTAGGTAAAATTTAAGTGATAGTTCAAAATTTTTTATTGCCTAAATAACGATTAATTTTATAAGAAAAAGTATCGACGTGTTTTTTAAAGAAAATTTAATTTAACATGATTTTTCTTTATAAATTTTTCAAATTTAACGCAATGTAAGTAAAAAAATTAATTAAGTATGAATGAAAATGGTTATACTGCGTTATTGATGTCTTATAGAACCGGGCGGATTTGACATTTTTTTTAAGTTAACATGTATATATTATCTATCTGACATGAAGTTTTAAACGTCATTGGGACAGAGTTTTTTTTTAGTTTTTCAATATTGCCTGTTTTCGTTATGATCATTTAGTTACCCTAAAAAAATTATAATTCAAATTATTTCATTTCTTTTGATTTTTTAGGTTTGCATCTGGCTGTATATTAACCCTTTGAGTCACAGCGGTTTCACTGTGAAACCACCTACCTAATTGATTCTACAATGAATCGAAACATCAATGTCACTAATATTTTTGAATAAGATGTCGCTAATGGTGCCATCTATTAACTAGTAACGGAAGTTTTCATCTTGAATACTATAGCTCCTTGAAGTTGTCGTTACAAAGTATGGATTGCGTAGAGTGAGACGAACTGTCAGGCGTGTTTACATTCGATTTGTTTTTAGTTATAAATAATCGCTTTTTGGTGTTATTATTTTTAACAGGACTAATCAGTAAGGTACGTAATCACAGAATAAATAATAAATGCAATAAAAGTTTAATATTTTTTTGTTAAAACTACAAAAATATTGGTGGTTATGCTGTAATACCACTATGAAACTCGTGTCTACATAGCTGCGGTTTTTTTTCAGGATGTCAACTTATGAAAAACGAGTAGCACATTTGAAAAGAACGTGGGAAGAATCTGACGAAATTCCTTCTGGGAACGAGTCAGAAGATAGTGAGGAAGGTGATGACATTGGTGACCTAGAGGGAAATTATGTAGTTGCTGCGGACAACTTTTTAATTTCAGATATTCCTACCCATCCAGATATTCCTACCACTGAAGTTGTATCTGATGATGTTGAAATGACAACTCTACAGCAGGACCAGGAAAATGATGAGGACGATACACCGTTGGCAGAACGTTTATATAACGAAGGTATTTTCTGGCTGGACGAATATCATCCACAAAAATTTCAAGAGTTTTCGGAAAACGTTGGTCCTTGCATTGAAGCTGTTGAACCACTGGATGTGTTTATGCAGTTATTTTCTGAAGAGCTGCTGGATTTAATAGTTTATCAAACAAATTTATATTGTACCCAAAAGAATGGTGGAAATAATAACGTTCCTACCAATAAAGAGGAACTGAAAATTTTCCTGGGTATTAATCTTTCAATGGGAATTAAAAAATTACCTTCGTACAAAGATTACTGGTCCGCAATTCCCCAGTATAGGGATGCTTTTATTTCATCATCGATGCCTGTAAATAGATTCAGTTGGTATTTGTCGCATTTGCATATTAATGATAATTTTAATGCTCCAGGCAGAAATTCTGAGAATTACGATAAACTATACAAAGTGCGCCCTCTTCTTACAGCCTTGTCCGAAACTTATAGAACATGTTACAATCCATCTGAACACCAGTCAATCGATGAATCAATGATTCCTTTCAAGGGAAGAAGTACGCTCAAACAATATATGCCTGATAAACCCACTAAACGGGGTTACAAGGTTTGGGTGAGAGCAGATAAACATGCATATGTTTCGCAATTCCAAATTTATGAGGGGAAACGAAATGAAGTTGTTGAAAAGCAACTTGGAATGAGAGTGATAAAAGAACTTAGCAGACAACTTACTGGCAAGAACTACTCTTTATTTTTTGACAATTACTTTAGTTCACCAGAGCTTATGGTGTACCTCCAACTACAAAAAATAAAAGCGGCCGCTACAACACAAGAGAGGAGAAAAGATTTCCCCAAATCATTTCGTCGCGACAAAGAAATGGATAGAGGGCAGTGGGATTGGTTGTCGACTAGAACTGGCGTTACTGCGCTAAAGTGGATGGATAAGAAAGGCATTAATTTTTTATCAAATTTTCACGATCCAACCCAAATAAATGATGTAAACAGGAAGCTGAAAGATGGTACATCCGAAAAAGTTACCTGTCCACCAGCTGTGCTTGACTACAATATACACATGGGTTACGTTGACAAAGCAGATATGCTTAAAGCTTGCTACTGCCTTGATCGAAAATCCAAAAAGTTTTGGCATAGTATATTTTTTCATTTCCTGGATACAACTATAGTCAACGCATTTGTTATTTTTTCTTATAACTCTCTTGTCTATAAAGAAAAATCCATGACACTCAAACAGTTCAAATTAGCTATAGCGACAGGATTAATTGGTGCTCATAATAATTTTGAAAGAAGAGGTAGAAAATCTTCTTTGAAAATTAATTCATTCAAAACAAATGTACTTCAAGAGATTCGATTCAATAAGGCGGAGCATTTACCAGTACGAACTACATCTAGAAGATGTGGATTTTGTTCTACCAAGGAGGAAGTTCATCGGTCCAAATGGGAATGTAGTGTTTGCAAAGTGGCCCTTTGTTTAAATGAAAATAAAAACTGTTTTTTTCCTTTCATACCAAATAAATCGTCCATACAGTTCTGTTCAAAACTAACTTTTCCTTAAAATGTATTATTAATTTGAATTACAATATTAGTTTCCACATGGCAATATTTGTAGTTGTATACCTGTACATTCATAGTGGTTACAATGGGTAACCACCTAATTTTTTTTGTTAAAAATTTTAAAAATAAAAAAAAATACTAAACAGTGTTACTTTTTAATATGTTTTCTACTTATTCTAGAAATTTTAAGAGTACCAGTTATTTTTTTGTAAATTCGTGACTCAAAGGGTTAAACTCTGTCAGACATGAAGTTTTAAACGTCTGTTTGACACAGATTATTGTTTCTGTTTTTACAATGTCGCATATTTTCGTAACTCACTTATTACAAAAGAGGTCGCATAATTATCGTAGGTACGTCATATCCCAAGAATTATGAATTTTGCCGGTTAAAACTACAGCAGCTTTTTTTTTATATTTGTTTAGAAAATATTTGAGACTTAATAATTCAAATTAAAAAACAAAATATATCTGGATAAAAAGGTCTTTAAAACACGCGCGATTTTTCGAGCGCGACGGCGCAGCTCGAAATGGAAATAAGAACTAATAATGTAAAATATGTAAATAAATGTTAAATAATGTTTAAATAAAGGTTTTGAGTTTGTTAATAATATTTTATTTGACGTTACAAGGTACTCCTGTCAGATCAATAATCAAAAAATTGTCATTTAGACTTCACGTTTCTTGAGTTGTTGGTGTTGCCATGGTAACTTTATAAAACGCGCGTTTTTGAAAGTTGGATTTAAACACGCTGAAAGGCGTGCTTTAAATAGGTAAAATGTGGCAGCAATAAAAAAAATTATTTCATTTCTTTTAGTTTCCATTTTGTAGGTTGGATGGTCGTGTGGTGTTCCACGCCAGATATTTTATATTTAAAAATGACCGACCTGTCATGCCCTTTTTATATAGTGCAATCTAGGATATCCCTACTGGGTTAAATTGTTCTAACTTCAAAATGATTAGCTGAATACGCCCCTGCATCAATCACGAATCGTTTAATACACTTTTATATATTTTTTTAAATCTGTAAACATTAATGTATTTAAGTACATATTTTTAATTATATTAGCATGTTTATATAAAACTTTATTATTAATAACAAATCCAAAGTATTTATTGAAAATCATATTTTAGGGATTTTTAATTTGTCACCATTTAAAATTTACGCGCGTAATATTAAACCGTCAAATTATCGGGACTTCACTTTTATCAGTGGTCGTCCTTTCTTCTTGCACGTTTCAGTGCAACATATTGTAAAGATTGAAATTATAAAAAAAATTTAATCATATTCAACAAATTTTTGTTAATATTTTAACCATTTCCAGTATATTCAATATTTATCTATCTTTATTATTGACATATTCTGGGTTATAAGTAAATTTATTAAAAATTTTGTGAATAATGGCAGCTTTTTATATTCCTGAAGACAGTGATAACGGAATACCTAAAGAAAACTTGCAGCAGCCTAAAAAATTTGCAAATGAAAAGGGGAATGTTCGAGTACCTTTACAATGTATTTCAAATAGAAATGGAGCTATTAAGAAACAGACTCAGATTAATGCAGAAGATAATTTGGAATCTGTAAGTATGGTTTATGTATCTTAATTACATTGACTGAGAATCGTAATTGTTAATTTCTTATGTGCTTATCATATACAGGTTTTTTGTATTTATTGGGGTATATGGATAACACAGGTAAGATCGGAAAAAAAACATACTTTACACTTTATTTATTATAGAATTACGTTTTTGTAACCAAATAATATGTGCAATTATTTAAAACTTTTTACATTGGTTCAATTAAGTTTAGTACAACAAAAATTTAACCGAATATAAATTTTCTTTGCATAATAGTAGATTACTCTTCCACAGATTGAAGTATGTCTTATAAGTTACTACTAGTGTGTGTGAAAATTGTGTACATTTGATGCGATTATGCTGGTTTATTACAGCAAATTTACATGCATATAAAGGATATTATTACCGTTTTCACAATTTTAAATTTAACAATTTTATATTTATTACATGTACATATCAAATGCCTCTGAATATATTATTTGGTAACTTACAATTATTTTGGTATACAGCATACTCATACTAATTACTCATGTATGTTCTTTGATCACATTTCACATATCCAGATGCTTTGTTCATTTAATTAAAATTCTATTTGATAAAAAAACTGCAATTATCATATAACATGCAGAATGACAATATCTGTGCTTCTTAAAAAAATAAAATACAAACTGGTAATTTTCATCAGTGCTTTTTTTCATCATTATAACTTTCTGTATGAATTGTTGGTAATACATCAAATTCTTGAGATAAAAAAATTTTAAATTGTTATTAAATACTATACATTTTGACTTCGGATGAAGCCACCATTGGTGGAGGTGCTTAATGTAACTAATTTATGTCAAACTTGACAAATTATTAACAATGTAACTTATAATTAAATACTGTCTAAAAATGTAATTATAACATGCAGATAAATTTCTTTTACTGTTACGTACAATTTTATCATTAACTTTAATAAATAACATTTCTAATATTAAACGTTTCTTTAAATTTGATTTTATTTGTAGTATGTTAGTATTATTATATTGAAAAATGTGGTCTGTTTCATTTGAATGTTTTGATAATGTAGTGCTATACTATATATTTTGACTTCGGATGAAGTCACCATCGGTGGAAGTGCTTAATATAACTGATTTATGTCAAATTTGACAAATTATTAACAATGTAACTTATAAATGAAATACTGTCTAAAATGTTGTTATAACATGCAGGTAAATTTCTTTTTACTGTTATGTACAATTTTATCATTAACTGTAATAAATAACATTTCTAATATTAAATGTTTCTTAAAATTTGATTCTATTTGTAATATGTTAGTATTATTATATTGAAAAATGTGGTCTGTTTCATTAGAATGATTTGATAATGCAGTGCTATTTTGGTTTAACTGGGGTATAAGATTTATGGTGTGTAATCCTATTTTTTTGGGCTGTAAGGACGTTCCAATGTAAACCAAATTGTAGGAACCACATGGAATTCGACAAAAAACTGTTTGTTATTTTATCATTAAATTAGTTTGATTTTAATTTAGATAATAATTTAAACCTTTATTTTCAGTACATAGCAGATTCGATATTTCGACCTAAAGAATAATTATTCAAAAAAATGTATCTTAATAATAATCAAACAAAAAATTAACGCATTTTATAATAAACAAAATCGTATCCAAAATTCTAGAACAAATTCTCTTTATCTACCTATTCACTTTCCTAAGAACGAATGTTTAATATATAAATCATTAAAACCGATGATGACTTCATCTGAAGTCAAAATATATGGCATTTAATGACAATTTTAGAATTTTTTATCTTGGGAATTTGATGTAGGTACCAACAATTCATTATCAAGTATTTTATAAAACATTAAAATAATTTATAACAATTATGTATATATGTATATATGTATATATATATATATATATATATATATATATATATATATATATATATATATATATATATATATATGTCAATCGGGTACTTTGAGGACATTTGTATATCATATACACTTTTTCATATACACGGCACTTCAGGGACTTACAGCTAGAAGGTACTGCCATAGTTCAATATTATATTTTTTGTTTAGTTTTTTCTATAAAATTATTAATTATTAAATTATTAATTATCAACCTAAGGTAATAAAGAGGTAATTTTGCATTTTTTGTTGATCAGACTCCTAATTGCTTATGATTCTATACCGTACAGTAACCACCAATGAATTGTATAAGTACCATTATTAGATCAAGTATAATTTATGTATTATAACCATTACCATGATATTGATTTATCAATTAAACCCACATTGATCTTAATAATATCTGCTAATTAAGTTAATTAGGAAAATTTGCTGTCTCCAGTAGTTTTCGTTATATCCGTACCAAATTGTCTAAATTTTTAGGATGTACCACTCTTCCTTACCTTTCATGTCATCCTTATTATTCTATATTGCCCTGTAATTAAATATATTGATGTCTGTTGGAAAATGTATATGTAAAGGTCTGAGTGTTTGTGTATTTGTGTGTCCCGTTGTGGGAGTGTATGTCAGTGCATGAGCGTGTGAGCGTGAATGTGTCCTCGTTTTCTTTTGTACTCAATATTCTCTATTGTCTTGTAATTAGATGTTTTGAGTATTTTCAGAGGGTACGCGTGTCATGTGTGCGCGAGTGGGTGAGTGTCTGTCTGTATGTGTGTGTGTGTGTGTGTGTGTGTGTGTGTGTGTGTGTGTGTGTGTGTGTGTGTGTGTGTGTGTGTGTGTGTGTGTTTAAGTGTGTGAGTTTTTAAGTGTGTGAATGTGTGAATGTGTGAGTGTGTGTACGTATGTGAATGTAAGTGTGCGTGTGCGTGTGCGAGTGTGTGAGCATGTGAGTTTGCGTGTGTGAGTGTGTAGGTGTGTGTGTCTTCGTGTAAAAGCGTGAGTGTGTGAGTATGTGCGAGTGTGATTATGTGAATCTGTGAGTGCCAATGTGTGTGAGTGTGGCATTGTGAGTCTATGAGTGGCGTGTGAGTATGTGGCTGTGAGTGTGTGTGCGTGAGGGTGTGTGTATAAGTGAGTGAGCGTGAGATTGTATGCGAGTATGTGAGTGTGTGAGTCTGATATGAGACGTAATTTGGTGGAACAAAATTACTAAATTTAAGTATGAAAATGTAAACTTTTATCGAAATGTATATATTTATATAAAATATATACATAGAAAAATACACTTAAAAAACCCAAAAGGTAAGTATTTTAATTATGGAAATTAAGTGTTTCAATATTCGAATAACGATTAGTTTTATAAGAAAATGTGAAGGCATGTTTTTTAAAGATAATTTAATTCCACATAGCTTTTCTTTAAAAAGTATTTTAATACGAAGCCTAAATGCATTAGAACTTAACAAGCTTGGAAATGCTTACATTGTATTATCGGTATTTTATAGACGTGGGCGGCTTTAGATTTTTTTAAGTTAGCATCCATCATGTCTATTTGACATGCAATTTTAAACGTCCCTCTGACGTAGATTATTTTTGTTTTTACATGTGACCTATTTTCGTTATAAACGCATTAAGAGGGGTTGCATAACTGAGATAAAAAAATTAATATTAAAATTATTTTATTTCTTTTAATTTCTACTTTGTAGGTTGGAATGTCGTATGTTGTTCCACACCAGATACTTAGGAAGTACCATTGTTAGTTGTTAGTGTGCAGGTGTGTAGGTGGGTGTGTAGGTGTGTATGTGTGTAGGTGTGTATGCGTGTAGGTGTGTAGCCGTGTAAGTGTCTAAGTGTGTATGTTAGTATGTACTGCAACTACAAAACCATAATACGTACGTACATGTGTAAGGTTCATTTCATTTTTTCTGGAACTGATGAGATTTAAGAAAAAAGTTAGAGATTAAATATTTAATTGCTGTGAATATCTGAATAACTATCAAATTGATTCGAAAATGTGTTAAAGATTTATTTAAATAGCTTTTCCTTATAAAATTTCTTAATACAAGGCCAGATAGATATATTGTTTAAATTCGATTAACAATGCTTTAACTGTATTATAGATGTTTTATAAGAGCCGCAGGCTTTGGAATTTTTTTAGGTTTGCAGTTATATGTCTGTTAACCTCTATCTGACATGAAGTTTTGAATGCCCATCTGACATTATTGTTGTTTTTACAATATTACCTATTTCCGTTATGAACGTAATACAACGGAGGTTTCATAATCATCTTTAAAAAATTATAATTAAAATTATTAAAATTCCTTTAATTTCCACTTTGTAGGTTTGTCGGTCGTATCTTCTTCTACGCCAGTTATTTTTAACACGTCGTTTAATGGCCACTTTAAAACGTAGGAAAGAGTACATTTATTTAAAAGTGTTGCAAACCAAGAAAATATTTATAAATTGCTAAATGAAATTAACAATTTGAACAAATTAGATATAATAGATGTCTATTGTACCGGGTGAATGTTTTAGAACGTAGGACTTTAACATGGTAAATCATATTTTCCGAATTTCTGCTCCCTCTCTGCATCCAGATTAATAAAAACCATAGCAATCGATAAAGGGAAATTTAGCGAATTATACTACAACAAAATTAAGTTTAAATAAATCGTATTATGTGTTGCAATAATTTTTGACAAACCCGACTATTTAAAATATCTTATAAATATAGTCATGCATTACTTTGGTATTATTTATTTACGGCGTTTATCTTAAATTAATTCCAAAAATACCTATCTATCTTACATTAATTTTATTAAGTTCAATGAAACAGTGATATTAACGAATATTTTATTTAAATTAACATAATAAATGCATAATTCTTGTTATTGTTATTTACATTAAAATTGAAAAATGAATTTAGAGTTCGAATAATCCTTCATTTCGTACTGAACTTTTAAGCTTAATAATAATAAAGTAAGATGTGTAGGTATTTTTGTAATTATTGTTTCTGGACAAACGTCATAAATAAATAAAGTAATGCATGTTTAATATCAATATTTTAAAAGGTGAGGTTCTTCAAAAATTACTTCAGCATCTAATTCGATGTATTTAGAATTAATTTTGATGTAGTCTAATTCTATAAATTTCCCTTTGTCGATTGGTATTGTTTTTATTGATGTGGGTGCAAAGGGGGAGGGGGCAGGAATCCTAAAAAATGTGATTTACCATTTTAAAGTCCTATGTTCCGTTCTAAAACGTTCATCCGTTATATAGATTTGCATTATATTCCCACTCCTCTTCTAATTTTAACAATAAATGTTCAAACATTGTATTGGATTTAGAATCCTAAATACCATTTTCTACTCTCATTCAGTATGCAACCGCAGCACAAAAGGAATCGTCTTTAATTATATAACTTACTTAAACCATCATTTCCTGTCCTTTCATAAAAGTAATTAATTTTTTTTCATTGGATTGTTGGTATTAATATTTAAAAGTTATAAACATAGATTGTTTAAATAAGCTTCGCCAAACTAGTTGTCTTGATATAAATAGGATTGAGTTTACGTGTCTAGTAGCTAAGTAGTCATAAATTACGGGATTAGATCAATTGCATACCATTGAAATTGCGTTGTTGTTGCTTAACAAATTAAGGATATTTACTAAAACTACGTTTTACAAAAGGGACAAAACGAATGAAGATTGATCACATCGATTAATTAATTATTAAGTTTGCAATAATACGTATTTTACTATTAAATAACTTTTTCTACAATGTAAATATAATTATCCAGTAAAATTCCAAATACTTAATTACTGCACAATAAGATTTGACGGATGGGATCGATTATACCGAAAAGAATACAATCTCAATTTCAATTTTTAAGAATGCTTTTATTTTAGCACATGTAAATGCCACATAGTTGGTTATCTGTTTTTTTAATTTTCGTTTTTTTTATTTTTAATATTTTCTGTAGTACGGAGATATTCCGCTGCTTAAGATATTTTGGTGTCATTTTACAATATTTGCAAATTAAAGACACTTTTGACGTAGTGAATAGTCAGTAAATTGTTTTATATACGAATTTAATATGGTATTATAGATTTCTTATCGATAGCCACCCTAATTCAATTTAAAGTATCAATGCTAATTAAAATATATGCAACGGTTATGAATTCTTTTGTTGTTAGTCAACCTTTTAAGCGGATTAAGTTTATATTTATACTTTTATAAATGAAGATTGTTAAAACCATCACTCTTTGTTAAAAGCCATTTACTGAGCAACATTTGCATCTATTTACACAAAGGATTTTAGAAAACAAGTTTTATTTAGAAATTACTTCTAAACGTTATTTACTGTAATAAAAAATAAAACTGTTAGTCCATATTTAAAACTAACCACACTACGAATTGAATTCGCATTTTACCAAAATTATCATATTATTATATGAAACAAATCGTGCTTTTTTTTATTTTAAATGATTATTTACTAATCCCACTCATAGATGATATAAATTCCGCACAAGTAAAGATTAAAATCAATAATTCGTCAAGATCGTTTGTTTAGAGTTCATAGAAATTTAACAAAAAGTTTTTATTTGCCAAAAAATTAAACAAAATTAAAAAAAGTGATGCTTTTTTAAAATCCATTTTACTGGTTAAAAAAATTTAATTAACTGACATGTATTTTTTAGATAAACAAGTGTTACTTTAAAAACGTAGCAAAACCATTTGACTTTAACCAGTACACCTTTCTTTGGTAGAAGTAGTTCTTTGAAAATTAGAATTAAACCCGAATGCTTCTTAATTGTGAACATCATTTGCTTACGATTCGAAATCGCAAATCCAGTGCTTATCAAAATATTTTTTAGCAAATAAAATTACAGAAGTAGAAACATTAATTGGTAGTTCACAAGCGTTATGTGCCGGTGGTTTGCAGTTTAGTATAAGAGCAATCGGAACATATCTACTCGTTATGTCATGCGTCACCTCGAGTCAAGACTCGAGGTGTTAAAGCGGCGATAAGCTGTAATTGTATCGGAATATTAATAAAAATGTTTTTTTACACTTGCAAATAAATAATTAAATAATTTCACACCATTTTTCCCAAAGAAACATGTAAAATGGTGAAAAAGGACATATTCTATAAGGTCAGTGAAATCTACAATTTTTAGTACACTGAAATCCCAACCGAACGTCTATCAGTCGTCTGATCTTCAAGCTTAAGTCAAATTTTAAAGGGTAGTCTTTTGTTTGCCGTTTACCTGTATCGTATTTATTTAACACAATATTTGGCAGGCGGCATATTTATAACATCTTCGTTTATACTAGCCCGATTTGCTACTGATTTTTGCTTGCCGCTTCCATACAAAGAAACGACACTATTTCAGTAATAACTAGATTTGTTACTCTCTGATTTTCTGGGACACACTTTAATAAATAACAAACTGCTGTAAAAATTTTAATATTACTAAGCAAAAGATAAAGGGTTAAATTTGTTAAGAAATCAGCTTACATCGGTTATACAATGTAACAAAGTTGGCAGTATCAAAATTTTATTGCAATCTGTCTTTTTTTACATCCCTAAACTTTGATATTGTTTACTACTCTCGTTACCTTATTTTTATCCAAAGAAACAAAAATTGTGAAGAAATTAATATATTAAAACAATTAATTAACTAGCTCATGGTTTAGTTTGCACTACGTCTGGTTTGCCTCTCCAGAAAAAAGTCAAATGTAGTGTGAACGTCCGGAACTAAAGTAGAAAACCTAGATGTCGATGTGAGAATCACATAACCAGTTGAAAATTAATTAAACGGTGCGGAACGAGCAAATGAAAGGCGACGACCTTAAAAATACGGGAATGGGTTTGTGGGACTATGTACTCTGTAAAAAAGCAGTATGTAAGAAAGAAAACGCGTACATGGCAATGATTGCTGGAAAAATGAGACTGGCGGAAAACGGTTATATAAAGTGTACAGACTAAGAAATAAGGAAGCGAAGGGCATTCTAATGATGAGTAAGGAGTTAAGGAGAGCAGAAGGTGAGAGAATGCTGAACGATTTTGAAAGAAATAAGAAACTTGAATTAGGAATAGAAAGCGTTTCCCAAATCATGCCGCAGTAGTGGTGCTGAATACTAGGAACAAAATACTACGGGGATATTTTGAAACGCTCTACAGTAGCGAGAATAAGGGAATGTGGAAGAGATAAGGAATGAAACTGAGGATGATACTGAGTTAACTATGTGGCAGAGAAATGTGTGCGAGTGTTGAACGATGATAAAGCTGCAGGCGGGATGAAATTACTAGTAAAATGCTAAAATGTGGAGGTACAAAGCTTGATCAAATACTGAATTATTTAATGCATACCTTAAGTGTGGAAAAGTACCGAGTGGTTGGAAGAGTGAAATCGATGTGCCAATGAATAAGAATAACGTGAATAAGAGTGACTGCAAAAACTACAGGGAGATCAGTTTGCTGAGAGTACCTGTTGAAGAATTTAGAAGTTTTAATTGATAGAGTATGTCCAATTATCCAGAGTAAGATTTGGTATGTGCAAGGTGGCCTACTTTTTGGTAGAGGATGAGTTGATTAGAGCAGGTGACATAAAAGTTTTTTTGTAAAAGCTGTACTGTGCGTTTGAAGATTTGGAGAAAGCGTATGAATGAGTAAATATACATAAGCCATGGAACACATTAAATGAAGTGAGTAAATGTTTGGTAAACGGGATGCGGGGAGTACATGACCGTAGCAGGGCATATGTCAGGGTGAGGGTAAGTGTGATTATTACTTTAGAATAGAGCAACGAGTCCGACAAAGCTGCCTGATGTTACTATGGCTGTTCAAGGTGTTCAAGGATAAATTTGTTAGGCAAGCATGTACTGATGCAAATGGTATAATGGTTAGCAACGTGAATGTAGTGTATAGTCTTATTAAGTGAGAATGCAGTCTGAATTTCAAACCGCGCTGGGGAAATTTGAAGAAGTCTGTGAAAGAATTAACCTACTGGAAGTGAGACCTGCGTATTTCAAAAATATCTGGTGTGGAACAACACTAAAATGGAATAAAAATTGTAACAATATTTTTTTAGGATAATTATGAAATCTCTTTTGTAATGTTCCTAACGAAAATAGGCTGCATTGTAAAAACAACGACAATCTATGTCAGATGGACGTCTAAAGCTGCATGTTTAGATAGAGGATAATAGATATCGCGATGCTAACTTGAAAAAAAATAGATATTGAAAAAATTGAATAGCGCATAACTAATCGTTATGTTTAAGATCTGTATGTTGTTATATTTGTACCTTTAAAATATACAGTCGTTTCAGAAATATATTACAAAAACAAAAAAAAACTGCAGCTGATAACCCCCTCCCCCCCTCTGCTCGTGATTTTTTACGAAAATCTAATAAACTCCAGAAAGGATGAAATGAAGCTTAGATACATTTCAAGTACGCACAGGTTACGGTTAATCGTTGTAAAATGAGGTAATAAGGCGATTTAGCGATAGTGGAAAAAATATCGATTGCACAACCTTCTATAACTACCAAATATATGCAGTTAAAAGGTAAAAAAGCACAAGAGCAAGATAGCCATTATGGACTCATATTTCTGAAGAGCGTATGTGGTAAGACAAGAAGAGATAGAATGAAAAATGAGTAGATAATAACGGAGTATGGGATAACCAAGACAATGATTCTATGTAATGAATACACTTTGTGAGTTTAGCCACATTGAAGGAATGAACGACGAAAGGTTAACAAAGCAAATACATGAAGGTGATATCGGGAGTAAGATTGGGCGTGGCAGATTTCGAAATATCTGGTTGCATGCAGCAGAATGCATAAAAATAGAAAGAAAGATAAGAGGTTTTAGCATCTTGCGATAGAGAAGAAGGTATGTAAGGATAGTAAAACATCGAAACAGGTTGTAAACGAAAAATAAATAAGAGGAAAAAACGGTATTTCCTACCCGGTTAGAGAGTGGCGTAAGTGTTATGTATGTATGTATGATTTAGTAAATTACTCAAGTATATGGAATG
The DNA here is from genome assembly GCA_036346205.1 of Vesta saturnalis. NCBI lineage: Eukaryota > Metazoa > Arthropoda > Insecta > Coleoptera > Lampyridae > Vesta > Vesta saturnalis. Next base: position 4,147,213 of record JARFJB010002209.1, on the reverse strand, counting down.
TTACTTAAATTATATTTACGAAGCAATACTAGTATTGTGTAGCACTCGCCACACACAAAAACTTAATGAAATACGTAAAATATAAAGAAATTTATTACAAACTAAATAAATCATTTATTGGTCAAAATAAATTAGTCATATAAACGTCACCACTGTATGCTACAATGATAACCAAAAATGAAAAAAGTATTGTCATCGATCGGTCACTTTGAGGACGGGATCATTGAGGACCGTCCTCAAAGTGCCCATTCGTCCCCGAAGTGCCTGATGTACAGCAAATACTTTCCCCGAAGTACCCGTTTGACATATATATATATATATATATATATATATATATATATATATATATATGCACTAATTATATCTACTCGCCAAATGTATATAAATATAAACAAACATTTAAAATGATTTTACAAAACAGCCGCCATTTTGTACAGTCTGTGGAAAAATGACGTGATTATTCTAATTCCAAAGCCAGGCAAACCCAAAGAACAATCTGCATCATATCGACTTATTACTCTGCTGCCAGTGTTATCAAAGGTGTTCGAAAAAATGATACTAGTGAAATTACATCCAATACTCCTGGACAATCTCCTTATATCTGACCATGACTATTGCATCTTAATTAACACCAAAATCGAGAACAAGGACCCCATATTACTTTTTGTCTATCTGTAATAGAAAGGATACTTCCCATAAGAAAACATCGAAAATGAACCACCCTGTACAATCATGACATCTGGGATAGTTTCCCCCTTGAACAAAAAAAATTAGATGTATGTTCCATTTGGAAATATTGCGGTGAATCATATTTAAATTAATAAAGTAATTGTAAAACTCTATAGTATAAATATGGTTGTACTCGTTCACAAACTAAACAAATAATCTTTTATAGTTTATTATGTTCATATAATACAATAAATCATTTGAATTAAAAGACCATAAATGCATGCTACTGAATGACCTCATTACACAAAAATAATAAATTATTAAATGCCATATATTTTGACTTCATCTGAAGTCAAAATATATGGCATTTAATAACAATTTTAGAATTTTTTATCTTGGGAATTTGATGTAGGTACCAACAATTCATTATCAAGTATGGTTGTACTCGTTCACAAACTAAACAAATAATCTTTTATAGTTTATTATGTTCATATAATACAATAAATCATTTGAATTAAAAGACCATAAATGCATGCTATTGAATGACCTCATTACACAAAAATAATAAATTATTAAATGCCATATATTTTGACTTCATCTGAAGTCAAAATATATGGCATTTAATAACAATTTTAGAATTTTATATCTTGGGAATTTGATGTAGGTACCAACAATTCATTATCAAGTATTTTATAAAACATTAAAATAATTTATAACAATTATGTATATATGTATATATGATATATATATATATATATATATATATATATATATATATATATATATATATATATATATATATATATATATATATATATATATATATATATGCACTAATTATATCTACTCGCCAAATGTATATAAATATAAACAAACATTTAAAATGATTTTACAAAACAGCCGCCATTTTGTAAAATAATTTAATATGGCAAGTAATACCTCATTTGAAAGCTTGCTCCAAGTCCTTTTCAACGGCATCAACAACATTAAAATATTACTACTGATTCATGAGGTTCAACCCAAAAACGCCAATTAATGTTTTGAGGTCTTTGGGTTGAAACTCATAAATCAGTAGTAGTCTAAACGCCATATACGAAGACACCAAGCTGCGCGAAAAAAATCACGTGACCGTGTACTATTCAACCGGAAAATATTAGTTTTTATTATTATTATTATTATTATTATTACTCATTTATTACTCAACAGGTTTTCATCCAGTTACAGAGTAATGAACAGTCAAAAACAATATTATACATATACAGATAATAAAGCACAAGTAATGTATATTACAAACATTGAACACTAAATTATTAAAATATTAAAATATTAAAATTTTAAAATAGTATCACAAAAGAATAATTTGTTCGTTAGCAAATTAATAATATTACATAAATGACTACATAAATAGTTGTGTTGTAATCTATTCTGTTTTCAGTGTCCCTAACATACTTTTGAATTCACTAAGCGTGGTACAAAATAGATCGGCATTCGAGCAAAGTTTATTGTAGAGAAAACACATTTTATAAATAGGGTTGGTTCTAAAATTATTTACATTTACTACTGGGAGGTAAAATAAGTTTGAATCTCTTAGTTGCCGTAGAGGTACATTGAACATAATGAAGTTTAAATTGCTTGGGTCATCTATTAGGTTAGTTAGCAGTTTAAAGAGATGTAGAAGTATGTGTTTTATTCTGCGTGAATTCAATGAAGGTACACCAAATTCATTTAACAGCTCTAAGTATGGATAATTTCGAGCTGGGAATTGTTTATGTTTTATAAAGTACACATATTTTAAAAATTTTCTTTGTATTTTTTCGATACTGTTGACTAGGTACACATAAAATGGAGACCAGATCAGGCTAGCATATTCTAAATTAGATCTGATTAAATTATAATATAATACCAGCAAACAATCAATATTAGTAAAATTTTTGGTATTGCGAATAACGAAGCCAATAAATTTCAGACTTTTGTTAATTATAGAGTGTATGTGAACGTTAAAACTTAAGTTACTATCGAAGATGACACCGAGGTCCTTAAAGGACGCACTGCGCCTAATCAAATCGTTATTTAATTTATAATTGTACTCCAGTGGTGTTTTCTTATTAGTAAATGATACTATTTCACATTTTTTTATATTAATGGTCAGTTTGTTTTGGTCACACCATTCAAAGATGTTATCGAGATCTGTTTGTAAGCTACTAGCGCAGTTTATGTTAGATATTTCGCTGAAGATTTTTATATCATCAGCAAAAAGTAATTTATTATTAGTGATAACTGACGTTATATCATTAATAAACAGCGTAAATAATAGCGGCCCAAGTACAGATCCTTGAGGCACGCCACTACTCTGGGGGAACATCTCTGACTGATATCCATTATGTTGAACAAATTGGAACCGATTAGTCAGATAAGATGATATAAGAGTAGTTGCATCTACAGAAAAATTAAATTTTTGTAGTTTTTTTATTAAAATGTCATGTTGTATGGTGTCAAATGCTTTGCTCAGATCTAGGTAGAGAACATCACATTGTGACCGTTTATTTAAACAGGAAGCAATAAAATGTGTGATAAAGCACAAATTTGTTGTGGTAGATCTACCTTTTATAAAACCGTGCTGATGTACAGACAGAGACGTACTTACTTGATTGTAAATACTATCAAACAATATATATTCAAAAACCTTTGAAAAATTGCAAAGTATAGAAATTGGGCGATAATTTTTAATTTCACAGCGATCTGTGTTTTTAAATATAGGTTGCACTCTAGAAATTTTCCATAAATCAGGAAACACCGAAGTTTTTACAATTAGATTAAATATATAAACTAGGGAATCAGCTAAGATATGTGAGCAATCCTTCAACACCACTGCTGGTATAAGATCTGGGCCACAACTAAAAGTAGATGGGAGACGTTTACATGCGTTAATGACAACCTGTGAAGTTATTTGTGGTATACCAACGATGTCGTTATCATACTTGTTATATTCATATGTAGTACTCACTAACGAATTGATTGAAGGATCATGACTATCCACGTAAACACTAGCAAAGTAACCTGCAAATGCATTCGTAACCTGTTCTGGTGTAGTAAAGACAGAGTCACCATTCTTAAAAACAGAAGAATTGCTCGTAGATTTCTTTTCATTTAAATAAGACCAAAAAAGTTTGGGGTTTGATTTCAAACAATTTTGTGTTCTACTGATATAGTTCTTATAATCGGTACTTATGCTAGGCTTAGAGTGGGCACGAACGCGGTTAAAATTGAGTTTAGCAAGTTTGTTATTTCTGTTGCGAACTACTTTGTTATAATAGCTTTGTTTTATCTTAATCAAGTTTATAGTATGCTTACTAAACCAGGAAGGAAAAGAGTTTCTTAGATAATGACATTTCGGAACATAGGTATTAAATACATTAATTAAAATATTATTGAGGGCTCGAGTGGCTAAGTCAGGAGAATCATAACTAGTGATGTTAGAGTAGTCGCATTTTGAAATCGCATTATACAGCAGCCGTAAATCACATTTACGAAAATTAAACTTTAGTTGATGTTGGTTCCTTGTAAATTTGGGTTTAATTATGTCACCATTACAGTGGATTTCTATAGCAGGATGATGCCGAACTTCGTATATAAGTGGATGAATAGTTTTAGTAACTTGTGACTCAAACACGGATATATTATTTACAAAAACCAGATCTAGTACAACATTATTAACATTCCTGATGTTATTTATTTGCGAAAACTTTAACAATGACATGAAATTTAACAATACCTTTTTATTTGAACTAGAATTAGTAGTATTATGTAATTCAGGAACATTGAAATCACCAACTAAAATAACAATGCAGTCAAGGGTTTGTAAAAATGATTCTAAAGCCGTTATTGTCAGACTGAATTTTAGTTGGCTAGTAGCCGACGGAGGAATATAAATTCCAGCGATAACACATCTTTGATGATCGATTAATATCATCACTGCTAAGAAATCGACCTCGGGAGGCAATTTATTTAATAAATTAGTTGGGATACTTAGAGCGTACGCATTGTAAAGCGACTTAACTGCTATTAAAACACCACCACCTCTAGATAAGCTACATTTTACCAAATTTCTACCTTTCCTAAATATACGGTAATTAATATTACTAATTACTAAGTAACTCTGCATCATGAATGTCACCTTTTAACCACGTTTCAGATAAAATAATGAAGTCATAAGTATGTAAACACGATGATTTATAAAGTTCAGTAATTTTTGTGTTCAACCCTTGAACATTTTGATAATAAATTGAGAAATTTTTACTATTCGAGAACTCAGCCGATGTTAGGAGAAAGTTGCTAGAAGTGGTTCTTGAGAGTTTAAAGATTCATTAGCGGTGCATGACTCACTACTACCGGTCAACGATCGATCAACATAGTCTAACATATCGTCGCTAGATTCACTTGCATTGGTACCGCACGATTCTACATTAATGGACATAATATCACTTCGTTTTATGTTACTACTGGTACCTTTACAGTTTATTATTACTAATTTCGAATTATGCGGCCACTGATTCAGTACAATGTTCTTGAAACTACCACAGATTTTGTGTTTACCAGTCAATTTAAGATGTAGACCATGTTTTGTATAATCATTACGCTCAAGAATTGAATTTACATTTAAAAAATTCATGCTTTTGTATCTTTCCCTATACAATCTTACTACATTAAACATTTTGACATTAACATCATAAATACTTCGATTTAGATGCGGATTGTCAAATCTGTAAGGTACAGCACATAAACACAGGTTTGTGAATCTGGCAATAGCAGAGATTTTGTGTAACTGTTCAGATTTAATTGTATCATTAGGGGCACTAATGTTATTTGTACCAGCCAGACACAAAACATAATCATTACTATTAAATGAAAATGTTTTGGTAAATATATCTTCAATTACGTGATCAAACAGTGCGTTGGGATAAAAAAAAGATTGAATTTCGAATTTATCATAATCTAAGTAATTCCTTAATAGAAGCGCGAAATCTCTACCATGACTATCAGCTAAGATTAAAATCTTACGTTTGGAAACCACATCTTTATTAATTGCAGTTATATTGTGTTTCCTTTGGGAGTTGCTCATCATATTAACACTTAAACTATCTTGAATGAGCGGCTGCTTAGTATTGTTGGTTGTACTAATGAAATTGCTAGTGTTACTTACTGAATAAATATTTTCCGTGGTTTCTGAGTTATTCAAGACACTTTTTCTTTGATATTACAAGTTTCTTGTTGGTCTAATAGATTTTTACTATCATTGCAATTTAATGAGGTCTTAAGCAGTTTAATTCTTTTAATTCTTTTGGTAAGCTTCCCAACCAGAAACTCTAATTGTTGCACCCGTTTTACGAGAAAGTGTAGTTGAGAGATTGAATACTTCTTATTTGTCTTCTTTTTTTTTACCGCTTTGATTGATAACGTGTTGTTTGACGTCACAATTTTATCGGCAACATCCAAAATTATTTCGTTGTTGCTGATAGCTTCCGTAGGACAGTCTAAAGCTTTTTTAAGGCGATCATATAGAACTTTTTTAATTCCTGTGTGAGGTAATTTTCGTTTTTTGAGTTCGTTTTTTAATTCAATGTAATTCAAACTAGAAACATCTAAGTTCATGGTTACAGTTTTTTTAATTCCTGTGTGAGGTAGTTTTCGTTTTTTGAGTTCGTTTTTTAATTCAATGTAATTTAAATTAGAAATATCTAAATTCATTGTTACAGTTCAAAGTCAGAGAGTTTGGCATTGGCCTTGTTATTATATCACCATTTTAAATGTGCAATTTATTATTTTACAGTTATCACACTACACAGGCACACACTGATTTAAATACTATTTTACCAAAACACACTACGATAACATAATACACAATAGGGATAATTATAGTAAAAATTGTTTGAGTATTAATTAAAAGACTTATTAAGAAAAGTAAAAGTTACGGTTTGTCATTTTTTAGTTAATAACCTCTTAATTATGATGTTTATATTTTATCATAAGTACAACAAACAAAAAAAAACATTTATTTAATTGTGAAAAGTGAAATATAAGGTTATGTTACTTGTTCATAAATTTACTCGGAAATGTTGTAATTCGCATTTTAATTATTAACCACAGTTCTAAGGGTAAATAATTCGTGTCTAAACAGTTTTATACTGCGATGGTTATAAATAGGTGTAATAGAGGGGGTAGAGTTTTATCGAATTCAAATATTAGATAGTATGTAAGTTCAAATAAAGTTGAAGAAGTTATATCATTTGTTATGAGGAAAATATAGTATACGAATATAAACAAAAAAATATACAACAAAACAGGTTTTATGGGGTTTGCACAATGATGTTGTATTCATAAAAGCATTGAGCTATGGCAGTAACATGTTAAAAAGGTCAACACGATACATATTAGTGTGTTAAAGATAAATAAGAAATTTCACATATAAATCAATATAATTAGGAATTAAACACATAACAGATGAACTGCAATAATCCTAATGTGTAGAACATGTATAATAATTGGTACAATGCATAAAAACTCTGCGAACTACAAAAAGGGTTATGGTACGAAGACGTTATGTTGGTAGATCATAGAATAAGTGTTTAAAAAGTGCTTAAGAAGTTAAAGTGCCTTAGAAACATATCTAAGAACATGAACAACACATGTGCAATGTGAAATTAACTATATAAATACAATAAAATATTACACAATTACTCTACACTTATTTCTTCGTTATCATAATCCGATATAAAATCAGATTCATGCGACGAGTCTCCACTCCTACGTATAATCAATTCCTCACAAACGACATCCATAATATGCTCTTTATTAATGTATTCCTCTTCAATTTCTTTAACATGACGGCACACTTCTTGCCAGTGGCTCTCCAAATCCATCGAACACTTTTCACGAGTTAGTTTTTCAACATCGGCTAATTTAAAAGTTGTGTTTCTCGATGCCACCCAAGCTTTTACAATGGCCCATATTTTTTCCATTGGATTTAGCTCCGGGTGGTATGGAGGTAGTCGACATACAGAGTGACCACCTTTCGCAAATACAGCATCAATTGAATATTTCGTGTAGCTCGGTTTATTACATTTTATTAAATCATACAGCTCCACTTTTGTTTGGGATTCATCATGTACGATCCCTCGTTCTTGTAACCAAGTTATGATTTCCATTTTTTTACTGCTAAAAGTTAGATGTTTAGCTGCTAACGTGTTGTGATAACTAGCATTATCCATAACAATAACTGACTTTTCGAGCAAATTCGGTAATAACTGGTGCTCAATCCATCGTTTATAATTAATAAAGTTCATATCGTCCTGATAATCACCTGATTTAAAAACTAAGAGGGCATTATTGATAAATCCCATTTCACCACCGGCATGTATTATTATAAGACGTTGACCTTTACCGATTGGAAATTTTAAACTTTCGTTGGAATCATCTACCCAGGAATGTGGCGTTGTATGCGATGCATGTATATATGTTTCATCTGTATACACAATGGGTCGCCCTGCTCTTCGATACTTTGTTATTGCTCGTATATAAGCACAACGTAAAGATCGTATATCGTATCGTTGCATTAAACATTTACGATTGCCAACGGTTTTCGTCCATTTAAAACCTATTTTATTTAGTAATCTTCTTAAAGACGTCTCCTTCCCAGAGAAACCAATGGATTTGTCATTTTTAATAATATTATAGATAGCATTGACGGTTGGTCATCGTTTCTCCGTGACATGAAAATTGTGTACAATGCTTCGAATGACTTGTTCCCTGAAATTATCGACAGATGATCTTTGTGCGGTTTTCATTCTTTTATTGGAAGTCTTGAACGATTCTATTTCACCACGTTCTAACGACGGTATTTTTAAATACTCCAGTTGCTTTCACAACGATATCAAGAACGTTAACTGTAAAGAAATGTAATCGTAAAAAAACTGACAGATGTTAATCGTACAATAATGACATACCTTCATTCATATTTTTATGAAACTGATAAACATTCCAAATAATTTCGCGGCCATCTTACGTTAAGACACGCCGCTTCTTTGCCGGAATGTTTGATGTACTATCAGACGATGTACTCGCATCACCCATTATAAACAACGAACTAAATCAATATATTATATTAATACATATTACTGTGGATTACAAATACAACTTACTTGTAAATCAAAGATGCTGAAACGGACGGAGTTTTGAAAAAAACTGTTTACAATTGATAAAAACGTGCACGAAAAATGAGGTTAGAAAACAATAAACAACGCTACATGTTGTGGACGGAACATAATATCTACTTCTCATTCATAACATTATTCCATTTCTTTTTAATGCAATATTCGGTTTCTGCGCAGGTGTCTTCATATTTGGCGTTTGCTCTAATATTTCAATGTTGTTTATGTCGTTGAAAAGGACTTGAAACGACCTTTCAAATGAGGTATTACTTGCCATACGATCCCTTTAAAATTATTTTACAAAATGGCGGATGTCCGTCATTTTTAATGATTACATCACTGAATACCATCAAAAACGTAATATCCTCGCCAGGAGTGTTTACCGCTATGTTATTAATTTATGAATTTAGCTATCCTATTTGTTTATACTGTCTTCTCCTATAAAACAGTGAATTGAATAAGAATGGTGAACATTCGCAGTGCATTTGACGAAATCGACATACGGTATTGAATAAGCAAATGTAGTAGAAAGAGTAAACCTATAAACGCGAAATCAATTTGTGTTATAAGCATAGGAATTTACTTCTATTTGACTACTTAGATTAGGAAAAAAGTTTGACTAATACTATATAACCTCCATTTGTTTGTTTATCCTTTGACTGTTTCCTCATTTCCTACATTTACTGCTTTTAATCATCATTTATTACACACTTTAAATCAGTTCTAAGTTTTAAAAAATAAATCACAATCAATAAGTAATTGTATTATGGAATTCTGTAGCTTTAAATGCTGCCATCTCAGGGTATATTTTTTAATCAGAATTTATTATAACGAAAATAATTGTGACTCATGTTTTTCATATTACAGCATATGAATGTATGTGATGACGTAGCGGTAAACACTCCTGGCGAGGATAGTATAGGTGCCTTAGTTCGATTTGCCACAATTTTATTAATTTCAGTTTTATGGTTCACATAATCGGTTGAGGGGGCTTTAGACGGGCACTGTATATGCATAATCATTGGTGGTAGTCATCTTCCAAAATGGTCACTGCCCAATTTGATTATTTTACCAAAAAATATCCACAACCAGAGCCAATGAATAGGTAAAACTGTATATGATTAGTTAATTATACTCACCAAATGTTGGGTACAATATGTACAATATATATATATATATATATATATATATATATATATATATATATATCACACATATATATATATATATATATATATATATATATATATATATATATGCACTAATTATACTCACCAAATATTGAATACAAAATCAAGGACTAAATTGATATATTTTTAAACAAACAATTTTTTTTAAATTAGAGTTTAAGTTTGATTAATTATGTTAAATAATTTATTATTTTTGTGTAATGAGGCCATTCAGTAACATGCATTTATGGTCTTTTAATTTAAATGATTTATTGTATTAGATGAACATAATAAACTACAAAAGATGATTTGTTTAGTTTATGAACGAGTACAACCATATTTATACTATAGAGTTTTACAATTACTTTATTAATTTAAATATGATTCACCGCAATATTTCAAAATGGAACATACATCTATTTTTTTTCGTTCAAGGGGGAAACTATCCCAGATGTCATGATTGTACAGGGTGGTTCATATTCGATGTTTTCTTATGGGAAGTATACTTTCTATTACAGATAAACAAAAAGTAATATGGGGTCCTTGTTCTCGATTTTGGTGTTAGTTAAGATGCAATAGTCATAATCAAACTGTAAAAAGATTCTTAAGGCACTTTTTTAAGTAGAATCCGTTAGTGCATTCACATTTTTAATACCTCCTTAATTTAGAAAGATGACATAAGGTTGTATTTTTTTATATGGAAACCATAGTTGGCTATGACATTTTTTTGAGCTTTTCAAAATATATGACACTTCTATGCTATTTTAATAATTCATTGATTTTTTAAGTTTTTTCTTATTTACGATTTATATTAAGAACGCACAGTAGGCATAGGAGACTGAGATTTATTTAAGTAAAAACAAATGATACCTATATATCAAATAATAAATTAAAAATTAGAAGTGTACAACGAAGTGGTCTTTGCATTTAGTTATTAACATGCCTGATTATACAAATTCAGAAATATGTTGCATGTTCAAGTGTTTTATATTATCCGAAGGTGATAAGAACGTGGCATCGGAATTATATTTACAAAATTTTCCTGAAAGGTAGCAGCCAAATAAAAATATTTTTGAACGGTATAGTTAATAGAAATTAAAATTTTTGCTGGCTCAAAACAATATCTTAATTAATTTTAGGTTACAGAAAAATTTCATTGAATTCGATTCTTTTAAAAATACCAGGCCAAAAACTTACTTTAAACGAAATTCTGAAGAAAATTCAATGGTGGTCTTAGGACAAGTCGAAGCAGAGCCAACAACTTCATCTAGACAAATGGTTAATCTAGGCGTGTCTCGAAGCAAAGCCCTTCGAATTTTAAAGAAACACAAATATAGTCTGTAAAAATAAAGATTTTCTATTTCGGCTTAGCGCTTTATTACTCTGAGACATTGGGAATATACAGCCGTTTCTTTCTAACGTTTGGGTTTCAATAGAAACGTGACTTAAGTGAAAGCGTAAATTACCTGCTCAATGACTTAACACCGCTCGCGAGAGGTAAACACAATGGAATTTTAATTCTATTCTAGAAGTTATAAAACGTTTTGAACGATATGTTGCAAAGTTTTTTTTTGTGTGTGGATTCAGAGGTTTATTACTTAATATAATTCATTTATTTTGAAATGTGCAACAACGAAATCATTACTTGGCAATTAAAAAGGAATTGATATGCATAAACCAGTTTTTATTGTTTGCTAATAGTGACATTAATTGTACATGCAGAACATAACGTATATTCAAATATTATATAGGAATGCACTTATACCTAATGGGATAATTGAATATTGAATTCAGTACCGAACTGAGTTCGTTGAAAACGTGTGGTAACTTCTGGAATAGGATTACATTTCCATTGTCTCAGAGTAATAAAGCGCTAAGCAGAAATAGAAAATTTTTATTTTTACAGACTATACCATTGCTATAGATTTCGGAAAGAACATTTTTTGACTATAGACGACAGAAGGCGGCGTACTGAGTTTTGTAACTGGTGTATAAGTCAGTGCCAAAATATACCTAATTTTCAAACTCTGTTGCATGGTCAGACGAGGCGCATATCAGTAGTGATGGTATTTTTAATAATCACAATTTACCTTACTGGGCGGATACTAACGCTCATGTCAGTGTTGTCCGCAGGAGAGAAGGGAAATTTGGAATAAATGTGTGGTGCTACATTAAAAAAGGACGTTATTATTATCACATGTATGAAGGAACATTAAACTCTATGAAATATCTCGATATTCTACGAATTCATTTGGAGGGATTTCTAGAGAGTCTTCCTTTAGCACAATATTGCAATGTCATGTTTCAGCAAGACGCGGAGATTAATTCCGTTTAAAAGATGATTACCTAACATTTCCTATTATAAGTTCACGGCATTTTGCGTTTTAATTGACTCTAATGTAAATACCGTGTATTATGATCTAATTTTATTAGCGCAATATATTGGTAGTGCACTGAATTTTAAAACACTATTTGTAATCTCATATCTGATAACAGTGAACGCATTTAAGATGCAATTTGAAAGTTCAAAATATAAAAATAATACGATTTTTGAAAGGTTAGATCTGTTTACCGAATGTTGTTGGCTTTAAAAGAGATCACATGGCAAATTCATGATTAGAGGTGATACGATTATTTTTTATATAAACGGTTTTGTTTAATGTAATAAATTAAGAGAGTTTCTCAATAGCGATTGTTCAGCTTTGTGTTTGTTTTCCTTTTTAGTTTTTTTATTACACTACAATCTGTCAAGTGACATTTAGTAGTTGGTTTGACCCATGAATAATTAAGAACTGAAAGACATGAAGACGAAGTATCCAATAATGTTTCGTCTATATTATTCTAAATCTAGTTTAACATATACTATACTGCTCTATAGTTTATACAACACAACTATTAAATTACAGGAATCTGTTTGCTAAACTGCCGGTTTGAACCTTTTTAAACGTGGTTGTCGTACAGCATCATCTAATAAGCACTCCACTAGAGGATTAGGGTGAACACTAATTCGATCACAGTAGCGCGCACTAAACTTTTCTATTTCTTGATGAATAGTTGAAATTACGAGATCACTACGTATAGTTTCATTGGCAACATACCAGTGGGCGTTTACAATGGATCTGAGCACTTTTGATTGAAATCGTCTCAGTATTTCAATGTTAGATGTCTCTGCTATGCCCCATAGTTGTATACCATATGTCCATATGGGTTTAATCATGGTTTTGTATAACAATAATTTGCTTTCCAAGGATAATTGTGACTTTCGTTCTATCAACCAGTACATTTTTGGTAGCTTTAATCCCAATTGTTTACGCTTTGTCCATATGTGCGTCTTCCATATCAACTTCTTGTCTAGATGTATTCCAAGGCTTGATTATTTAGGGATACAAGTGGGCATCATTTATTTTTATGCGCCACTTAGTACACCAGCTCTGTATTTTATTAAGGTGAGTTTGTAATTGTTGGGATGCCAGATTTGGGTCGGTATGAGATTTAAGAACTGCCGTGTCATCGGCAAAAGTAGCGACCATGTTTCCTGCTGTTGTCGGGAGGTCCGCCGTGAATAGCAGGTATAAAGTGGACCCAGGACGCTACCCTGGGGAACACCAGACCCGATGGGTATAAGGGTGTTAGTTCGCTGCCATATCTCATTTGAAAGTGTCGGTTGGTTAAGTACGACTTTAGGATTTCATAGTAGTCTGACGGTAGTATTTTCTTGATTTTACAGAGCAGCCCCTCATCCATACCTTATCAAATGCTTGAGCGATGTCTAAGAATACTGCAGCACAGTATTTCCTCTCTTCGAAGTCTTTAGTGATTTTATCAACTCTCTGTAGACTTGTTCAATTGTTGCGTGATTGTTCCGAACGTCAAACTGGTGGTCAGATATGAGGAGATTGTCCAGGAGTATTGGATGTAATTTCTCTAATATCATTTTTTCGAACACCTTTGATAACACTGGCAGCAGACTAATAAGTCGATATGATGCAGATTGTTCTTTGGGTTTGCCTGCCTTTGGAATTAGAATAATCACGTCATTTTTCCACAGATTGGGGAACTGTCGGAGCCTTAAAATTGCGTTGTATAAATGCGCAATAAATTTATAGCCTTTCTGCGGCAGTTCTATGAGAATAAGGCCAGTAATTAAGTCCTGACCTGGGGCGTTGTGCGGGTTTACTTTGTTGCGAATGGTGTTCTCGGCTTGATCATTTGATACGGCATTTCTAGAATATTTTGTGTTGCTACTGTCATATCTTGTTCCGCCGGGAACGGTTGGAATACATTAAGATGATACGCAAAGGTAGAAGCCTTCTCACTATCACTTTTTGCCCAGCTATTATTAGTGGTACGAATTGCTGTATGGTGTTTTGGTTGGTTTACTGTCTTGTGGCTTTCTAAAGCGTGTAGTCGTTTACCTCTAACGGTGACAGGTGTTTTAAATTAGCTTGTACATTCTGATTTTTTATGTTAGAAATTAAGTTTTTAAGCTCGGAAGTAGCATGATTTAGAGTCCTTTTGTCATTGGGGTGTCGAGTGGTCTGCCATATCCTGCGTAGTGTACGCTTTTCTGCGATTTTATGTTTAACTATGATTGGGTAGCTTAATGAGCTGATGTGTTGATTATTACGGGTTTGTTCAGGTGTAGCCTGGCGAGCCGCTTCTTGAAGCATCTGATTAAAATGTGACACTGCGTCATCTTGGTCATTTGCGGATTTTAATGGGATATCCATGAGTAAGGATTCTTCGATTAGGTCTCTAAAGAGATTCCAGTTTGTGTCTTTGTTGGTGAGAGCAAGATTTAATACTTAGTAAATTTAAGTTTATCCCTTTAACGAAGCACAAGTCAAGTAAGTCAGGCTGTTTTCTAGGGTCCGTAGGCCAGTATGTAGGTTCGCCTGTTGACAAGGGTTGTAGATTCACATTATTTACAGCTTTCAACATCTCTCTACCTTTTGTGGTAGTTATTCGAGAACCCCAGTGAACATGCTTTACCGTTAGGGAGGGGGGGGGGGGGGCATTCTTTGCTGTATTTCCTTATATGTAGGGCAGCCTTTATAAGTTGCAGGGTGATTCTCATTGCATTTTACACACTTGTATTTTTCTTTAGGTTCGCATTGAGATGTAGCGTGAGTGCCAGTGAATTTAACGCAACGATGTGTTCTATTGCAAGAAGTTTTTGTATGCCCGTGTTTTCGGCACCTGGAGCATTGAGGTATAGTTCGTTTGACGCGTGGGGTTTCAAATTTGATTACGGAGCATGAGTCTGTTGATATTGTATGTCTTTGTTATTGTCAGATGGCTTTAATTCTACAACGAAAAGGGGTAACTCTTTTTTCGTAACGGCTTGTTTCACATTCCATATATTTATTGCTGTGTGTTCAAGCGATTTAATTCATCTTTTATTCCATTTATGCTAGTGGATGGATGCAGATTTCTGAGAGACTCTGAAGCTACTCTCTTGTTTCACCTGATTGGTATGGAAATCAGTATGTTTTTCTATCAGGTCTTTGCTTATTAGTCTATATTTTTCAAAGTTATAAGTATTTTGATTTCGTCATTGTTGATAGCTTTGAGGGTATACTCATCTTTAGCTATCGATTCCAAGTAATTAATTAATGGTTCAGTAGTTTTAACTCCGGAAACAAATATCGGTGGGTGGCGCCCATTATTAATGACGATTTGGTTTCATTTAAAGTGTGATTTTTCACCCAGTTTGCGACTTATGTTAATACGGCGAATTACACCAAATACAAAAATTCTGTAACACCGTCTGCGACCCTTATATCTCACTGAGCACTCGGCACATTTTTATTGTCTGTTACGTCCGGTGTTAATTCCGTTTTCACATATAACAAGTTGAGATGTTAGAACAAATTTATGTCATATGAAAAAGATGAAAACGCAAACTGTAATTGTTATCGAAACATCAATAATATAAAATATAAATAGAAAAATACATACCTTAAAATCTAAAACATTAGTATTTTAATTAGGTGTAATATTCGTGAAAGAAATGTTTGTTTGTTTGTTTATTTGTTTGGCGTAAAATATACACAATAATTACAATAATAGAAATGTATAGGTACATAAAACATATATATCACATAATGGTATTTAAATTCTTTAACAAACTTTGAATATACTAGTACCTACCCTGCAACATTGACAAAAAGATCATCCAATGAATACAATGCCGTTTTATTGAGGACTTTTGAAACCTCTTGTTTGAAGTGTTTATATATCAATATACACTTTATATGTTGTGGAAGAGCGTTGTAGATAGAATCTTAGACCCATTTGTAAATATGAGGTGTCATGTGCTCTATTGTTTGATGCGGCTAAAGTAAAATTGTTTTTGAATCTCGTGTTATACGAGTGATGATCGGAATTTAGAGAGAATTGCGATTTATTTTTAAAAACAAAACACAGACATTCCAGAACATATAGGGCATAGATAGTTTTAATGCAATGTTTTTCAAAAAACAACCTGCATGTGTCTCGTTTTCGTAATGAAAACATTGTACGAATGGCCTTTTTTTGTATTTTAAATATGTCATTAATTAATTTGTTGTTTGCATTTCCCCACAAGATAACGCCGTACCTCACCTTTGCTTCGAACAGTGAGTAATACACTTGAAGTAACGTTTTTTGGTCACAAAATTTGTACATTGTGACAGAGCAAAGATAGATATGTTCAACATTAATTTCAAGTTTTCTATGTGATGCCGCCAATTAAGATTTCGATCTAAAGTAACTAGGAACAACAACAACTACAAGAAACTACAGGATTCACACGTTTCAATGTTTTTGGATTCAAACTGTAGGCCTCTAAGACTAACCGTTGAGTTTTTACTATATATTAAAATTCTTGTTTTGTCGACGTTCATTAAAAGTTTATTTGCATTAAACCAGTTTACAAGCGTTTTTATTATGTTATTTAGATAATTTTCTAGATTATCATTTCTACAAGCAACAGTTACGTTAGTGTCGTCTGCGTAAATTAAGACGTTGTACGTATATGTGTAATTAATTGGTAGGCCATTAATAAATATTATAAAAAAGTATGAGATCAAGGCTAAAGCCTTGGGTCACCCCATATTCTACTAAACCTAACTCTGACGTTGCCTCTATTATTTCTCACGAACTGAGATTGAGAGAGTTTTTTCACTTGCAACATATTGATACCGTTCACTTATAAATGATTTTAACAATTTTAAGACAACCCCTCTAATTCCATAGTGGTAGAGTTTAGACATCAACAAACCGTTGTCAATCATGTCAAAGGCCTTGGATAGATCGCAGTTTATGGATGCCACCACCTTACCCTTATTATGTGCATCGTGGATATAACTTTTTTTTTATGATTGTGGACCTGAACAGGCTAAATTAGGCCTATCGTGCTAAAGCACTCAGGAACACTTTGGAGGATGGATAGACGGATAATGAATTGCCAATAGATGCCTATGAACAGCTACCTTAAATTTTCTCATATCATAAGTGAGAGGAAAACAGGAACTAGGGAGATCATTCCAGAGTTTAGAAACCGTGTAGAAAAATGTGGATTGCGCCCGTTTGGTACGACAAGTGGAGATTTGTACTGAATACTGATGATGTGAATGAGCGAACCGAGTGTTTCTCGCAAAGATAGCCCTTCCAGAGTTTAGAAGCCGTGTAGAAAAATGTGGATTGCGCCCGTTTGGTACGACAAGTGGAGATTTGTACTGCATACTGATGATGTGAATGAGCGAACAGAGTGTTTCTCGCAAAGATAGCCCGAGATGGTATCAAAGAATATAATTCAGCAGCACAATAGCCGTTGTAATAACGATAATACAAAGAAAGAACTGAAACCATCCTTCTATGCTCAAGGGACTGTATGTGAGAAGTTAAGGACGGGTCATTTATAAGCCTAATTGCTCTCTTTTGAATACGATCAACGATATCGAGAGCGTATTGGGGAGCACTAACCCAAAGGTGAGAATTATATTCCAGATGAGGCCGAATTTGGGCCTTATACAGCAGAAGGGGTTGTCTAGAGGTAAAGTACTGCTTAGATCTGTACAAAAAGCCTATTTTACTAGCAGCTGTTTTGGTAGCTGACAGAAGACGGTCAACCCATGAGAGATATGAAGATACAGTCATTCCCAACAGAGTAATAAGAGTCTGAAAACTTAAGAACTGAGCCATTCATGCTTACAACAGGAAATGATCGATCTTTTTTGGCGGACATAAGGCAACACTAAGTTTTGTTAGCATTAAATTTAACTAGATTATTGCTTTCCCATTCGAGAAGACGTTGATTGTCTTTGTTGATTTAATTTGCCATTTCAGCTTTAATTTCTTGATTTGACATAGAAGGTGGATTATCATTATGAGTAGACTGAGATGAACTACAGTGAAGAGTGCTATCGTCAGCAAAGCAATGGATGGGGTTAGTTGTTGAAGAAATGAGGTCATTTATGTATAGTAGAAAAAGTGTAGGCGCTATAACGGATCCCTATGGTACGCCCGCGTTAATGCTAACTTCTTTTGAAAAAAAGCCATCAAGTACGACACGTATTCGTCTTTTATCAAGGAAACTAGAAACCCAGTTGATGAGCGTATCATTTAACCCAAACGAGGTGAGTTTGGCAAGTAAACACTTATGCCAAACTTGGTCAAATGCCTTTGAGATATCTAAAGCGACTACAATTGTTTCACCGGACTGCTCTACTGTATTGTTCCAAACTTGGGTCACATATGAAAGAAGATCGCCTGTTGAACGACTTTGCCTAAACCCATATTGGTGGTCACTAAGGAGTTAAACTTAACAAAGTTTGCAAAGCTGTTGCTGTTGACTTATTTGATCTAAAGCCGTGTTGTGACTTATTGAAAAGATTATGGGATTCAAAGAAAGACATCAACCTGTTTTTTAAAGCCGATTCAACTATTTTTGAAAAAGAGTTTAAAATTGATATAGGTCTATAGTTCTGGATCTCCTTTTTTCATTTGGATTTATGTAAAGGTTTTATTTTCGCAACTTTAGCGTAGTAGTGAAAATTAAGTTTATTAATGAAATTAGTGGTTCCTGTATAAGATCAAAAGCTTCTTTGTAAATTTTAATAGGTATGTTATCGCAGCCACATGCGTTTGTCTTATTTAGATTACTTACTATATTATACAGTTCGTTTTTTGTTACAGGTGACAAAAAGAACGAATTCTGTGGCGATGGAAAATCTCTTGTAGAATCATAGTTTTTAGCAATTATTTTTATATTTTCTCGTGATAAAGATACGAAATATTCGTTAAATTGACTCGCAACTTCTTGACGGTTTTCAATTACATTATTATCTGTATTTGGCGATATGTTAGTAAGTTTATGGATCCGCCTATTGAAGTTACTATTAATCAATTGCCTAGTTGCTTTAGCTGTATGAGTTGAATTCATAATAAACGCCTTTCGAATGTATTTTTTTTTGCGTTTATAATAACCTTTTTAAAAACTACTATTTAGTACTGCTTCCTAAGGGGAAAGCATTTTTCGAATATTGGTCGAAGTATATTGAAAAAATGAGTTACAAACAAGTCAACATGATTTTCAGAATACAATAAATCCCACTTTACCTTTTTAAGATGATTCTTAAATGAAATTAAGTTGTTTTGATTAGTTATGTACCTGCGTGCAAACAATCTTTTGTTTTTAATGTTCGATTTAATAAATAACATTTGGGCGTGATGATCAGAAAAATCTATTGACACATTAAAAGTGTGGTACAGCGTATGTTGTAGATTCGTAACAATGTTGTCAATACAAGACCTTGAAGTATTTGATACCCTGGTAGGGGCTGCGATTGTTGTGCGTAAGCCGCAGGTACTAAATATATTACATAATTCTTTCAGTAGTGGAGAATCTTCAGCAAAGTTAACATTAAAATCTCCACATAAGATTAAGTTTTTGTGATTACTTACTATGTCTAAAGCCTTTTCCATATTATCGAGGAAAATTTGTTAATCACGAGCAGGCCTGTATAATGAAATTATTAATAACGAGTGATGAGTTAATTTAACACCACATATCTCAAAATGCATCTCCACAGATAACTATCTTATTACCATTATTGTTTCAAATTGGATGTCCTTTCTTATCAATATTACAGTTCCGCCGTGCTTGTTGTGTATTCGTGAAAAATGTGTGGCAATTACATAGTTATCATTGTCTATAGTTAACTGCAATAGCTCTTCTTCCCTCAGCCAATGTTCATCAATGCATAATACGTCAAAAATAAAAAAATCGTGAACTAACAACAAAAGATCCGTTTTATTTCTTATGCTTTGAATGTTTAAATGGATGACTGAGAGAGAGAGCACTGTTTTACATTTCCATTTCTAATAAACGATTTGGCTGAAAAGACTGTTCATCAACCTCCTCGTAATGTTCACTGTCATCGCCGCCGGTACTGAGTTTATCTTGCATAATCTCTGCACTTCCAAATTCATTACGTTCTTTTTTGTCACTCCTTAAATCACTTACAGTGTTTGAAGAGTTTTTTGCTACAGTAACTTCAGTTTGGTTGAAAGTAACAGGCTTATTTACATTATCACTTTGAGAAATCATATTATGTACTTTGTTTAGATGTATGTTAACATTGTTTTTTGTAAAGCAACTGTGATTATGTGTCATATAAATAATAAAATTTGTGATGGTGTTCGTAACTTTTCTTTTGCCCGATGCTCTAAAATGCATTCCATGTTGAGTGTAATTTGTTCTATTGCACTTAAGATTAATATCTATTAGAGCGACTTTATTAGTTGTGCAACATATGATTATATAGTCCAACTTTTTGTTTAACTTATAAATATTATTATTTGGTGAGATTTCGTCATACCGATATGGTATGGTACAGAATAAAAGATTTATAGGTTTGCACTGCTCAATAATATTTAGAATAGTTTTTGTTTTAGGATAAAGACAAGTGTAATCCATGTCATTGGAACCAGCGAGTATTATTACGAAATCGTTTTTTGTATACGTCTTCATTAACGCAGGCATATTTTCAGTAACTTGATGAAGCTTTGCATTAGGTTTAAAAATTGAATCTATCATGAAATGCTTCTGTAATGGACTAACACGCAACGTATTCACAAGATTTCTACCATGGCTGTCAGCCAGGAGCAAGATTTTATTTTTGGTCGTGATGGCGCCATCTGTTTTGTTTGCAGATTTACTGTCAGTTAAAGATTTTTGTTCCGTCATTAAGATTTCGTCAAATAGTGAAATATTGTTCATCTCCACAAATTTTTCGATGGTAACAACTACGCTTTTAGAGGGTGTTACAGATTCTAGTCTTGATAATTCATAATCGGTATTCGTACCCACATTACTAACTGACAAGGTAGTTTGTGTTGCGGTCTCGAAATTAATAGTTTATTGTTGTCTGTATTAGTACTTATGTCTATAGTTTGTACCTTAATTTGTTTGATAATAGTGTCCACCGTATTAGAATTATATAATTTTGGGAAGTTATTGGAAGGTGTGATGTAGTTTTGCACATCGCTGTTATTATCAGTTTTATGTCATTTGTTGTCTTAATATTAAAATCCTAGCACTAATTTTACAAGATACAGGAATTCTAATAAGAATTAATTTTTTTTGTCATTTAAAGTAATTGTGAACAGAAGGTTTGAGTTAAAACCTGTCGCAAATTTTATTTGATTTATAATTCAGAGGCTCAACTTGAAAGATTATACATTGACAAATTGATAAAGCTGCTGTGTAGTGAGAATAAATATTCTAAATTTTATAAGAAAGGACCACGCCATTTTCTTAGGGAATAATTTTTTTATAAGTATTAGTTCTTGTCGTACTCATCACTATGGTTCATAGGCACAAAGTCGTCCTATGGCTAGTTTTAATTTTGGTTTGAAAGTACTGATTTTCATTTTATCTTGTAAATGCGATTTTTACATCTTTATAGGATATGAGTTGTACACAAAGGGTACCATTCAATCTTATTTACAAGGTGATACACATTTTAACATTATAGTTTTCTTAAAAAATTATATTGTTTTATTACAGCTACATTATTGCTACTGTGACAGACTCTTATGATATTGTGTTGGTTAAGTAAGTAGTTATAAATATGTATTATATAAGGTGATTCATAAGTTTTGTCTGATCATCAATTCTTTTTAAAATCAAATAACGGAACCCTCTGTACGTGGAAATTGATTTTGAGTTCATTTTATCCTTTAGTTAGATTAGGTACTACTTAAGATTATACAGGGCGATTCAATAATTGTGCAAAGTATTAAATATAACATCTCAAAAATCTTTCTTTTTTTCATCACCGTGTATCTAAAAAGTGACTTGGTGAAGGTATATTGATTCTAAATCTTCGAATACAGCATATTATAATGATCTTGTTCCTAAAGTTTCGTTTCAATCCTAGATTTGCAGAGAAAGTCTGGCAAGTTTTACCAAGACATGTCAAATGAAATTGTCTGCGCTTTTAAACCCTTATGGAAAGTGGCTTTTGGTAAAAATGTATAATACTCATCAATATTGTATAGAGTGAAGTTCATTATCTCATTTGTTTCGAAAATTACGCAAAAACGTTAAATACAAAAGTTTTAGAGAATGTTAAGGTGCATAGTTCAAAATAATTGTTGAGTATACAGGGTGGTTCAAAAAAGCGTGGTGAATATAACACAGTTTTCTTTAATGGAACACCATATTTTTAATTTATTTTTAGATTATACATGAAATTCTATTCCTGTTTTGTTAATAATGTCATATAGCTAAACCTAGTAGTTTTTCTAATATTTTAATTTTTTTAGAAAATAATTACTTTTTACTCTTATAAAAATTGACAGTGCCGCCATTGTTTTTGAAGATGTAATATACATATTTGGTGCAAACGTTCTATGAGGATGGCAAAAAAGATATACGTAAATAAATTTGAGTTAGATACTACAGGGAATTTTAAATGGCACACCCTATGTTATATTATATTTTCTGATAGTTTTTATAAAAAACCCCAATTTTTATTGAGTGTGTCATATACCGAGTTTTAGTAGTTTGGGATTTATTTAGATTATCAGAACCATACTCGTCACCACTGTCTACAAATGGATCGATGTCTTCATCTGTAGACACTTCGTCGAACAATGTAAGCAACTGTTGCTGATCACTTTCATACGGATCACAGGGATCCATCTGAAATTTATAAAAACAAACTATTACTAATAACAAACGCATTCTAATACAGGAACAATCTATTTTTTATACAGGGTGGGCCACCACCAACGGGACGGTCTTTTGTATCTAGGTAATACGTTTTTTCAAATTTATTTTTCAGGGAGGTTGTGTATATCAGTAGTGGCCACATTTTAAAATTATTTTCGTACATACTGGGTGTTCCAGAAAAGCGTGGCTTATCAAACTGATGTTTTTTTTTAATTGAACACCCTGTATTTTCGTTCAATTTTGGATAGTACTGTAAAAATAAGGTGCACTTTAATAAATGATCCCTATAGGTAAATATTACAGTTTTCGAGATATTTCGAATTTTATAAAAATAATGGGTTTTCGAAAAAAATCATACTGACCGAATCAATTAAATTGGAATAACGAAATTCTAGTTGTAAATATTCAAGTTGTTACCCTTTGAATCGCTATAGCAAATGATTCTTAATTCCTTACAGGGTGTTCAACATTTGTAAAATAATTACATTCAAATCACATTATTCAAAAAAACATTCTCTATCATTTGGTATATGGGTTTCCTATACCTAAATATTACAGTTCTTTTGTTATTCAGCATTTTCTTAAATTTAATGTTTTTATTTATGAGATAAAGAAATATTCGAATAATTATTATCATTTTTATTCTTAACACTCAAGTAAATTAAATATTATTAACTAAAAACATAAAAATGGCAAACTATTTTTTTTAATGACAGAAGTACTTAATAATTATAATAACAAAAACGAACAAGACGCTAGGAAAAAATTAATTTTACTCTAACATACGCTCAAAATGTCTGCCATCTGCCTGAATACAACAATTAATTCTATTTTCAAAAGATGTTCTTATTTTATTTAACATTTCCGGCGTTATAGTGTTGAATGCATTAGAAATTCTTATTTTCATATCCTCGGGAGTAGTGGGGACTGTTTGATTTAGTATACGTTGAATAATCCCCCATATACTGAAATCCATTGGAGTAACATCTGGAGACCTAGGTAGCCAATTACAAGGACCACCCCTGCCTATCCACCTATTTCTAAATTTTCTGTTCAGATACGCTCTGACCATCCAACTGGAGCCACATTTTTTTCGTATATTTAATGTAATATGCTCATGGAGTATCCAAAAATCACGTTTTAAGAAATTCAAAAATTTTCTTCCATGTAAATGTCAAAGAAATATGGTCTAATCACATAATCGCGTAATATTCCTTCCTAAACGTTTACAGTCCATCGGAGTTGGCGATCAACAGTATGAAATAGATGTCTGTTTTCAGTATCGTAATAGTGGTAATTACGCCTATTTACTATACCATCACTCTGAATAGTGCATTCATCTGTAAATTGTAGATTAATAAAATACAGGATGATACATTTAAAATTACCAAGTTAATGTAATTATTTTACAACTGAAAATTTTGAACACGCTGTAAGAAATTAAGAATCATTTGCTATAGCGATTCAAGGATAACAACTTTGATATTTACAAGTAGAATTTTGTCATTCTAATTAAATTGATTCGGTCAGTATGTTTTTTCGAAAACCTATTATTTTCATAAAATTAAAAATATTTCGAGAACTGTAATATTTACCTATAGGAATCATTTATTAAAGTGCACCTTATTTTTACAGTATTATCGTAAATTGAACTAAAATACAGGGTGTTCCATTAAAAAAACAACTTTGATAGCCACGCTTATCTGGAACACCCAGTATGTACGAAAATAATTTTAAAATGTGGCCACTACTGATATACATAAACTCCCTGAAAAATAAATTTGAAAAAATGTATTGCCTAGATACAAAAGACCGTCCCGTTGGTATTGGCTTACCCTGTATATTTACATTGATATGCAGAATGAATGTATTTATCATTTATTCAACGCATAAATATTATGAATTATACGCAAATGTTTATCCACTTACTGTTTTACAACAAATAATAAAGTAATTTTAGTAAAAATACTAACCTTTCTTACACATAACACCACGCGGCTATAGAAAACACAAATCAGCGGGTAACTCACCAGTAAACTTCACGGTAGTGGCAGTACCTGGGCGACTAAATGCAAACTGTATACTACTTGAGACGCTGTACGGCGTTCTGTTAAAATTATCAAATATGTGTATACATTGGTGGAGGAGGAGGATAGAAAGTTGAAGTGCGTGACATTACATCACTAATGTGCGCACGTATTGTGACAGTACCGATTAGATTATTATATTGTATGGTAAACGAAAACGCTGCACGACGTCGTGTCGTTTTCACCTCTCAAGGTGAAGACGCAGATCAGCGTTATGTCACACCACACCTTTAGGAAAAGACGCTGATCAGCGTCTCTGTCCTTCAACGTGTTAAGCTATTTATGTTGATTAATTGTATGAATATTGATTATTTTTACCAGATATACGAAGGTAGATTTGAACGTATACAGAAAACGTTTTACTACTTTGGTTTTACTAATATACTGGGTGTAACATCTTTTTCAAAATTTTCTTTAGCTTTCGTCAATTTTGTTTTTAATACTAATTGAATTTACCTTCGTCGTACCGAGCGGGGTACAAACGTACCCCAAGCTTAGATTTTTTTTTATATTACCTCTTATTTCATATGATTCATAACGATAATTTTATTTATTACAAATGAAGGGTAAACTATCAGTATTGTCTATATACTGTAAAACTTTCAATATAATAATTAAAAACTGCTGTGGGGTACGTTTGTATTTGGTCTTTTTCAGGTACTCTTGTTTTGACCCTATTACCACGCAGAAATACTGGTAAGCTTCCACATCGTGAGCCCATTCACAAATGTGCCCACAGATAAGGCACTAACTATTATATGGGACAGGATGGAAAACGACGTACCGTTTCAGTAGTTTTTTGTAATTATTATTTAAAGTTATCGATCTTTATAGAGCATTTATATATTTCTATGTCATAAGCAACTGAAGAAAATCATACTTTCTGACGTCACTATCGTTCTAAAGCACGTAATTATATTGAAATTTTGTACCATTTTTAATCTCTCTAATGTACAAAAAAATATTTTTTTAAACAACTATTGTTTTAATGTTTTCCCTTTGGGGTTTGTAGTGTTTTTGTGTTCATTAATTTTTTGCAAGTCGTTATCTAAATGTATTGGATGGTGGATAAGGATACGGAGCGGCCATATCTCTGGAATTTCTTGTATGAAATGGAAATGGGCTCTGACAAATTGGTCAAAAATATTTCTAAGCTTCAAAAATTTACACTAGAGAGCGTAGTTGCAATGTTAATTTTATATACCGTAAAACGGGGTTACTTGGGACAGTTTTCAACTTTAAACAAGTGTGGGGCTAAGTGAAAAAGGTGTCATTCAAAAATTGTCAATACATGGGTCTGTGCATGTGTGCATGTGTGTGTGTGTGTGTGGGTGGGTGGGTGCGTGCGTGCGTGCGTGGGTGCGTGTGTGTTACTTGTCCCAAGTAACCCCATCACAAGGTGTTACTTGAGGCAATAGCTCATTCTCATTGTAAGTTTAAGTAACACTTTATGGAGTTACTTGGGACAATCGAGATGTTTTTAAAGAAACTATCAATGTTGATAAAAGACAAAATACAATGAAATGAAATAATTTTGATGAAAATTTATTAAAATATATAATAAAAATGTATTACAATTTCATGAAAATCAGATTTTATTTAATAGTTGAATTAGAATGTTATGGAGGTCATATTAGATTGAATACAGACATGTTTTAATTAATATTGAATTAAGATGAGCAGTCTTAACAATGTGCCTTCCCTTCGAACATCGGGTGCCTCCAAGACCTGTATAACATCACTTTTCCTTGCAGATAACTCATCAGCAACAGTAGGAAAAATGAATGTATTGTCACATTTAGAAAAGAACAAGATATCATTACATTTCTGCCCAATCACTTTACAGATAAAATATTTGATTGAACTGATTTCTTGCTCGATTCTCCATAATCAAGCTTCACAAAAAAAATCGCCCTCTTTAATATTATCCAAATCTTGGGAAGGAATTTCTGGTAGGCCTATACTGTCTTCATCGCTTGAAGTCTGAGATTCATTTGAGGCTTCTTCCTCCTCTGTAACTGAACCTGGATCATCGGGATTGTCATGCTCTGTAAAATGCTCAACACAAACACTCTCCCGGGAGCTGCAGATACCTTCTTACGCGACACTCTTTGCCTGGTTTCTTCTCCAAAGCGTGCAGTTTTTATAATCTCTACAAATCTTTCTGACCATGGCATATTTTCAATACCATCAGCTGGAACACCCCACTGGACATTGATTAATTGTGACTGTCGGGGAGCCTTTTGAGGTGTTCATTTGGACAAAAAGGGAATATGCCACAAGCCTTGAATTCCGCTTTGAGGTTGTCGGTAATTTTGTATTCAGTCATCCCATCTAATGCTTTTTTCGAAGGCCTAGGGAATTTATCCTTTTGTATGGTTCCTGTATTAGACTTCTTCCACTCCAACAGTTTAGTTCTCCAGGAACGATTGAGGGGACCAAAGAAGGCGACATCAAGGGGCTGACAGAAATAGGTGCTGTTTGGTGTAAAGAATACAAATTTTATATTATTTTCCTCACAGGCTGATATCACCTTCAACGAAAGGTGGCTTGCCAAATTGTCACCCTGCAAAACTTTTGGGAGATTCTCATTGTGAGGATCTGTTTTGCCAAAATAGGACAACGCTAATGTAAAAAAACAATCCTCAAATAATCTGCCATCGAACCAGTCACTTTTACATCCGATTTATAAACGACATAGGGAGCTAAGAGTGTTCCTGAACCTGAGTCCGCAAACATTACAGATGTGCTGGATTTTGACGAACCCATCACTCTTTCAGCACGTTCGCTTCCTTGACGTGTTATAACTTTAGATTGTCCAGGATCATCAGTTATGTTAGTCTCGTCAAAGTTAACAACCATATCAGAAGTTACATCTGCAAGACTAACTTTTAAATTTTCAAAGTGAATGATTAGAACAGGCTGGCCTACTTCAGCTCTGCTTCTTTTTATATTGTCGCACAAACGAACAGACAGTTCTTTATTTCGCTCTAGAAATGACGCGCACTAGTCAACCCCAGGAAGGTTATTCCTGAACGATTTTTGGATTATACCTCGTCTGTCAAGATAACCTTTCACAAGGTAACGAATGTCTAGGTATGAAAATGGGAAACCCCATTGAGTAGCTTTCACCAGTCCGTGAACAAGATTTTTTTCCTCATCTGAACTTAGCGCTGTAGGTTTCCCTTCATTTTCCTCTGAAGCGTTGATTTTGAAATTCCATATTTTTCGGAAACTTTTCTTATACTTAGTCATTCTTTCTTGAGTTCTTTTAGACCTGTTTCCAGAGCATCCGGAGTGTAGTCGGCATATATTCGACTTCCAAGCTTTCTTTTATACTTGCGACCCATTTTATTTTTTGGAATTGAACTGAAACAAAAAAAACATTATAGTAGGTCTGCAACACCTAATCTTATACAAAGAAAGAAACAAAATGGATGAAAAATGATAAATTAAATATATTATAGTGGATCAGCTGTGAAACATGAAATGTGGGGTTATGCCAACCTAACAAACCAAAATTGCTCATTTTGTCCCAACTAACACCACTGTCCCAGGTAACCCCGTTTGACGGTAAGAAAATTTATCATTAACCGACAAAAGTAAGTAGGTCTTTAGATTTAACCGATTATTGGCCACAACTTTTTCTGATAATTTTTTCTGTCTTTACTAATAAGGTGGTGTGGCATGCTTATTAATTAAGTATAGGACTGTTGGTGAGCCTTAGTCATAATAGTATCCGAATTAGTAATTAGGTAGCGTGAAAATCACACTCGATTCTTAATGCCACTTTAATGTAGAAAATTTCAAGCACTGCTAACATTTTAGAAATCTTGAACGATACAGTCTACAAGTGGGAATTCCTAATCACTCACCGTCAATCCTACAACACATTTTACTTAGCGCCTGCCAATTATTGTTAAGAATATCCGATCCCGCCATTAATTAAGTTACCTTCCATTTCAATTTCTCAATAATTATAGGTGATTGTGTTCAAAACGTTCTTTATATCTCCTCAAATCCAGCACCAGTAATTAAACTAAACTTGCAAAGTCCTGTTAATCGCAATATTTTTGCTAAATACTTTTTTACAACCGTTTATATTCAACGATCATAAATGGCTAATGTACAGTTAAAATCTTAATGTAGTAAAATACTAAAACCCATGCCAGAATAATGATGAAGTGAAATACTTCACACGAAAAAGGAATATTCAACAATAATACCTTTTACGAAAAGTTAACAGAGCCATTTGTTAAGCTGGTAAAATTCCAAGTTATTTTGTTACCCTTTATTAAAATAAAAAAGTACCGATAGATTTCCAGACGTGTTAAAGACCGCTCGTGAGTTCCCTACTGATCCAGTTTTGATAGCAAAACCCTATCGTTATCTAAACATATCTATTTTCACTTGTAATCTCCCTAGTGCTTGGATTATTTCCGGAAATTTGTTCTTCGAGTCACGAATGTTTTGAAAATTACCTCGAACACGAGTGATAATTATCTCAAAACATTCGTGAACGAGAAGAAATTCCCGGTAACCCATTCAAGCAAGTGGGGGATTCAGTAAGAAAATATCCCAAGAATATCCGTTGCTATTGGCGACGAGAGATTTCCGATCGGAAATCACCCGTAGTTATTGACAACGGGTTATTTCGCTTGTAATTTCCCTAGTTCTTGGGAAACTTTTTCGAGTCACAAATGTTTTGAAAATTATCACGAGTCGAAGACGAGGAATAATTTGCTATTGACGACAGGATATTTTCGCTTGTAGTTTCCCTAGTGCTTAGATTATTTCGGGAAACTTTTTCGAGTCACGAATGTTTTGAAAACGATCCCGAGTCGAAGACGATGATTTCTGTGACAAAATAAAACGTTCAATTTTATTTGGTAAAGATGCCGCGTTTTTGCGTAATCACAATTATTAAATAAAGTAAAGGATTAAATCTTTAATCAAGCGGATCTTCCGTTTCTTTCTCGCATTTCACGACGATATACCTGCATCCCAGAAAAGCGGCAAGCTAACTTAACTTAATGTTTTTAATATATCGGGGTAAATCAAAATGTAATTATTTGAAAAATACATCTTTTACACCATTGTAGATTTTGATCTGCGGTTTCCACCGTTTGATTTCGTTTGAAAAAGCCTCTTCCGGGCAATGAAAGATCTATCATTTCATTTGAAATGTTAGATAAAATTTGAAAAATGAGTACTGGTTGCGTTAAGGGTCGTTCTGTAACTGTACCTAAAAAGTTGAAGTAGCCGTCTCAACAGTGTATTAATCTACATGGAACTCGAGTCCAAAATTACTAAAACCATTCAAAGCGTACCGCAGTTATATTATTTGAAAAAAAAATTACAAAACGGTACCTCCACCACTATATTAATAAAGGTATAACAAAAATTATTAAAAAAAGTTGTAGTCTATAATCTTATAAACCTAAGCATGTATTAGGCTGATGCATAAGTAATGGCGGTTTTTTTAAATTTAAAAGTTGGATCTAAAATAACAAAATTTTGATTGCTCAATATTCAGCTTGTCAGATAATAATTAGTAGTTCTGTCATATAGTGTTTGCTTTTATATTTCGTTCTTAATTGTTAAAGTTTAACCTCATTATAATGGAATGTCAAGCAGACAAAAACCAGCATTACCGACATTATCTTTTTTTTGCGTTTAATCGAGGTGTCAAAGCCAGTGAAGCTGCTCGTGAGATTTGCAATGTTTACGGTGAAGATGCAATGCCTGTTAGGACGGCGCAAAACTGGTTTAAACATTTCAACAGCGAAATTTTCGATCTTAATGATATGGATCGTTCAGGACGTCCTGTTAGGTTCGATGAAGGGCGATTGAATCAACATCGTCATGAAAATTCACGCCCAGGAAATGGAATGTGACCAATCAACGATATGTCGACATTGAAATCCTTAGGAAAAGTTCAGAAACTTGGCACTTTGGTTCCTCATGTTTTGAGCGAGAACAACAAAAATCAACGTTCCACAATTTCTGCTGGATTGCTCGCTCGGAATCGTGCTACACATGGTCACAATCAGAGGTTCCTCTACCGAATGGTTACCGGCGGCGAGAAATGGTGTTTGTGTGTGAATATGAAGCAGAGAAAGAAGTGACTAAGTCCCAATGGACAAGCTACGCCTATAGCGAAACAAGATCTTCACCTTCGAAAGTCGATGTTATGCGTTTGGTAGGACTGGGAAGGGACCATTCACTATGAATTGCTCGGGCGTAACCAAACAGTCAATGCAGAGCTATATGTTGAACTAATGCATCGCATCTACGAAGCTATTCGGGAGAAACGACCCCATCGGCAGCATGACCTTCTTCTTCATCATGACAACGCTCGTCCTCACATTGATAATATGACAAAGAGAGCAAATCAAACGCTTGGTTGGGAAGTATTACCGCACACTCTATATTCTCTTGATTTGGCTCCGTCAGATTTTCACTTATTTCGATCACTTTCGAACAGTTTGCGGGGTGTTTCGTTCAATAATGATGTGGAATTACGGACTTCGTTGGATCATTTCTTTTAGTCAAGGCCGAACAATTTTTACCGTAGAGGTATCGAGAAACTTGTTGAACGCTGGGAGGAAGCCGTTAATAATAACGGAGAATATATAATTGATTAATATGTTGTAAATTTTTGTGGTAAAATATATATTTTTTTAAATAAAAAACGCCATTACTTATGCATCAACTTGATACATACAAGATTAGAAATATTTTAATTCAATTTCTCGAGTTTGATTTCATAAAACAAACATTTCTCTTGGATGTACATTTATAGATATATGGCCGCTTCATATCCTTATCCGTCCATCCTGTATAATGCAAGCAGCCTTGATCATTTTTACATAGACAACTTCACGTAGGTACGTATCCAAGGTCACCAGCAGAGGGCGTGTGACCTTGGACTGAGCCAGAAACTCCAATATGACATTTGACTAACTCAGTTAAGCCAATACAAAAACCATTTAACCGTGACCCACTTCTAGTTTATATCATTATTTGACCTTCACTGAACTTAGCCAATACAAGAACCATTTAACCTTGACCTAATTTTTGGCATAGACAACTTGTCTTTCAAAGTTGTTTCCAATGTCAGAGCGACTGACCTTAAACTGCGCTAGAAACGTCCCTACATGACATTTGATTTTGACTCAATTTAGCCAATGTAAAAGTCATTTAACCTTGGCCCACTTTTAGTTTAAATAACTATTTGACCTTCACTAAACTTAGCCAATACCAAACCATTTAGCCTTGACCTATTTTTTGGCGTAAACAACTTGCCCTTCCAAGGCCACCAACAGAGCGAGTGACGTTAACTGGTCCAGAAACGAACGGTCTTATACGGCTACTATCAACAATTGTAAACAAAGTTCAATTATATCTTGTTACTTGTACCGCTAATATACAACAAATATTGCTTTACAAAAAATGCGGTATGGAGTTGCACTGACAAAATGGTACGTGTAGGTAAGTTTTTTGATTGCGGTAATTGTGAAATATACAAAAGTTCACATTAATAAGATTCTGAATTCCAAACTAAATAATATAAGATCAATATACTTTAATAAATCTCAAGGTTAAGATAGAAAAGCAAGAGAAAGACAAAAAGAGAAACAACTTCATTATAAAAGGATGGGAAATTAATGACACCAGGAGACCAGAAGAAGAGGTGGAAAAATGTATTCAATTGTAGTGGTAAAAACGGACGCTTTCAGAGAAAAGATGGAAAATCTTTATAGAAAACGATCTAACAAAAGAAGAACAGATGATCCAGGCATTTTGCAAGAAGAACAAAACAATCGCTAAGTGATTTTTCTTGACTTTACTGACAATAATATTACTATTACTCAAATTAATTGCTTGCCTTGCATGGACTTCCCGACAATAATTAAACGATTAGAATTTATTTGCGAGTCCGATATTTAATTACTCGCAAAACTCAAATCTGATTAAACGAAGTGGCCGTCTAGTGGTAGGTACGCTGTGTTATCTGAATTAGATAGGCTGGATGAGGTAAGTGTTGCATCATGAGGGGCAGGTAAACAATGAAACTACTCAAATTAAAGGAGCTTTGTGCAATGGTGGTTAAGCCCGTTAATATACTATTGTGAGAAACAACCGCCAATAAAACCCACTTTATTCATAAATAAATAATTGCACATATTAATAAATCAAATAACACACAAAAAAAAACACAATGAAAGGGTTAAATATATAACAAAACCATTCTATCAGGTGAAAGGGCGTACAAAATTATAACACTAAGAGAAAAATAAATAAAAAGCAGTTTTGTTACACATAAACACAATAAAAAAACACCATGTAGTCACGCCCACAATTGTTCAAAAATAATCAGAATAAAAATTGTAATACCAAACCTGTGGCCCTTTTAAAACCAATCATGTCGGTTTTTAAGTAAATAAGCGCATAAAATAATAAGGTACATATAAAATACAACAACAGTAAAATTGCACAGGTGATTATAAAGTAAAGGCCAGGACAAAAGAAAATAGATAAGGAATTTAGACATACGCAATTGTTTAGTGACTATTAAACATAAAATACATATGTACAGTTACAAGAAATTACATAAGAGCAAATAATTCTAATTAACAGACTGACAAAAAACTCATTAAAACAAAGCCTTACAAGGGTAAGTTATAAATAGATCATAGCAGCGTGACCGATATATAAGTTTGAGTGCGTTAGAAAAATACAGCGCCCCTTTCTCAGGTTACACATTCATCTATACAACAATAAAAATAAAATTCGAGGTGTTTAATGGTTATCTGGACCCGGGAGTGTGTACTCACTTGGCAATTGCCTTTTACAATTAATAACCAGAGCGGTATCATGTACCAGTTCGCCAGCCCACCTCGCACACAAATATAAATATAAACAACAATGCTAATTCAGACAAACACAAGAGTGGGGAGCCTTTCATGTTAGCAGATTTCAGCTTAATGAGCCCGCGTGTGAATAAGATACCTTTTCAAGGCAATGCTCTATTTTTAATACGATATATAGTCATGTAGAATCATTTGCTGCCCGCCTTTATTTATATAAAAATACCTACTTACACTTGAATATATTCCCTTAACTGATCACAGACACAAATTGATAACATACGCGGTTTAACTTCAAAAAGGGTCACTGTTATTTATAGATTAATATTTGAAAAACACATTACAACTAACCCCCGAAAGAATAGACAAATTAGTGTTGGCTATTTCAAAGGAAAATGTACACGCACGAAATATTTTAAGGTATTTAATTAATCACCATCGATCTGGCTAGATTGACACTAACCGTAACTCCCTTTCCCCCGTTTCAAAACTAACTACCTCTACCCCCCGAAAAATCAACCCCCGTCTTTCAAAAGTAATAAAAAAAAAAAACATTAATTTACGTTGGAGCAGTTTCTAATTATTGCAAAACATCTTAATTTTAAAAATATGCATTCGTCCGTAACAAGCGCTACATTTTGGTCTCAAGTTTCAACGTACTAAACAAAGATCCCTTTGGATTTGCGCTATGTTGAGCCGCAATTAATCATTAAATCAATAACATTTTTACATAAAGAGCGCACATAAGAAATTCCAATGACTCGTTACGCCCCCTCAGTAAATCAGTTTTTAATCCTACACCGGCCCGTTAAACCCAAACATGTGTTTTTCAACCCTAGCCAAATATCAGTTACATACATTCTCACATTTCTTATACAAAAATGTATACAAAAAAATATTCCTGAAACATTAGCAAATTACGACATATTATCAAGATATTAAAAATCCACTAATTATCTTTTCTATCGTGGTAACAATGGCGATTTGACAAACGTTTATTACAATAATAAAATTTTCGCGGTGCGCTACCTACAATATGAATGTGGAAAAACTTAAACATAAAACAAGAAAAATAGAAACCAAGGCGAAACCTGCTTTTCCAATACAGATTGATAAAAAACCCAACTTAATAATTGCATCCTGGAACGTCCAAGGTTTAAATAGAGAAGGAAAAATAAGACAATTAATAGCAGAAGCAAGAAGATATAAAACTGATATTCTAGGCATACAAGAATCAAATATTAGGGAAGATACAAATACAAAAATAAAAGAATTCGTCTGGCTAAATGGCGGTGGAGATGAAAATAGTTTTGGGACTGGTTTCCTAATTCATGAAGGAATGAGACAAAAAGTTATAGAATGGGAAAAAGTAAGCAACAGGATAGGTTCGCTAAGAATAAGAGGAAAGTACAGAAAAACTAGCATCATTAATACTCATGCTCCTACAAAAGTAGCTGAAGAGGTACAAAAAGAAAAATTTTATGAGAATCTTGAGACCGCACTAAATAAATTACTTAAATATGATATAAAAGTAATTATAGGGGACCAAAATGCAAAGATTGGAAAAGAGAAGGGAAATGAGGAGATAGCGGGAAAAGAAAGTCTACATGGAAAAACCAACAATAACGGAGAAAAACTAATTAACTTTGCGGCAAGGAATAACTTCATAATAAAGAGCACAATGTTCAAGAGAAGAGACATACATAAACAAACTTAGTACTCACCAGATGGTAACCATAGAAATCAGATTGATCACGTGCTGGTATCAAAAAGGCATTCAAATACGATAAAAAATGTAAAGTTTTGTAGAGGGGTAGAAATTGGTTCAGATCATTTTCTAGAATCACAATCAAAAAAAGCAAACCTATATGTGAAAATAAAAACACGCATAACAGAAATAATAATGCAAGAAGAAACACAGAAGTAATATGTCAAAACTTTACAACAAAGATTTGCAGATGACAGGGACAAAGGAGACATAGAAGAAGAATGGAACTTCCTGAAAGATGTTATAATAGAAAGTAAAACCCAATTAGAAAATAAGAAAATGGAAAATAAAAACAAAGATTGGTTCGACCAGGAATGCGAGCAAGCCATTGAAGAGGGAAGAAAAGCTAGAATACTTTGGGTACAGCACCAATCAAGTGTTACCGAGCGAAGATACAAACAGGTGAGAAACAGAGTTAAAACAATATGTAGAAAAAAGAGGTCAAAAAGATGCAAAAATCATACAAAGTCACAAATAAAAAGGTGTTCTTTAACATTATAAAAAATCATAGGAGAGATTACCAAGAAAATCATTCGGGTTTAATAAATGAAGAAGGAGAGCTATGCTTAGAAGAAAAACAGGCAGTGGAGATACTAAAAAGATACTCTGAAAAGAATGATAAGGAGGGAAAACTAGCACAAAAAAGAGATACAACATATGAACCAGATCTACCTACCTGAGAAAACTTCGAAAAAAACTGAGGAAATCAAAAAATAACAAAACCCCAGGAACGGATAGTATTGAAACGAAATTAATTAAATATGGAAATTAAGAACTTTGAAGAAGAATATACAATTTGATTAAAAAGATATGGATATCCAAGGAAATACCAAAGGAACGAGAGGAGGCTGTGATCTGCCCAATCTTCAAAAAGGCAACAAACAGCTAGCAGAAAACTATAGGCCAATATCCTTACTTAATACTACATACAAGATACTGGCGTCGTTCATTACGGAAAGGACCAGAAAAGAATCCAAAGACAAAATACGTACATACCAAGCAGGATTTATACAGGGTAAATCAACAGTGGATCAAATCTTCACTGTAAGTCAAATACAATGAAAATGTAAAGACAAAACATAACAATTCAAGTTGCCCTGACAGATTTGAAATGAGCCTTTGATAGTGTGACACGTTCCAAAGTGGCAGAAGTAATAAAGGATTTGCAATGTAGACAAGTAGAGAACTAGTAGCGATGACATTAAGTAGAACAATAAATATGGTAAGATACAAAGGGCAGAGGTCAACCCCTTTCGAAACCAATATGGACCTGAAATAAGGAGACCCGACGTCTCCACTCATCTTCAATATGATTTTGGAATACATAATGAGCAAGGCAAAATTAATAACCAAAAAAATATTTTAAAAAGCCCCGTTCAAACTTTAGCGTTTGTGGACGATTTGTTAATGATGGCAAGAACTAAAGATCAATTGAAGACAAAAGAAGATGAGGCACAAAAATTTGGGCTAAAAATTAACACAAATAAATCGCAATATATAATACTGGGAAATAAAACACGAAAAGAAAATCAGAAGTTAATGTTAGAAACTAAAACTACAAAAGAAAAAAAAAGTTTCGATCTTACTAGCAAAGCAATCTGTCTGGGTGTGGAACTGAACAATGACAGGAACCAAGAATATGAAATTAATAGGAGGATATTGGGTGTATCTAAATGTGTTAATGCATATCTTCACAAACAAAACTGTAAAAAGTGATTTAAAACTAAGTTTGTACAAGACAGTAGTAAGACCAATACTGCTGTATGGTAGTGAGATGTGGGTACTTACAAAACATCTAGAAGTTAACATATGGGAAAGAAGAATGCTTTGAGGAATATTTGGAGGAGTAAAAGAAGAACAGATGGAGGAAAAGGACAAACAAATATTTCAAAGAACTATACCAGGACATAGACATAGGCACAAGGTTAAGGCAAAACAGGCTCAGATGGCTAGGAGGAAGGAGGAGAATGATACCGTAAAGCACATTTTTCAACAATAACCAGAAGGTAAAAGATGAAAAGTGCGTCCAAGGAAGACATGGAGATAACAAGTGGAAGAAGATCTACAAGAAACTAATATCGAGAACTGGGAAACCAAAAGTCAGGATAGGAAGATATGGGAAAAAATAATACAAGATGTAGGCCGTTCAGACAGTTAAAACAGAAAAAAGCTCAATTAAGACTAGTTTTAGAAACTAATGGAAAGGCAGGGGCGTTTGCAACATAGCAGTTTAGAAAATAGTTTGTTTGATGTTTGTAAATAGTAGGAAACATATTATGTAAAACTGGATTTATTATTTATTTGGTATGGGAAGGGTACATGGTTTTGATATATATTAAGTATCCAAATGTTACTTAATTTAATTTAATTAACAATGTATTTTGTTTTAAGCCATAGGCCAGTGTGGCCTGAAGTGCTGTAAATATATATAATATACTTTAATAAAATATCAAAGTATCATTGTACCCTTACGGGTGTCTGATTTTCCTCTCCTACTTTTCATTGATCCATTTCCTCTAGTCCTTCCGGTCCCTTGCTAGTAGTTTCATTTCTAATCTCGTCTTCCCCCTATTATTCCAAAGTTCCTCTATTCTCTGTATCCCACATTTCCTTGGTCTTCTGATTATTCCTGTTTCTCCCCACCTCCATTGTTTTCTTTAGTAATCTGTTATTGTTGCTTTTTCAATAAGTGGCATACCATTTCAGTTGTTTTCTGTCTATCTTGCTCATAATTGCTTCTTGCAAGCAAGATAGAGACAAACAACTACATTAAAAATAAAAATGTATTTTAAATTACATCAATTAACATCTGAAACTGCTTATTTGTTAATTTTTTGCTGTATATAGGGAGACATTTGGTAAACTTCATTATAAAGTACACCAACGCCAATTACAGGTTTATCTCATTTGTTTTTACAGAATGATGTTACTGATAACAAGGTAGATTTAGAGTGTCTGGCATTAGTCGATAAAGAAAATGTATTATCTCAATCACATACAAAGGAGAAGACTGCTACTGCAGAAGATCTTGTCCTTTTACATGAATATGGAAAGGTAAACATATATTTTGCAAATATTTCTAATTCCATAGTATGTTTATAGGACATTTGGAAACACTTATGTAAGCAAGAAGAAATATTTCAATGGCCTAATCCAAACTACATGTCCAAGCAAAAACAACTAACTTATGATATGCGCAGTATTTTGATTGATTGGCTTGTTACTGTTGCCGAGGAATATAAATTTCATGAGCAAACACTTTACTTGTCTGTCAATTACATTGATCGTTTTCTTAGCATTATGTCTGTCGTAAGTGATACACTACTAAATTTTTACTTTTTATTTAACTTGATAATGTGTAGGTGCGAGATAAATTTCAACTTCTTGGTGCAGCTGCAATGATGTTAGCAGTAAAGGTTGAAGAAGTGATTGTTTTGGAGGCAGAGGACTGGGTGATTCTAACTGGCCGTGCTTACAATAGCCGTCAAATTACACGCATGGAGCAATTACTTCTTAACGTTTTAAAATTTGATATTAATCCTCCGACTGTAATTAGTTTTCTTCAGCATATTTGTGCTACTTTTCAATTAGATAAAAAGACTGCATATTTAGCAATGGTTGGTAAGAAACCTAACTAGGTTTTATTTACTCAATATTTATTATTGCAGTATTTAATGGAGTTAACATTCTTGGAAGGCAACAACTATTTGCAATATTTACCATCCAAACTAGCGGTTTCATCAATTGTATTAGCTCGATATATTTTAAAGAGGGCCACACCATACTTTTTTAAGTTACAACTCGCATGTGGTTATGATTTTGAGCAAATCAAACCATTACTTGTTAAGCTAGATCATAGTTTTCGCGAATCTCATGTTAAAGAATTACAGGCTATTCAGAACAAGTATA
The DNA here is from genome assembly GCA_036346205.1 of Vesta saturnalis. Taxonomy (NCBI): domain Eukaryota; kingdom Metazoa; phylum Arthropoda; class Insecta; order Coleoptera; family Lampyridae; genus Vesta; species Vesta saturnalis. The sequence goes on along the minus strand of JARFJB010002209.1, from coordinate 4,107,309 downwards.
AATCTGAAAAATATCATTGCATTGCCAGTATTGCACCGATGCATTCTGATTTTGAAAATTAATCGTAGATACATATTTTTTGTGTAAATAGAAATGTGATAACTTTTTTAAGAAGTATTGATATGTTTTATGTCTAGGTATTCTTAACGAATTTGTTAAGACCCATGTTTTGTTTTATTTTTAGTTTATAACTAATATATTTACTATTTGTATACAGATGTGTGTGAATGATCATTGATAAAAAAATTATACCAGTGTTTACTTTGTTTATTGTCGTAGTTTTAGAGAATGTGTTTTATTTGTGACAATTACATATATTGATTGTATTTCTTCTGTTCTAAAATATATCATATAACATTACTCATGATATATTGTACAAATATTAACCTTTTGTTTTTTTTTAATATGCAGTGTGAATATTTTACATTGTGAAAAATTCGCATTTGGTGGATCCTAATCAAATTAATTAAAATTTTGTAGAAAAGAAGGGGAAGTGGAGATGGCATAATGCAAAAATGTGTTGACAAAAACAAACTGGTGGCAGCCATCGTGGTGTATGCAAAACATTAGCATTTTCTACAGAATGGTGTTAAGATAAAAAAATTGTTTATTATAAACTTCGCTTATGCAATTATACGCTATCTTTTTATTTGAGTATTCATTTGCTCATCTATTGCTTTCCGCAAAAATTGAAATGTATAAAATGAAAATTGCCAAATATTATGTTCCCATGAAGGTTTATGTTAAAGTTAAATTAAATTAGATGTTCTCTCTGAATTCTAAATTACTCTACAATTTGAAATTATTCATTGAATGTTCCCGAAGTGTGCAACATCACAAGAATTCTGTATTATAAGTGTTTTGTAACTGTGGTTTCCTATTAATGGAGTTGATCGGCCTATTTCCACAGTTTAAACTGTGGAAATAGGCCGATCAACTCCATTAATCACAAGAATATCGTTTCGCACACCTAAATGAACAGTCGTAGCCTCTTGGTTTTTCATTGTTTGGTTTGATTTTGTACTAAAAGGTTAATGCCACAAGCTTCTATAACATTGTTTGGAAGACTCAAACTAACAAAAACCAAAAGTGTGTCGTTTTGAGTCCACATTATTAATTTTCTTAAACGGCCCACACACTATGCAATCACTCGTACGACTAATTGTACTGCAGATTGGACAAATAATCTTTGCAACCAATTGGTTAGTATTTTGCCCACACACACGAACGATCTGGACATGGATCAGTTGTTGCAACTGGCAGTTAGGAAACCATTTTCCATTCGTATACATCAGTTTGTGTCATGGCACTGACTATTTCGAGAAAAATTATAATGGCTGTAACGGTCATTCTGTTGGATGATAACGGGAAAGTAAATAAGAAAAAAAGAGCATGGTGCAAAAATTGGTTATTACAGCGACATATATACACATATGAATTTGCTACAATAATTATGTCTGAGTGAACCAACAGATTTTAAAAATTACCTGAGAATAAAACAAAATACAAAAATGAGAGAAGCAATTAGTCGTGAAGAAAGATTAACTGTCATGCTAAGATATTTGGCAACTGGAAATTCTTACGAAGATCTTAAGTGCAGTACTGCAATATCCCCTCTGTCCATTGGTCAAATAATTCCGGAGACATGCTGGGCCATTTACGAAGTCTTAAAAGAAGAATAGTTAAAAGTGAGTAATAATCACATTTGTATGTATTTAAATTTATTATAAAAGAACAAAACTTAAATATAATATTCTCGCAAATAAAAACATAAAAAATGTAACAATGAATAGTAGTTTTCTTCTTTTTTGTCTCATTTATTAGCAATCAGAATATTACAATACATGCGTGTACGCAGATATTATATTCTTTAAGCTAATGTGATGGCTATATACATGACAGGGGAAGAGTAACACCCAGTGGTGTTATCGTACATACAATACACATGTTTGTAATGTTAACAGTATTATATGACTAAATAATGGTCTAGGCTGCTATATCTGTTGGCCATATCCTTTGGAGTCGTCTCTGGTAAGTATTTTCCACTAACGGTTGAAGAGTCGTATTTGGATGCGTTTCAAGTTTACGCATGTGGTTATTAGCAGATTTGGTGATGACTTCTCTGATGTACGGTACTTTCAAATCGTGATGTAGTGTTTGATTTGTCACATACCACATGGCCCGCAAACTTTTAGACTGAAATCTGCACTGTATCAACGTTTGACGATCTAGAGCGACCCCACAGCTCGACTCCGTAGGTCCAAATAGGTCTAATAACGGTTTTATAAATTAACAATTTATTTTCAATAGAAAGACTGGATTTTCGACCTAAGAGCCAGTAAAGTTTTGAAATTTAATGTCCATTTCTTGCCTCTTCTTGTATATGTACACTTTACAAGTAAGCCGTTGGTCTAGGTGCATTCCTAGATATTTTACTTGTCTGAATTGTGGAATTTCAATATCGTTTATTTATACCGGTGGGCATAGTTGTCGCCTAAGCGTAAATGTAATTTGGACGGACTTATTTTACGTTTGTACGGATGCGCCATTTTTCCATCCACTTACTAATAAGGTCAATGTGTTCTTGTACCTGCTGGTTTGCCATTTCTGGGTTATTGTGGGAGGAGAGGACGGCGGTGTCGTCGGCAAAGGTTCCTATTGTTGTTCGCATTGTGGGTAGATGAGCGGTGTATATCAGGTAAAGGAGTGGTCCAAGGACACTACCTTGTGGGACACCAGAATTTATAGATTTGATTTCCGAAAGTTCACTACCACTTCTTACTTGAAAGTGACGATCTGCCAGATAGGATGAGAAAATATTGATGTGGAAAGGAACCTTTAATTTTAAACAGTAGTCCTTGAGGCCAGACCCTATCAAAAGCCTGCCTGACATCAGGGAAAACCGCATAGCAATATTCGTTGTCTTCAAATGATTTATTCATGACATCGACTAGACGGTGACATTGTTGAGTGGTGGAGTGCTCCTTTCTAAAACCAAACTGATGTTGAGGAATAACATCTTCAAGGAAAGTATCTGCACTAATTCTTTTAACTATTAATTTTTTCAAGAGTTGATAATATTGGAAGTAGATATCTGTCTATATGAAGCAGGTTCGTTAGATACTTTTCCTGGTTTAAATATCATTAAAATGTGAGAACTTTAGTTGACTAGGCCAGTATGTTAGGCGAAGTATGGAGTTGAATAATATAGTTATCAGTGTTATACCTTTCCTAGGGAGTTCTTTTAGTACCCTCGCTGTTATAAGTTCATATCCGGGTGATTTCTTGTTATTTAGATAATTTATCTGAGTTCTTATTTCCGCGGGCGAGAAAGCTCGGATTTGTGGAAATAATTACAAGGGCGCAGTTAGGTATTCTTCCACTTCACCATGTTCATTTGAGTGAGGGTTGGAAGTATCCGCTAGATGTTGAGCAAATACATTCTATTTTTCTAGATCTGACCTAGCCCATTGCCCTGTTTGACTTCATATAGGAGGATTTGGGATCTGAGGTCCTTTAAAGCTTTTACTAGCTTGACAGAGTGCCTAGGTACGTTTGGAATTTTTCATTACGAACTTCCCGTAATTTCTTCCTCATCTGGTTACTTAGGCGGTTGTAAATTGCCCTGTCTTGTATATTATGTGTACGTTGCTATGTAGCCCGTGCTCTTCGTTTCTGGGCTATTACATTTTTAATGTCGAGTAGAATATTTACTGACTGTCGCTGTCCGCAATATGTTGATGGGGTAGAATACCAGCCTGTTTCTTGAATTGTTGATATTAAATGATTTGCTGCGCTTTCCGGTTCTTTTAGTCTGATTTTAATTTCCAGATTGTTATTGATAAAATCCCGAAATGATTCCCAATCTGTATCTTTATTACACATTTTTGGATAAGATTCTCTAAATATAACGGTTGTACTAACAGTAACTATAATAGGAGAATGGTCCGATGATAGATCATAATTTGAATCAATACTAAGGTAGTTATTTGAAACTCCATTCGTGACAACGAAATCTAACATCTGGAATTTTGTTTGAGTCCCTTGGCCAGTAAGTTGGTGCACCTGTAGAAAGGGATGAATAATTTCTATCAGTGATAACATGGAATTCTCGTCCTCTAGTTGTTATTAGCCTAGAGCTCCAGTGCGTGTGTTTTGCTTTATAATCACCAGCTGCAAGAAATCGGTGTCCAAGCGTATCAAAGAAGGCTACAAGCTTTTCTTTAGTGAATCTATGCCTTGGAGGGCAATAAATTGCGGACAGTACTAGTGGACCGGATAGATTTTGAACTTGGATTGTCGTAGCTTGTAAAAATTCCTTCTCATATTTCGGCAGTTCATAATAAGAGATAGTTTTACGTATAATGGCTGTCCCACCACGAGCTGTTCCATCTGGGTACTCTGTATGATAGATTACATAGTGAGGTATTGTGAAATAAGTTCTTGTCGTGAAATGCGCTTCTGAGATTAACTATGTCAATTTTATTTAAGTTTAAGAAAGCTATAATTTCTTCTTTATGTTGCTGCAGTCCATTGGCATTCCACTGGGCTATTCTTACAAATGCAGCCATTATGACGCTATTTTGTTTATGATGGTAAGCATCGACAGGATCATGTTGTTTTGATGAAGAAGTTGATTGAATAGATTTTTAAATTCATCAAGAAACTTAATTTAGGTCAGTTCAGGGCTTGTTGGATTGTTTTGTGGGACAGTTATTGGAAATTCTGGTGGAACAGTGTTCGGTTTAACGGCATATGCATAACTGGGATGTTGATGTATTGAAGTATTGTTATTTTGTTTTCCAACTGGTCTTATTTTCTTTTTCAGTTCTTGATAAACCATGCATCCTTTGTAATTCGCTGGATGGGGTCGTCCGCATAATGCACATTTAACGGATGTTTCACGATTTTTTTGGCATTTCATGGTCTCGTGGGCACCACCACATTTTACACAAGCGTGAGGGCGATAACAGTATGCCTTGATACGATTGTATGACTGGCATCTATTACACTGTTCCAGTTCTGTTTTTTTACGTGAATGCACATATTTTGTATGTATTTAAGTTTGTAAATATCTTTATTGTTTTCCGCTGGTTCTAGGTCAATAAAGAATAAGGGTAGAGGCTCTTTAGCATCTCTGATTTTTATGTTAAAAATATTTGTGGTTTGGAATCCCTTTTGTAGCAACTCTTGTTTTATTTCTTCCACTGGTATAGTTGGATGTAGGTGTCTTATAACTACTCGGTATGCTTTTTCCTGCTTAAATTGATAGGTTATGTTGTTATCTTTTATGTATTGACTTAATTTGCGGTAGCCGTCGAGGATTTTGCATTAATTTTGACTTCTTTATCAGCCATGGCTTTTGACTCATAATCTGTTGGAGAAAGTATAGTTCTTAAGCTTTTTGTCATGTCCGGGAAATTTACTTCTGCCTGGATAAATATTGGTGGAGGTTTGTGTACTTTTTCTGGAGCGGATCCGTCTTGGTTTGTTTTTTCGCCTTTAGTCTGACTAGTTTGATCAGTAAGAACACTGAATCTGTTGGTTGTAGGAGTGTTTGTGGATTTTGGGTCAATCTTATTTGGTTGGGTATTAACTCGCCCATGCAATGTGCGTTTTCTTTTATATCTTCGGTCTTCTTGCCAATTGTTTTCTTTTGTTGCGTTTGTCATCCGAATCCGTACTATATACATACATGGCTGTGTCACTTTGTTGTTGTGTATTTAATGGAAAAGACTGGGGTAACTGGCGCTGAATGGCATTGGCGGACAAAGAGGGATTTAAAGAATTTCGGAATTGTTGCAGATTATTTAAAAATTGTGATTGTTGCATTTGTTGTGGTTGAAGATAGTAAACTCCATTTGGATTATAATTTGGCATTGAGTTGTAATTAAGGCCCGGAATTATGCCGCCTGGATAGGCGGGGCCGGGACCCGAGCCAGCAGGCTGCATAGTAGTTTTAACGTAACACTACTATTTACAAAAGTTTTAAAATGTTTATAAATGTTCATAAATAGATAAATAAATATACATAGGTACAGTTTATCACCTTTGATAGGTCAGCCAGCCGATGACCTTACGGAGCACTTACAAATTCCACTCGAGATATTACTCAGCGTACGGAACACTTTTTGTGTCATAAAACCTATCATAAAATTATTATTTATGCACACTAATATTCTTGCAGTTGATATGTGTGCAATCGCCAATTGTTGAAGTGCTTTCACTGTTTTGCAATTGTGGATTTTCGAGAGGCAAAATGGAATAAGTGCTGTTTTGTTCGTGTGTTGTCCGTTAGGGTCGTGGGTAGGGTACATAACCATGTGCTTGCTTGCTGTTTCTGGGAAAAGGGTTGATGGGGTGGGATCGAGAATATGATGGTATATCTTCCGTAAGTTGACCCATTTTTGCATAGAACATCACGTCAGATATCAATTTTTCAGCAATGATTCTCTGATGTTCTTCGATGCCTTTTAATATTGGTATCCTCGTTACTTACCGGTAACCTGGTATTCCTCTTCAGTTTCATTACTATTACTTGATAAAGCCGTATGAGCTAAATCTAATAACGCCTGTTTCTTGTGCGCGGTGACATTATTATTAGTTTTCTGTCTAATAATTTTTGTCGATAACGGTTTTAGAAGATGATGCTCCAGAGGTCTGTGGAATTGTGGTTGTAACCCGTTCATCTGTGTTTAAATTGACTTGTACTTCTGAGTCGCTCATAGAAGAGAACAGTGTTAGAGGTGATTCCTCGTATGCTTCTGCTTCTCTATTGTCTCAACAAGTGTATCTACCTGTAAAAAAACGACGTTAAACACGTTCAAAACGATTTAAAACAAGGTTGGTAGAAAATGAAAGCCTCATTTAGATTTTTTCTAAATGAAGCTTTCAATTCTACCAACCTTGTTTAAAAACTACAAAGTAACATCTGATATTAAACGGCATAATATTATTTTTATTAGGCTGCCTTGGCGGTGGAATGGTTCAAGTGGTTGCCTTTCACCCGAGCGGCGCGGGTTCAAACCTGGCCGAGATGGCCGTTTTTCTAAAACGGAGAAAAACCAAAGCACTCCTTCTCGGATAGGCAGTAAAACTGTAGGTCCCGTGGCAATACGATGATTGATACGTTAAAGATCCCTTACTAAAGGTGGAATTCTTTAGTAGGTCAAAATCTAGTGACGGGTAGTGCTAATAACCATTAATAGTTGATGCGCATAGAGATGCCTGACATATCCGTTTGTGTCTAGATCTCGGCCCACACAAAGTCCAACAGTGGCAAGTGTTTTTAAAACCAGCGTGGTGCTATTTGCAATTGTAAATGCAAACTATGAATTTATATATGTTCATACGGGTACCAATGGGCGTGTATCAGATGGGGAATCTGGCATAAGGCAGGGATTTGTAAGCGCTTGAAAGCAAACAAACTGAATATACCAAATCCAAGTAACTTTCCCAATACAGAAGATTTATTACATTACGTATTTACTGGTGATGAGACATTTCCACTAATGGAAAATCTAATGAAGTTATATGCGCAAAAGGGAATAACTCAGGATGAAAAAATGCTTAACTACCGGCTTTGCCGGACACGCCGAGTAGTCTACAATGTTTTCGGTATTTTGGCATAACGGTTTAGGGTATTTCTGCAGCGTATTGCAAGAATCGATACTGTTCTTCTCGTATGTTGTGCACTACATAATTTCTTACGAAAAATGTCAAAAAGGAGATACATAACAGAAAATATTGTAGATTATGAAGACACAGTTAATGGTAGGGTTATACTAGGAGAATGGAGATAAACTGGTAATCTACTAGGTTTGGCGACAAGAAACACAACCAAAAATTCAGTACTTCTGCGAAGCACATTAGAAATGTATATAAACACTACTTTAACACTATCTGTGAAACTCAGTTTCAAGAACGAATGATCCCATAAACATCTATGTTTGTTATTATATGTATGCATGTAATTAAATGAAGCAGTTTGATATGCTTACCGTATCGTTTTCCAAATTGTCTCCTACTTCGTCTGTGGATCTGCCTTTCCTACCTGTTTCTGACTGTGCGGTGAATAAAAGCAAATTGTAGTACCATAATGTTGGTTCATATGTGTCGTCACTTGTTCCTGTGCGTTTCGAATCTTGTACCTTTATAAAACATGCGACATGAATTGTAACTACATATTATAAGTAATAAATAAGTACTAAAATTCTGTTATAATGTTCTGTGGCTTGATTCTAAAAGGGCCAAAGTCAAGAAACAGTAAGCACGCTAATCAGAGAAAATAGGGTCCAAGGTTTTGATCACAAACTGCAGTCCATGCTATATGTTGAGAATTGAATTCTACCATTACTTTACACGCGTTAAGATCGGTCTTTTTGTAATAAAGATCGGAACAAATTTGGTTCAGTGGTATTCTAACCTCATTTCAAGGAAATATAGACTTTGCCCCTTTTAGAACCAAGCCAAAGGTAATTGTCTTAGCTCACCTTTTTCAGCTCTCCTCTGAACGCCGTTCGCATGTTGTTAATATTTTTCTTCAAAACTTCCACAGTTGCTGTTCTATTTATTTCTGTTAATTTTTTTTAACAGAATATCATATTCTGTTTATGTTTGTTTGAATAGTCATTCGATTTTACATCCCACAAACATGCTTGTTCACGGTATATTTCAATAAAATCAGTCCAAAATGAATGATTATTATCAATTTTCAATATTTTTAATAGAAGTAAAATATGATATAACAACTACCGAATATTAAATACTAACTACACAACGTATCACGTGTTTCTGAAATCGTTTCAACGTGTCGACACGAGTCAAGACAGGTCCACACACTATGCAATCTGTCGTATATCAGACATGGTTGTACAACAAATTTTTAACCCGACAAACTTCCGTACGATCCAACCGTGTGCAATTACAATTATCGTTTCGACGGTCAAAACTACTTGGGTTGTACAACTTGTCGGACGACAGATTGCATAGTGTGTGGGCAGTTTTAGTGTATCAGTGCTTTTGAAATTTGACACACTTATCGTTAGTGTCTGTTTCCATTTTTAGTGTTAACTTGGCCTAAATTCTTCAATGCCAAGGCTCTTAAGGTACTATTGGTATTTGAATAATTTGTTTTGAGATTTGTTCATATTGCAACAATATTCATTAAGTAGGTAAACGTAAAGCAACACAAGAGTAATACTTCCAGAAATTCAAAATTTTGTCACTCCTTTGGATGGGATGGCGGATTTTTGTACTACACATCTCGGTAAAGTAATGCGAAATTAAATTATCTTTAAAAAATGTTTTCACATTTTCTTATCAAATTAATCATTCAGATAATGAAAAAAATTGAACAAACACTTTAATTCCACCCTAGGATTTTTTTCCGCCGAATTAAATTGTATAGAACATAATTGATATGTTTAAGATCTATATCTAGGCATTTTTATGTCTTTGAAATATGCAGCTGTTTCATAAATAACTCTCTCTCTCTCTCTCTCTCTCTCGCTAGATAGAGAAAAATACGCACACTGAGACACTTACGCGTTTACGCACGCACTCCCCCTCCCCACCTCACACACCGCACACACATTGGGTTAATAAAATTCTATTCTGTTTGTATGGTGCAGTCTTGTATGGTTTGAATAATTCTAGTTATATTTAGCATAATTTCTTTTTGAACGCCGTTGCATGTTTCTGCAACACTCGTTAGTTTCTTGGTTATGTATATCCGAGTATTCAACATACTAACGCTCTTGGAAAACAAGTGATAAATACTTAAAAAAAACCTACAAGTATTTATGTTTTGATCTTTTAAATGGTGAGTTAAAGAAACAAGTTCCTGTAGATCTTTTGAATACAGACATTTTCGAACGGACGAATTAAATTGACGACGTTTTGGATATCTTCAAAAACACGCGTGCTCGTTTTAGTCCAGTTTGTCCGAGATGCTTTACACATTGCGTTGAATTGGCGATGTGAGTAACTTTTTGTATCTTGCATTCGTTTGATCTCACATTAAGCTTATGTTGGTAGTTTTCTACTATCTTTTTCGTTTGATGATAAAGTGTCAATTTATGAACAGTGTCTTTTCAGTTTGTTTCCTCCCATTTTTTAAATGTTACAGCTTTAGTTGTTCATATTGGACTGGATTAGAATTCATGTTATTTTCAACACATTGGGTTTTCGTAAATTCCACTAGAGGATTGTCATCCATTGTTCCCGAGTTCGTGGTCTTTTTAAAAATCTTGTTGCAAAAGCTGTGATAATGAGCTTTTCGCTCTATTTTTGTGTTTATAGATCCAAGAAAGTTATATCTTCTTGTGACAGATGACTCTTCTGAACAAAACTTCTAATTCCCAAAATTTTATTAGCAGTTCCTCCTTGACGGTACATGAAACGATGTTTTTAATTTCTCTGTAGTTTGATTGTCATATAACAATGTTTTGAATAGTATCCATACAAACTCTTGTTTTGCCCTATTAACCCGGATTTGGTTTTCTTGAGACCATTTAAAATAAGCTTTGGAAATCCGTTTGCCCTACGAATAATGGCTACTGGGCCTGGTTTTTTTAAAGCAGGATCTGCCAATACTGTATTATGCCACTGTTCCATGGTTATGTCCTGATGTTGCTGCTTGGGCACGTTTTGCTTAGTTAGGATAGCACCAGTAGTTCTACTGGCAGTGTAAGTTCACTTGAGAAATTATGTTTTAGGTATGATCGTATTTCTGGCTGCCATCTCCTACGCCTGTTTTTCTTCTGTAATGAGCGAGGCTTGCGATCCTTTGTCTATCAGTGCTGTAAGTAGACGAGTATCAAATGCAGTCACTGTTTGTACCATGGTAGTTGCTAAAAGTACAGTTTCTTCTTGTTGCATTATGTGGTTTGTCGTGGTCCTTATTTGGTTAATGGTTGGCGCTTCATGTATAGTTGGCTTTATTATTACGTGTTCTTTGTAATTTATTCTAAAGTATTTTTTTAACGTGCAGCGTCTTCATTTTAACTTTTGGGTGAGTATAGCATCTTGTCAATGACCTTGGATACTAGTAGTCTAGGGGTGTCATAATGTTTCTGTAGTAGGTTCTATGCAATTTCGTAGTTGGTGTTTGTAATTGTTAGTTGAACCTATTAATTTTGAAGGTTCTCCTGGTACGTTAGTTTTCAAACATTGAATTTTCGCTAGATCTGATAGCTTAGATTCTTGTGAATTAGCTTGAAGCGGATTCCTAGGAATTTAATCCATATTGTTATAAACATCGGTATAGTTAATTTTGGTAAGGTAACATTGTTGATTAGTTCTGTCTTCCTTTCCAGTTCTACTGCAATTTGGTCGACTTCACTCTCTTTTAGCGAGATTGTGCGTGTGTATGTGTGAGTGCAAGCTTGTGTGGGTACGTGCGTGTGTGTGTGTGGGCGCATGCGTATGTGTGCGCGTGTCTGTGTGTGGGTGTGTGTAGGTGTATGTGTGTGTGTGTGTGTGTATGTGTGTGTGTGTGTGTGTGTGTGTGTGTGTGTGTGTGTGTGTGTGTGTGTGTGTGTGTGTGTGTGTGTGCATGTGATGTGATGTGTGGGAGAGTGCGTGCGTGCGCTTGTGTGTTGTGTGAGTGAGTGTGTATGCGTTTGTGTGCGTGTGTGTTGCCTGTCTCATGCTTCCTGTCGCGCGTTATATGTTGTATGTTACGTATTGCGTACTGTGTTGTGTTCGTTCAAAATGTCCTTAACTTGTCTATGTCTAAAAAGCTTTCGACTAATAGCAAACACTATAAGCACTATTTTAAGGATAATTCAGTCTTTGATAAGTCTTATAAAGTTTCTAATAAGGTTAGTTATTAGCGTTATTAGCTTTACGAAGCCAAAACGAAAAAAAGATAAGAGCCTTAATTTTCATTATTTCATTACTATGTGAAGTACAATTTTTATTTTTGTTAGCATCTAAGTACAATTGTGTGTTATGCTTATGATTACATATATTGCAACTGCCTCTTGTACACTGAGATACCATATGAACGCTACCAAAACAATTAAAACATAATGTTTGGAACTTATGGAAGTGCTGTCACAATGGGGCAATTCTTTGAATTGTAAGCAATAGTACAAAAATTGCTGAAGAAATTAATATTGAACCAAGAACAGTTTGCAATATCTTGAAGAGGAATAAATACCGTTGCTATAAGTTGCAAACTACATAAGAAATTTTTCTAGAAGATAATCAAAAGAGTATGGAATTTTGTGAAGATATAATGAATCGGGCTAATGAAAACGAAAGATTTATTAAAAATATTTTGTTTATCGACGACTGTCCTTTTAACTTACATTTTTAAAAATAGTTGGTTTTTCAATAAGAATTATAATGCTAAAATTAAACCTTAAACTTAAGTTATACTATCAATGTAAATGTTAATGTTCTTGTTCGCAGCTTTCGTAAGTTTTTTCTTGGTTCTTCTCACGAGTAGTAATCGAACCATGTCATAAATTCGCAATTACAATAAACTTCGATGTTTGAGGTATTATCCTTTAATGTTTAAGTGTCAAGTATTTACTTAATAGTTTCAAAGAACACGCGACTTTTCAACATCATCTTAATTGCTTTGGTTTCGTTAGAAATGTTGAAGCTAGATTGAAGGAGACTTAAGTAGTTCATATTTTATGCCTACATGCAAGTATGTACAAGTGGCAACATCGGTAGGATTATGTTTCTCTCACACTCGTATAATGCTTATTGGGTTTCTTTCTAGCTTATTATAAGTCAGACCCGCAATAACGTTTTTCTATACCATATATATGTGGATATATATATATATATATATATATATATATATATATATATATATATATATATATATATATATATATATATTGAGATGAGTCTAATTACATGCAAGTAGCTATGTAATTTCCATAGTGAAGTTTTACTTTAGTTTGTACGAAAATGGTACATTTCCTTAAATAATTGTAGAATAAGATGATTAATAAACATTGAGGTGTTTGAGAAATTTAAGATATTTTCTTAATGTTGTATTAATAATGGTAATTTTAGTAATAGACAACACAGTACATAAAAGTATAGGCGATGGTTGTTTTCGTTTTGAGTTAATTCAATTTTCTTTTAGTTTTATAAGTTTATATTAAACAATATTCCCTAACGACATGTAATACAGGTTGTGGTTGACAAAAATAATGTTACAATTAGAGATAGGCTGGTATCAATGTCGCAATTTACATGTGCGCAGCCGAGATTTGTGAGAACATTCGTATTTTGTGCGTTAAACTCATAATAGTGCAAAACTTATAAAAACAGAACAAGCACATTAGTGGGTGACTATATAACATGAATCATGCAGTAGATCTGGAATTATTGTGTTTAATTCAACAGTTCGTCACATTAAACTAGTGTATGACAACATTCCGACACTAGTCGTAGGAGAACTTTTCAACCTACAAAGTGATAAAATAAACTAATTTGTAACTTAAACAATAATTGTAAACACGTACATTAACAGTTATTGTGCTTAAAAGGTGAAATTTAACATTAATGTGATAGAGACAATATGAGGTTATGTCATATCCTCGAACATACAATTTTTGTGAAAAGTAATTTTAATTGAGACAATTCCTATAAAATAAATTAGTAGAGGCAAAATAGTAAGGTAGCCTCACTTTTATGTTGTAATTCCTTATATTTATGTCTAATTTTGTTAATTTTAGTTTGTAAGAATTTTGATAGATTTAAGAATTTTTCCTTTCAAATTGGCCGCAGGCATGTTTGAGTTGTATATTAGGTGCAGTAGCTTCCCTATTCATGTGGAGGTAATTTTCAAGCCTGTAAATTGCATAGAATTAGTTTAAATTCAATAAATAAGGGTAAAAATCAACATAGTTATTAAGTGTCCGATTTAGATCATGTTTGGTCTCAAAATTTAGAGAAAAATTTGGAGATTTTGGAAATGTTTTTAGATTTAAGAAATGTTAAACAGGAAGAAAGTTATAAGGTTTTAAAGAATTTTCGTAATTTAAAATTATTTTAACCAATAGGAATTAAGCAAATATTTCTCGTAACTAATGAAACATTTGAAAATTTGGTTGTCGAGTAAAACATATAAATACAAGCGTTTTCAGCTTTACTTAAGCTCTTGATTTTCAACTTTGCAACAACTTGCCAGAGTAAGCTGTTGTGGAATGTTTTGAAAATATAATTTTGAACAAAATTAAATCACATCGGGAATATAATAAAGTGCGGTTTAGTTTCGGAAGTGATCATGATATAAGTGAGAGTCTTTTGTTTGTAAAATAATTTTAAATAAGGTTAGTTTACCTTTTCGAACCATAATTCGGAAGTTTCATTCAGTTATAAAAATATTTCTTCCGTTTCGACTTTGTTTATTTAAATGTGAATCGTATATGTTGATGTGCATACTAAATTGTGGTGTCCATAAATTATTTTCATTATACACCTTGTTTATTAAAAAGTGTTTAATTTACAACAACCATCCATATTCCATGCTCATTCAAAATTTACTTTTGAATGTAATTTATTAAAGAAGCAATAAACCTAAAACAAAGATTCGCCAACACTCTAATGTTAATAGTGAAACTTACCGAAGTGAATAAGCTGATTATCTTAAAGAAAACTTTGGATGTTCGAGAGGCAGAATAGCAGGTTGCAGCAGCTGGTGTTTACAATCATCTTGTGCAGCAGTTACCCACGAAAGAAGGACAATATGTAAGTACTTTGTTGACATTGATACTATATTGTTATGTTCACAATTTATATCCTTTGTAATAACAATGATGTGCAACAACAAGTATGCATGTTCAAAGGAATATTATTTGTTCTAGAAATTTAAATGTTTTCTTGATAATTGGGTTTTATTAATCAAACATCTTTATACTTACTGGTTTGTCAAATTTCACTTTTCTTTATGATAAATCACATGGTTGCGTATTCTGCGCATGCTCACATATATTTTAAAAGAATTTGTTATGTACAGGGTCTTACAGAGATATCTATGCGAAATAAAGATTATAATCCAATTTATTTAATCAATTAAGATTTTTTAATTAAATAGGACAATTATTTATTAATGTTTCAAGAACACGCGACTTTTCAACATCATCTTAATTGCTTTGGTTTCGTTAGAAATGTTGAAGCTAGATTGAAGGAGACTTAAGTAGTTCATATTTTATGCCTACATGCAAGTATGTACAAGTGGCAACATCGGTAGGATTATGTTTCTCTCACACTCGTATAATGCTTATTGGGTTTCTTTCTAGCTTATTATAAGTCAGACCCGCAATAACGTTTTTCTATACCTATATATATATATAATATATATTATATATATATATATATATATATATATATATATATACATGTACCTAAATTAATTCGCTTCATATTTTATTAATTGCAACAATAATACAATCGTGAAAATTAATAAAAAAGAAAACCGTTTAAATTTTTTAATATTCCTGAGGTTGCGGCAAAACTTCAAAGTAGTTTTTTTAAAACAAGATGGGTAAAAATTAAAAATATTTAGTGCTTAAACTTGAAAAAAAAATTAATTCTAAACAGTTACTTTTCCACCAAATTGACTATAAAACTTATTTAACTTATCTTAGATAGAAGCTTTTAAGTAATCAATTCGAACTAATAACTAACAAAGTAATAAGCGATTAAAGGAACACAAAGTTTACTAGTTAAATAAATATCACTATTAAAATTATTTCTTCTTAACTATTTATCAAACGGTATGATAATATAATAAATATCAAACAAATCCATCAAGTAAACACGTTTTATATAGGAGGTTGAAATACAAGTCACAGAATGCAAGTTACAACACGAATAATTATATCGGTACATGCTTGTCTAACACATGCATCCATGTATACATAGAACAACCACGGTGACATCACACAGCCTTGTCGCACTCGTAGCTCAATATTAAAGTATTCACTCACACCTCCCCTCACCATACCACATGACCGACTACCGTATACCGCCCTAATTCCGTTTATTATACTTTTATTTACGCATATTCATTTAATATTTCCCACAGCTTCTCGCTGTTCACTCTGTCGTATGCCTTCTCCAGATCTACAAACGCACAGTACAGCTTCCTTTTTACACTTTAACACTTTTCGATCACCTGCTGAAGAGCAACTATCTGATCGGCAATCCTCTCCCTGGCATGAAGCTACCCTGCACATCCCAAATCTTGGTTTGTGTAGTTATCAATCAACATCCTTCCAAATACTTTACCAGGCACGCTGAGCAAACTTATTCTTCTGTAGTTCTTACAATCACTCTTGTTCCCTTTACAGTGGTACAATGATCGCGCTCTTCCAATCCCTCGGCACTTTTCCACACATAAGGCATACATTGAATAACTCACACAATCTTCGTATAAGTTTTGCGCCCCCATACTTTAGCATTTCACCAGTGATTTCATCTACGCCTGCTTCTTTGCCGTTTTTCAACCTTCCTACCGTTTTCCGTAACTCATTTATCCCAATATCCTTCTCAAAGGATCCTTCCCAGTTTCATTCACCATTCCTTCTACATTCTCCTTATTTAACCCTTCAGTCTTACTTTCCTCACTACTGTACAGCTTTCCGAAATATTCTTGCCACCATTTCGTCACTTTAAAATCGTCCCATACTATTTCGTTGCTCATATTTATCACTCCTGCTGCGTTCTGTTTTAGACCACGTTTTGTATTTTTGGCCCATTTCCAGAAGAGTTTTGTGTTACCCTCTTTACTTATTTTCACTGCCTTTTTCGCTTCTTTGTTTCTGAATCTGTACACCTCATACAATCGCTTTTTCTTAGTCCAATTTTTTGCAGCAATCATTGCTATGTACGCATCTTTTTTCTTACATACTGCCTTTTTTACCGACTCATTCCACCAATCACATTTTTTCTGTCTACTTACAGTCGCTATTCCACATATCCGCACGACACAATTGACAACACAGTTTTCAAGCTTATCCATGCACTTTTAACGTCTGTGTCTTTTATTTGTTCGTTCCACAGAATTTCATTCACATTCAACTCTTTACTCACAGCATCTCCGTATTTAATTTTCGCACCATTATCCATTAGTTTGTCTACCCTAATTCTGGACGTTTGCACTACGTTTGCTTTCCTTCTCCAGACCCAGTTTTGCCCTAAACACACTCTCGATACAACCAAAAAGTGGTCCGATCCACCCTCCGATCCACGTTCCGATCCACGCATTACTTTTGTGTCTTTCACCAAGTTTCTAAGCCGTTCATCTTACACTATCAAGTCTATCATACTTTTAGATTCACCTCTTTACCACGTATACATATGCACATTTTTATGTTTAAACCACGTTTTGGATACAAACAGGCTTTTCTCCACACAGTTTTCAAGCTTATCCAGGCGTTTACCATTCTCATTGACTCTTTGGTCTCCGAACTTTCCTAGAACGCGTTCAGTATGTTCTCTCTATACACCCACCCATCCGTTCATTTCCCCCACCATCATCACTCTTTCTTTTGGCTTTCACGCGTTCAACACGCTCTCTACTTCATTCCAGAAGTTCTCACGCTCCTGATCTCTTTCTCCATTCACCGGTGCATAGCGTGCAATAAGAAAAATTCGCTTTTTCACGTACGATCACTCCAACTCCTTTTGCGTCATGCACTCCAATCCCAACTCCTGACCATAGTGCTAGGCTGCCATCCTCCATCTCCACAGCATCCTTTCCTTTGCGCTGTATCTGCGATACACACAGAATATCAAGGTGTCTTTTGTACATCACATTCGCAATTTCAACGGTCCCTTGTAACCAGGTCGATCCTAGGAAGTTGTGTTGTTCTTCTGAGTAATACCATAGCGAGTAGACCGGTTACAAGCCAAATCGTGCCCCGGACGTTGTAGCATTCCCTACTACGGTATCGTCCTACTAGGAAGAAGAAGAAATGTAGACAGAGTCAAGAAAGATATAAATAATAGAGCGTATACTTACTGCATGAATATCTAAATGTACATATATACATATACATTTTTTCACTTACATGCCCTTCAATCACATCACGTTTCACCAGATTGCTCGCTACGCGATTACTGACTCTCGCGCCACTCACCGGACTTGCTTTATTTATTTGCGGCCAAATGCTTCAATTATATCCAAATTAGATTTCCGAGTTATAGTTATTTCTTTGTTATTTAATTTAATATTTATTTATCAAATCTGTCTTATTTTGTCGCGAACCGTGTAATAGTTAAATAAATATGATTGAAAATGCTGAAGCTGTATTATCGACAATTGCAGAAGCGGGCGGATTCGGATTTTTTACGTCGACATGTATTTATGTCTATTAATGTCTATCTGATATGAAGTTTTAAACGTCATTCTGACGTGATTATTTTTTTTGTTTTTACAATGTTGCTTATTTTCGTTATGAACGAATAAAAAGGAGTTTGCATAGTTATCCTAAAAAAATGAAATTAAAATTTGTTCATTTCTTTAAGTTAGAATCTAGAAGTTTTAAACGTCTGTTTGACATACATTATTGTTTTTGTGTTTAAGTAAACGTTTTTGGTTTTATCCCTTATTTTATTTTATTTTATCTATTTACTTGTGCAGATTTTTAATGTTATGTCATAATTACAGATATGGATTTAACTGTTCTAAATGCATCAATATGTTTTAAATCTTTTAAAAACATTAAGGATTTAGAGATAGGGATAGATACAAGATATTCAATCTGGACATCATATCAACAAAGTACGGTGATAGGGTGTTGGTGAAGCTGGAGGGATTTAAAAGCGTGCTACCTGAGCGTTATTTATAAGTTTTTCAAGTCTAAGGACCGTCGTATACATAATTTAATGAGGGATTGAAGGTGTTTTAGTGCGTTCGTTGGGACCAATAGGGAAAAAGCCAATTTAATATTCTTTTAGAAAAACAGTTTATTATAATTACTATTCTGTGTAAGGATAAAATTGAGTCAATGACTAAAAACATTTTTGTTTTGTGGTAGTAAGTTTCAAGCTATTAGTTCTTTAAAATATACAAAATAATACTAATTTAGTTTAAAAGTAGGTACCCCATTTTACTGTACCTACTACTCCATTTTATCATACCAGTTTGATAAAATGGGGTATGACACATATTTTCGAAATACACCTAATTTTTACAAAAGTATTAAAATCAAAGAATAATGCGTTTTAGTTATCAATCCAATAACATAACTGTGTACTTTGATATTAGTAACACGAATGTATTCTTACTACTTTTTTAATTATCAAGCATGATATAATAAGTACCCCATTTTATCCAACTCTCCTTGAAATATCCTTTAACACTAACATATAAATTGCGCAATTTCATGACAACTCAGCAATATGGAATAATGACTCGAGGTATTCTTTTGTTTCATGATGGCAGCAACGCGTAATCAAAGCCAACTATGAAAAAAAACAATATTTTCGAATTTTGAAGCTTACGGAAACTATTAACCTACACTTGTGATAAATCATTGAAAAGCTTTTTTCAAAAATCCAATATGGCATCGGTAAGAAAATAAAAAGTACATGTAAATATCTCGAAAAGCAAATGAAGCTGGAAAATTATTTTTGTCTTTATTATATTCCTCTTATAAAAGTACCCTAATAATGTATTAATCAAAAATTTACGAGCTGCCGACAAAAGTTAAAAATGCACCATTTTGGTTTTCACTCCCATTATCACGAAACCAACAAATTAGTAATCAAATATTAAGGCGGATTTAAAATTGTAATAAAGTTTACTAATACTTTTCTAATATAACGAACTCTGTAGCTAAAACAGTTTCCGAGATAGCAAAACACGTAAGTCAAATATGGGACACAATGTATGTCTAATGTGTATGGTACGTTGGTATGCATTTCCTCCATATTTAAAAAACTATTGTAATCTGTTTATATTTATTTTAGTTTAGTGGATTTTTCGACAAATATAAGCCTGAAACAATACCCTGATTTTTTTGTTTAAGAGAGTTGGTTATGTAACATTTCCATAAACTTCTATAATATTGGCCACATAACACACAAAAATAAGGAAAAGTTAAATATTTTCCCACACTTGTTTTATAATTCTGTAACAATGTCTCGTATTTAAAAAATCGGATGCAGAGATTGCTCAAATGATAATAGCAAATGCGCTCTTAAAAATAAATGCATAGCATTTAAACATAAAATATGGTTTTTAGAAAAACTAAACGCCAAATACGAAGACACCAAGCTGCGCAAAAAAAATCATGTGACCGTGTACTATTCAACCGGAAAATATTAGTTTTTTAAGAAAAGTAAAAGTTACGTTTTGTACATTTTTTAGTTAATAACCTCTTAATTATGATGTTTATATTTTATAATGAGGACAATTTAAACAAAAAAAAAAAACATTTATTTATTTGTGAAAAGTGAAATATAAGGTTAGGTTACTTGTTCATAAATTTATTCGGAAATGTTGTAATTCGCATTTTAATTATTAACCACAGTTCTAAGGGTAAATAATTCTTATCTAAACAGTTTTATACTGCGATGGTTCTAAATAGGTGTAATATAGTTTCATCGAATTCAAATATAAGATAGACTAAACGTCAAGTAGCGCGAAAAAAATCACGTGACCGTGTACTATTCAACCGGAAAATATTAGTTTTTTTAAGAAAAGTAAAAGTTTCGTTTTGTACATTTTTTAGTTAATAACCTCTTAATTATGATGTTTATATTTAATAATTAGGAGAATTTAAACAAAAAAAAAACATTTATTTAATTGTGAAAAGTGAAATATAAGGTTATGTTACTTGTTCATAAATTTACTCGGAAATGTTGTAATTTGTAATTCGCATTTTAATTATTAACCACAGTTCTAAGGGTAAATAGTTCGTGTCTAAACAGATTTATACTGCGATCGTTATGAATAGGTGTAATAGAGGGGGTAGAGTTTTATCAAATTAAAATATTAGATAGTATGCAAGTTCAAATAAAGTTGAAGAAGTTATATAATTTGTTATGAGAAAAATATAGTATACGAATATAAACAGATGGTTTTTATACAACAAAACAGGTTTTATGGGGTTTGCACAATGATGTTGTATTCATAAAAGCATTGAGCTATGGCAGTAGTATGTTAAAAATGTCAACACGATACATATTAGTGTGTTAAAGATAAATAAGAAATTTCACATATAAATCAATATAATTAAGCAATTAAACACATAACAGATATTGATTACATGAAGTACAATAATCCTAATGTGTAGAACATGTATAATAATTGGTACAATGCATAAAAACTCTGCGAACTATAAAAAGGGTTATGGTACGAAGATGTTATGTTGGTAAATCATAGACTAAGTGTTTAAAAAGTGCTTAAGAAGTTAAAGTGCCTTAGAAACATATCTAAGAACATGAACAACACATGTGCAATGTGAAATTAACAATATAAATACAATAAAATATTACACAATTACTCTACACTTATTTCTTCGATATCATAATCTGATATAAAATCAGATTCATCCGACGAGTCTCCACTCCTACGTATAATCAATTCCTCACAAACGACATCCATAATATGCTCTTTATTAATGTATTCCTCTTCAATTTCTTTAACATGACGGCACACTTCTTGCCAGTGGCTCTCCAAATCCATCGAACACTTTTCACGAGTTAGTTTTTCAACATCGGCTAATTTAAAAGTTGTGTTTCTCGATGTCACCCAAGCTTTTACAATGGTCCATATTTTTTCCATTGGATTTAGCTCCGGGTGGTATGGAGGTAGTCGACATACAGAGTGACCACCTTTCGCAAATACAGCATCAATTGAATATTCCGTGTAGCTCGGTTTATTACATTTTATTAAATCATACAGCTCCACTTTTGTTTGGGATTCATCATGTACGATCCCTTGTTCTTGTAACCAAGTTATGATTTCCATTTTTTTACTGCTAAAAGTTCGATGTTTAACTGCTAACGTGTTGTGATAACTAGCATTATCCATAACAATAACTGACTTTTCGAGCAAATTCGGTAATAACTGTTGCTCAATCCATCGTTTATAATTAATAAAGTTCATATCGTCATGATAATCACCTGTTTTTGAGCCCGATTTAATAACTAAGAGGGCATTATTGATAAATCCCACTTCACCACCAGCATGTACTATTATAAGACGTTGACCTTTACCGATTGGACATTTTAAACCTTCGTTGGAATCATCTACCCAGGAATGTGGCGTTGTATGCGATGCATGTATATATGTTTCATCTGTATACACAATGGGTCGCCCTGTTCTTCGATACTTTGTTATTGCTCGTATATAAGCACAACGTAAAGATCGTATATCGTATCGTTCCATTAAACATTTACGATTGTCAACGGTTTTCGTCCATTTAAAACCTATTTTATTTAATAATCTCCTTAAAGACGTTTCCTTCCCAGAGAAACCAATGGATTCGTCATCTTTAATAATATTATAGATAGCATTGACGGTTGGTCGTCGTTTCTCCGTGACATGAAAATTGTGTACAATGCGTCGAATGACTTGTTCCCCACAATTATCGACAGATGGTCTGGGTGCGGTTTTCATTCTCTTATTAGAAATCTTGAACGATTCTATTTCACCACGTTGAATTGCACTCCCTTCTCTAATAATTCTAACGACGGAACTTTTAGATACCCCAGTTGCTTTCACAACGATATCAACAACGTTAATTGTAAAGAAATGTAATCGTGAAAAACTGACAGATGTTAATCGTACAATAATGACATACCTTCATTCATATTTTTATGAAACTGATAAACATTCCAAATAATTTCGCGGGCATCTTGCGATAACACACGCCGCTTCTTTTCTGGAATGTTTAATGTACTATCAGACGATGTACTCGCATCACCCATTATAAACAACGAACTAAATCAATATATTATATTAATACATATTACTGTTGATTACAAATACAACTTACTTGTAAATCAAAGATGCTGAAACGGACGGAGCTTTGAAAAAAACTGTTTACAATTGATAAAAACGTGCACGAAAAATGAGGTTAGAAAACAATAAACAACACTACATGTTGTGGACGGAACATAATATCTACTTCTCACTCATATCATTATTCCATTTCTTTTTAATGCAATATTCGGTTTCTGCGCAGGTGTCTTCGTATTTGGAGTTTGCTCAATTTCTTGTGATTATTAAAAATTTGAAATCTAAAACTTAAGTAACATTAAAAATAAATTATAACATAAAACTACTGTTAATTTACGAAGATCCTAATGTACGTGTTAAAGACATTTTTTTCATAACTCATAATACATTACATTTATCTATGAAACTAAACTCAAGTTTTCGATAAACAGCAGAATTTTCACACCAACTAGGCATTAACGATACGAAAATGTAAACTTTCACCATTATTATACATAGTTAATATACTTGGCTTTTGGATTTTTAAATGGGGTATTTTTATATCTATATTATATCATATGTTAAGTTACCACAGCACTATAATAATATATGTAGTTAAAATTAATAATCATACTAAACATAGTACATTGTGTTTTCACTGTACAGTGTGTCCCATTTTGGATGATATTTCGGGGTATCCCACTTACGAGTAAAGATACAGAGTTGCGGTTTTCACAATACCGTGCTACTTTTTTTGTGAGAAGAACGCTGGTATAAACAAAACTTTCATAGCCCGCTACATTTCTGAGATACAGGGCGAAATTGAAAATATTGCATTTTGGGATCTCCGTTATCCTTTAATGTATGGTAAAGGTAAAAATTGGTTCTTATACAGTTTTTTACGTAGAATTAAGTGGAGTAGTCGTATTTTTGCTATAAGCTGTAATTTTTTAGCTATAAATAAAACTTATGGTTTTTTAACGGAACACCCTGTATATTTTTCTTGCGTTTGATTGGCAATTTTGTAAGATTTACAAAAATATAAATACGTGATGTGTATTTTAAATAGTAAACCTAAAATCTGTGATTTCACAAAATCTGCGTAATAACAGTGTGTATTATAGCATAAGAATTAGTAGGCCGTGATTATTGGAACAATTAAATGATCATTTGCTAAGCGCTTGTCCAGACCTGTCAGTTGTACAATTTATATTCTCGGTGTAATATTGTAATCGTTACAATGGCTGAAATGAAAATTATCAACATTTTGAAAAATATGACATGTTAGTCAGTTTTAAAGAGAGCAATGAAAACTCCCGTGAGGCTTCCCAACTGTGTTTCAACAGGTTTGTTTGAATACTTATTTATCTTTTGACCTATGTGGATTTATTTTTTATTTAAATATCATTTGGATTTATAGAAACCCAGAAAGAAGACAACCTTGTCTTTTAATGTTTTATCGAATAAAAAAAACTTGGTAGAACATGGATCATTTATCCAACCCCGACCAAAAAGGTATAATAAGGAAAATCGCAATACGGACGAAGTCAACGTTTTAGCATGTATAGAGGCAACGCCTTCACAATCATGCAGAGTTCTGCAGCAGGAGATTGGTGGTCCCAAGACTGACAAAATATAAATATATATTTAAGCCATACAAGATTAAAATTGTTCACTATTTGCATCCTGGTATTTGCTAGATTTGTAATATGGTCCGACGGGGCTTACTTTTCGAGTGCAGGTATTTTCAACAGACATAATACTAGGCATTGGTCCCAATAAAATCATCATGTGCTATTCGAACGATAGCAACAGGGTCGATTTGGATTTAGCATAGCTTGTATTATTTTGGGGCAACAAATAGAATACAGAATTTATGAAGGCAGTCTTACAGGGAACAGATATCTTGAAATTTTACAAGATGTTATCCCTGTGTTACTAGACAATGTTCCTTTAGCTCATCTTAACAGGATACATTTCCAACGGGATGGCGCGCCCGCACATAATGCTGTAATTGTTCGACCCTTTTCGGACAATTATTTCCCGCAAAAGTGGATCGGTTAGATGGCCTCCACGGTCACCTGACCATTCCATGGGGCTACATGCAGAAAAAGGTTTATAGTACCCGTCATCGAACAATAGATGAACTACTTAATGCCACCAATGCGGCATTTCAAAACTTGCAAACACGTTCCATAATTATTTTAAATGCTTTAAAAAGAATAACCATTGTATGTCAACATTACGTTCGGGAAAATGGCGACCATTTTGAGCGGTTCTTTTAAGGTGAAAATCTATTAAAATTGATTTGGATTTTTGAAATCTCTATGTTTGTAATATCCTAATATAATTAACTCACGTCCTAGTAATTCTAATGCTATATAATACACAGTATGTTATTACGCAAATGTTGTGAAATCATAGATTTTAGGTTTATTATTTAAAATACACATTATGTATTATATATTTTTTTAAAGCTTACAAAATTACCAATCAAACGCAAGAAAAATATACAGGGCGTTCCGTTAAAAAACCATAAGTTTTATTTATAGCTAAAAATTGACAGCTTACAGCAAAAATGCGACTACGCCACTTAATTCTACGTAAAAAACTGTATAAGAAACAATTTTTACCTTTGCCATACATTAAAGGATAACGGAGATGCAAGGGGGGTCCCAAAATGCAATATTTTGAATTTAGCCCTGTATCTCAGAAATGTAGCGGGTTATGAAAGTTTTGATTATACCAGCGTTCTTCGCACAAAAAAGTAGCACGTGAAAATCGCAACACTGTATCTTTACTCGTAAGTGAGATGCCCCGAAATATCATCGAAAATGGGACACACTGTACAAACAAGTATTAAGAAAAAACTATTTCTTTAGGTTTGACTAGATTTTTAATTGGTATGTTAAGTTTCTATTTGTGAAAATGCTTTTATCAGTTTCAAATTAAAATTCTTCCCAACTTTAAATACATCATAGTTTTAATAAAATACTTATCTTTTTTGGGGTTTTTTAATGGTGTACTTTAAATTATACAATCTAAACGTTTCGATAACACTTACAGTTATCTTCGTCAGTAGTAATGTTTGTTAAAAATTGTTAAAGATGTAGTAAACAATTTTGTCAAATTTGAAAAATTAAAATTAATGTGGGTAGCCCGTAAAAAAAATGCATGCGAATATAACTTCAGCCAGAGGTTAAATACTATTGAAATTTGGATAGTTTATTAATTAATTAGTGAAAGAGTGTTCCTGGTACTACCACATGATAGCACTGTATATTTTATAAAAGTTTTGGTTATACACATACTGATTGAGTATGACGTCACGATCGTTAAAAATTCTTTGCTATTTCACATAGGTTACATAAAAATTATCCTACAATACGACTGTTGTAGAAGTCATTTTGTCTTGGTTATATCACAGAATAAAATATAATTTCTTATTCTGTGGTTATATTATGACAACCAACATACCACTATGACATACAACTTATTGTAGAACAGCCTGAACGGAGAAGTTAACCGACGGTCAATCCTGAATTGTTTTGGTACTCGTTTTCAAGATAGAACCGACGATGACCTTGAGCCTTCTGTGGATGTTATTGGAATAACCAGGCCTTAAGTAACACGAATTCTTTGAAATGTCTAACGAGGTTGATATGAAGCTAATTAAAGTTGAACCTAAAGAGGAAGAAGGAATAGATTTACTTCTAACTCAACATCTTATGGTAAATAATGATCAAATAAAAGGTGAAATTGATTACAGTTTAAGTAGTACAATGTTTAACACAATTTTTACAGATGATGTGAATATCACAAAGTAGACATCTCTTCTCTAATAAAATATGTGAGGTCGAGGGAATCAGATCATATAAAGGAAAACAGTGTTAAAAACATCACAAACATACAGTATGAACGTAATCAATTTAATGGTTCAACACCAGTGCATGAAAATTTAAAACGGGACATTATAAAATACAGTTCAAATTTTAAATATAAATGTGACCATTGTGATTATATAGCAAAAAGGAAATGGTGTTTGAAAAGACATCTTTTAAAACACACTTCCAGTTATGAATACAAATGCAGCCAATGTGATTATGCAGCAAAACAACTGCATAATTTGAAAATTCATCTTAAGAAACACTCTTCAAGTTATGATTTCAAATGCGATCAGTGTGATTATGCAACAAATTATAAAAATTATCTAGAAAATCATCTTAAAAAACACTCTTTAAGTTATGAATTCAAATGCAGCCAATGTGATTATGCAGCAAAACGAAAGCAAGATTTAAAAATTCATCTTAAAAAGCATTCTTCAATTTATGAATACAAATGCAGCCAATGTGATTATGCAGCAAAACGAATACAAGATTTAAAAATTCATCTTAAAAAACACACTTCAAGTTATGAATTCAAATGCAGCCAATGTGATTATGCAGCAAAACGAAAACAAGGTTTAAAAATTCATCTTAAAAAACACTCTTCGAGTTATGAATTCAAATGCAGCCAATGTAATTATGCAGCAAAACGAAAACAAGATTTAAAAATTCATGTTAAAAAACACACTTCAAGTTATGAATTTAAATGCGGCCAATGTGATTATGCAACATATCGCAAAAATAATTTTAACATTCATTTTAAAAAACACTCCTTAAGTTATGAATTCAAATGTGGCCAATGTGATTATGCTACAAATCACAAAGGTAATTTAACAATTCATCTTAAAAAACATTCTTCAAGTTATGAATTCAAATGCGACCAGTGTGATTATACAACATATCGCAAAGATACTTATAATATTCATCTTAAAAAACACTCTACAAGTTATGAATTCAAATGCCACCTGTGTGATTATGCAACAAATCGCAAAGGTGATATAACAATTCATCTTAAAAAACACTCTTCAAGTTATGAATTCAAATGTGACCAGTGTGATTATGCAACAAATCGCAAAGGTAATTTAACAATTCATGTTAAAAAACACTCTTTAAGTTATGAATTCAAATTTCGACCAGTGCGATTATGCAACGTATCTCAAAGATACGTATAATATTCATCTTAAAAAACACTCTTCAAATTATGAATTCAAATGTGACCAGTGTGATTATGCAACGTATCGCAAAGATACTTATAATATGCATCTTAAAAAACACTCTTGAAGTTATGAATTTAAATTTTATCCAATGTGATTATACAACACATCGCAAAGACACTTAAAAATTCAACTTAAAAACCATATCCAAAAGAACTTTCGCTTTGTTCTTTGATATCCAATACCCTATACTTGACTGTATAATTTGCGAACAGCACCATTTAAATTTTTTGGCATCTGTTGTGATAACTATCATTATCTTATCTATTACTGGAAGTTCTCACCCAAATTTGACTGTAGAGCATTAAATTAACAATACCACTATACAATTGTCAAGGTTTATAGTAGTAAGCAATAATTTATTGGTGATACCTATTTATTACATTAGATATCTTATTATTTGTAAACTTACCAAAGTAAGCATAGCGTTTAATGACATGATTGAATGGTGTTCTACAATAAATTGATACTAAATATAGATAAAACAGTAATTACTAACTTTTCTAATAAAAAACTATCGCGGGCATCTTATTTTGAATTAGAAAGTTAACAAGTAGCACTATGTAATACGACTAGGTTTCTTGGTATAGAGCTTGAAAAAGACGCTGATTGGAAAGTACACAGTCTGAATGTGTCTAAAAAAATGTTGAAATCGTATTATGTTTTATATCAATTGAAAAATTGTTTATCAATCCAATCTCTTATAAGTACAGTCTTGTATACTCTCACTTATCTTATAATATTGCTATATGGGGAAGATTAACATACATTCAAAAGCTTTTTGTGCTTCAAAAAAAAAGATTACTCGATTGATATTCAATATACCGCCTAGAGAAACGTGTAGAAACATTTATTAAATATAAAATTTTAACTTTGCCCTTCATGTGCATGTATAAGGGTCTCTGCTACACTAAGAATCATCTTGTTAATAAATTATCAAATAGTGTACATCCAACTAAATATGCATGCTACTCGTAACTACTAGTTAAGAATTCCTTCTCATACTACTTCGGTGTAAAGCTTTATAAGAAACTAAACAGTTGTTACATTCGTTACCTACGCTACACTAATTAATTGAACAACCTGTTCAAAAGCATTGGCTTTTTATTGTTTCACTAATATTTTTTTAAATATACTATTTTGCTAGAGTAAATGAATTTCTGTAGTAAATTTTTAAAATAGTTGATGGTCACTCTTACATTGGTACTCAACTTTATGATTTGGGGTCACTGGTTTACAGCTGTTGACATCTGGGTTTAAAGTTCTCTTGCACTCACTCTTCTGGTTATGTGTGATGAAGAAAGACATTTTGTATTTTCTGAAAGAAAAATGGAATTTTCTGAACTAATTTAGATCAGCTGTAAAATTATTTTTCTAATTATGTAGTGATTATCCATAAATACTTATTGCATGATTTTTTTTGTCGGTTTTATAGGAAATACGTGCTCAGCCATCAAGGATAATTAATAACTTGGAAGAAAAACCTCCTATTAACTAAACGGGTTAGACATAACCTCATAGGTATTTTTTCTATAAGGACGCATTATTTCATGTATTTGAAATATCTACAGGGGGTATCATATACTATTTTGCTTTTCGAAACAGACATAAGCTGTTTTCGAACTCGTATTTGGTTAAATTTTACATGGCTTAAAGTTAGTATTAATATTCTGCAATTAGCTACCTTGTTGAAGAGCTACATTTTACTTACATACTATTAAATTACCTATTATATAGTATGTAATACTACATTTTGTCTGTGAGTTGGATCTTTTGGACAACCTGGAAGATATCACTTGGATATTGAACGCTAATCTACCGATTATACATATGTTTTTGTATTATGTAGGCCTGATACTTTAATTGTTGCATACCGGAACCAACTAATCCTATAGTCAGACTGTATAGACATATTTTGATAGATTTGATAAACATTTAAGTGAAGGTACATCACTTTAACTATTCACTTGTAGGTTAATTTGCTTTATGTGTACTTTGGGGTCAATGGTTACAATGCCAGCTTTTATTTCTTGTATTTAAAATTTAGACACAGTAAAACTGTACAACTGAATGCATTCAGGTCTGCGGTTGGTAAGTTTGAAGAATGATATGATTATTACATACTATTTTAACTAGCGATGCAGCTTTGCTCCTCGCTACGGTCACAACGAACCCGAAAACTGTTTACGATATTTGTTTAAAGGTAAAATTTTTCTCAAAAAAATTTCAGCAGTGAAAAAATGCTAAAATTATGCATTTTTTAGTTGGAGGAAATAATTCGTCGTTCTGTGGACAATAGAGATGTAAATGCTACGCATTTAGTCTTGCTAGAACACGTTTTGGCAACGTAATTTCATCATTTAATTTTATTGAAAATAATGTATATTTTGTGTAAAATGCTATAGATGTATAAAATAAATTATTAAAATAAATAAGTTGGCGTTTTAATTTTAATTATATAATGCATTTCAAAGTAATTAAGATTTAATATTTAAAAAGAAAATTATTAAAACAAAAAAATTGTAGTGTGTGAAATTTTAAATGGTGTAATTTTTAATTATTAGTAAAAATAATTGTCATTTTGGCGTACAATGTACATTAAATCTTGACAACTTTTTAACGTACATTGTTACCAAAATAATATTAATTTAAATACCAACTGAAAACTTTTCGACTCACGAAAGAAGAGATACCTTAATTTCATCATATAATTACTAGGTAAGTAATTATATGATTTTCGCACTTCCGAGACCAAAGTGACAACTGCACTCCATTATGACAAGGACAGAAGTGTCACTTTTTGTCCCTCCGGGATTAAATATTGACGAAAATCCCGGAAGGATTAAATTACAGAGAAACGGTTTTTATAAGTAGGTATTTTATTGAAGAGAATTAATTAGAATTATAATAGTTGACGGTAATATTTAAATTAGGCTTTGGTGGTAATAATTCTTCACTTATTTCTGCTGCTTTTTTTTATCAATTTTAGATAACCTTTCTTCGTTCATGACACCATAGAAAAAAAAAGCAGGTATCACCAGCACCCATTATTGTCACCCATGCATTAAAATAAGCTATACACCTACAACATATTAAAAAAAAATTGAATTGAATTTATTTATGCCTTACCAACTTCATGTTTAATTTAGTGAAAAAAAAAATTGATAAATGTAACTATCTTTTCTGTTACTAAACATAAATGCGACTGGAAAACCTTGTTTAAATTCATCCAGAACCATAAGACTTGTTAATTCAAAGTCATAATAGTTAAGTCCATGAGTTCCATCAATTGTTAAAATGTTATTACTAAATTTTTGCAACATCACTTTTGAAAATTATTCGCAATAATTAAACAAAATCTCCAGTTCTTAATATATTGGATATGTTTACTTGCGCTCATATGTCCAATGATATTGCATCATTTTCATGTTGCTATTCCTCTTGGATATCAATTCCAAAACTTTGTTTTATGTTCTGTATGCCCTTCATTGTTAGTAAATCTATTCTTTTTAAATTTTCACCAATAGCGCCGTAAACATTTTGCGCTATCCTAAAACAAAGAATTACTACCAATTAAATTTAATTTCCTTATTAACTTTACTTTTTAGGCGAAACTCCACTTATTAATTAGCAGCAACTTTATTTCTTTCTTGCTTAGGAATCCTAATTTTTGAAAGTTCAACGTCATGACCATAATGAATTTTTTGAAAATTAACTGTTGCTTTCCCATCACCGCTGTATTCCACCTTCATTTGGCTAGTGCCCACGTGGGAGGCGTATTTTTTTTTGGTCATTTTATTGTCGTTTTTTTTTGTGCTAGCCTACTTGAGGGGCGTGTTTAGTGCTTGAGTTTGGGTTTGGTCTTGGGGCTAGGGGTGACGGGATTTTTGGTAATTGTAGACCATTTTTCTTTCTTCACCCTGTGCTCTGATTTGAAGACTAACATTCTGATTGGTTAAGCTGGCCTTGGGAATTTTTCAATGACTTAATTTTCTAGTTTATAAGCAGACCTTCACCCCCTGCCATAAAAATTGTATTCTAATAAAGAAGAATTAATAGATAAGATGATAAGTGTTTTTCATACATGTACACTACAACGATTTCCGTGAGAAGCTGATAAGAGTGCTGCAGCCCTTTAACAAAATTTACGTTAAAGACAGTGAAAAATAACAGTTTTTAAGGTTTCTGAACAAACCAATAGTAAACCTGGACGGGACTGGCTCCCCGCCGCTTAAAAAATTGAAATATATAGCTGTTTAAACCATAACATCGTTGAGTCTATGTATGCAGTGGAAAACGCCTTACTACTGCAAAACTGGGCATATACCAATTCCAAAGATGTATGCGGCACAAGTGTTGTGATGCTTGAAATCGATCCCTAGCCGCAAGAATGTGATCCGACTTGTATGTGCATCTAATCATCTGCCCAGGCACGCACCTAGACCGTGTACAATTATTGTCAACACGGATCCTGTAAACAAACCAGATCAGCATTGGACCACTATCTAGAATGACGAGAATAGTAACGGGGAATATTTTGACTCCTTTGAACGAGCACCGCAAGGATATCATTTACGTTTCCTAGAGAAAAATTCTAGATGGTTCCGCTACAACAAAACGACGCTGCAGGATTACCATTCGGATGTGTGTGTGTGTGTGTGTGTATTTTATACGATAATGTTCTTGTATTTTAGAATGACAAATAATTTACCAATGCTTGATTTTGTAAATAAGTTTTTACTATACGCTTAATTCTAAATGATGAGATAATCAAGTTACTGTATAATGTTTTGTTTTTCAGCCATGCTACTCTGATAAATAAAAAAGAGATTATAGTACTTTAATTGTTTTCATCAAGAGTGCAGTAATACCAAAAATAACCCCATTGTTTTTCTTTCTTCTTAATTCAGCAGATGTGTTTTTAAAAAATGCTCTATCTCACGACACTTCTTTCTTCTATTCCTAAGTGAAGCCCCAACAGTTTTTCGCACGTGTTTGGTGTATTTACAGAGGTTTTGTCATGCTACTCAATAAAATATTTTCGAAGTATCACCTGTACATGCATAGTACAAGGACTCATTTTAACAACCTTGCAGTTAATGCAAAGGTGATTAGAAACATACTTACTTGATAGCCCTATTAAAATGAAACGTGAACAATTTATATGTTTCTAACTATATATATATATATATATATATATATATATATATATATATATATATATATATAATACAAGGTGAAAGTCGTCTTAATCGTATGTTGTTATAAATTCGTATATAGGTAGGTTACAAGATACAATGGAAATTAAAAGAAAATGTAATAACAATTATGCATGTCTCTTTATAGTAAACCATATTACGAAAACACATTGTAAAAACATTTAGCTAGATCAGAATGATATTTAAACCTCAGATAGAAATTAATTAATTAATAGCCAAAAAATACAATATGTTAACCTCTGATATTGAAAAAAATTGAGTTAACATTTTAAATTCAAACTGCATAGAACATAAGCGTTTAAGATCTAGGTTTTATATTCTTGATAAAAAATCAATAACCTTGATACATGTTAACAGGTTAAATTAAATTAAATTAAATCTTTTTATTATGAAAAACACTTGTCATGATCTTATCTATTAATTCTTCTTTATTAGAATACAATTTTTATGGTAGGGGGTGAAGGTCTTCTGATAAACTAGAAAATTAAGTAATTGAAAAATTCACAAGGCCTGGTTAACCAATCAGAATACTAGTCCTCAAATCAGAACACAGAGTGAAGAAAACAAAATGGTCCATAATTACCAAAAATAGCCGTCACCCCTAGCCCCAAGACGAAACCCAAGCTCAAAGACTAAATACGCCCCCTCAAGTAAGCGAGTACAAAAAAAAGCCGGCAAAGGAAACGACCAACAAAAAATACGCCTCCCATGTGGGCATGTAAAAATTGAAAGGTGAGATGTCCCAGGGGGCGGGGATTGTGACGTAAAAAAGTGAAAGGTGAGGTGCCTCTCTTCTACTCATAATCCTTGAGCCTTCAGATTTCGCTTGTAAAGCTTCTCTGGGTCTCGATTTTAATTATGACCTGTAAGTACTAATACTGTATGGTATTAATCTGTTATCACTACGCATTAATTAGCAGAAATGCTAAATTGCAGTTTTATTTTTTCATTACAACTATTAACGTACAGGCTGTCCCAAATTCGGGGGCAAGCATGGGGATCTCGCTTATTATAAGAGATAGGATATAGGTTTAAATTCGGCACTTTTGCTAAATTCGATGCCGAGTAATAATCTGAAAAGAAATTTGAGCTAACTAGAATGGATTTGGTTTTATGCTCAAAAACTAAAAATTTCGATTTTCGTTTTTCGCGTTTGGCCACCTTATTATTAGGAATTTTCAAAATTCGATTAAACATTATTAAGGCACCTTTTTACGCACAATACTAATACGGTATTAAAAATATTATGTGACGTTTCGTTTATTCTGAACCATCATCAGGTTTATTTTTTCTTATGCCGATGTGTGACGTCATCTATTTTAGATAAGAGAAACAAAACTACTGTAACCTAACAATTAGATTAGATAAACAAAACTACAATAACCTAACAAGAGTAGATTAGATAAACAAAACTACTGTAACCTAAGAGAAAAAGAAGTGCACGAGCCGGGAACCGAACTCGCACCAAAAGCGTGGAAGACGACTACCACCGCTACACCACCAGCGCTATAGCAGTTTCACACTGAAAGTGTTATTTAAAATATTTATAAAAATCCCTATTTATATAGATAATGCATGCGCAATTTGTCATCGGCAGCACATTACTATGTCTTCCTTCATGTCCTATGTTCCTTTGTTTACCGCCTCATTACGTTACTCCTACCATTCGCGCCGTTTTAATAAATTAGTTGTGTATTACGTCACCTGAGCGTTAATGAGGCACAGGTGGGAATTTTAAAAATTCATTTTCAAATGCTTTATTCTGCATATATAAGAACTGGCCCGTTTGCACTAAATCGTTTTAAAATTCGGCGCAAGAAACCCACCAACGTGCCACCTCCATTATCTCGTCCAATCACATTATATTGCGTACCTACATAAGCGGAAGCGCTATGCTATTAGAATAGTGGTGACACGACCTGCTTAGCATTCAGGAGTTAATGGGTTTGATTCCTGTTACTGTCTACCTTGTAGGAGTTTTTTTCAGGGGGTTTTCCTCATACACATGTAGCGGCATGGTCACTGCGTATATGCACACCATGTGCGGCTACTTAGGCGAATGCTGGGGTAGTATTTTCCCCCTCAGAACCGTAACTCCGTTCCTTCCGATCCTATCCTGACCACACCCATCCTTAATCCCACCATTCATATATATATATATATATATATATATATATATATATATATATATGTATGCTGGGAATCCGTGATTGTGGCTGAAGGAGCTAGGAAAGCTCGAGCAGCCCGCCCTACCCCTTGGGGAGGGAATGAAATACGTGGTCTTTTCCTTTTTCCTGCAATACCTCAGTTTAAAACTTAATTTATTAATTACTTGCTATTTTAGGTTATGTTCCCGCACAGAACACTCACTTTGTTCGTACTCCAAGCGAAATTCATGACGTCACATGCAGATGCTTAATTGGTAAACTCAAATATTTAGGTTAATAATGTTAATTCTACAATTTTTTTTATAAAATTAATCGTTATTTAGATAATTGATAAAATTTGAACCAACACTTAAGGCGAGATTTTAGCGGACCGCATGAGCAAATTCGCAACGAGCGAAGGGGAGTACAGGTGTATCACTCGTTACCCCTTCCAAATCATAATGCGCTTAAGCTCGGCTCGAGACGGAAGCATAAAGAAACAGATAGATTTACTACGTAAGGTGGATGACGTACATTGAGCAATAATATCAGATTTCGCTGAATATAGTAAAGCCGCTTGTACATAATAAACAAAGATATCTTTGACTTCCACAAATTCTTCTTTTATTTATAGATCAACTTGATTTTTTCAACACACGAAGGAAAAGGTACTGTAAAGCTATATCGGCTCCTTCTGTAATGATAAGAATTCGCAAATTTTATTTGAGCATAGCCTCAGAGATCACCTTTGGGAATATTGTTTGAATACTTATTTCACTTATTATTGGTTTCAACAATGCTTTTATTTTCGTTGTACAAAATGGGAATACCTAATTGTTTTTTTTATTATACCTAGATACAATCATTCCTTGTCTTGCTCAATCTGGAAATTTAGAGATCTGAAATTCTCAAAATACCCGAAAAGTAATGTAGGAACTAAAGATAAAAAAACTACGAGGAGTTCGATCTATGGACATTGCTCAATTATTTAAATTCTTTGTTTCTTAGAAAAATACAGAATGTTTATGTGATGATTACATTTAGGTGCTTATAAGAAAAACACAAAATTGGTCACAATGTTAACAAGCCAATGAAGTATTTAGGTATTACATTCATATTTTTCTTCTAATGACGTGCGGGCTCTATTTGGTTCTGATTCTGACACATTATTATTTAGTTTATGTAGAGGTTTATCTACAATAAAATATAAAAATGTGTTATAGTTCCACAGGAAAAGTGCTACGAGGATTGTCAAAGAGAAAACATCACAAATAATTGTCTGTAATAAAAAATGTACTTACTAAAAAAAATACATATTTTCTTACTCACGTATTCAACGTAACGGCTTATTTCTGTTGTATCTGCTATCGACAAGCTCAGGAAGTAAATAATCAAAATAAAATTTCCCCAGTTTTGAAACCATATTCGTTCTCCAAAAGTCTGTGTCTCTTTTAATCCTCTGAATAAATAAATCGTTAGGGATCCAAATACAAAAAAGACAAAAGTCCCTATTTGTGACTTCCAGTTGCCCTTGAATCTGATAATAATAATCAGAATTGCACTTTAGAGCAACCTTGTTGTTATCCACAGTGCACCCTGTAACTTTGCCATTCAGAGCTGCTTCCAAAATAGTAGGGTATTCTCTTGCAGCAAAAGGACATTTTATTTCAATAATTCCATTCGCATCTACCAGTGCGTCTGGTGAAGCTCCTAAGTATGCCTGGGAAGGATGCACAAAAAATCCACATTCAGATAAAGAATTGTTTGGGAAGGCATTACGAATCTGTTCCATGGCAATTGCTTCATTATCTTTGCCCCATTTAGTTGAAGAAGCTGAAAACTTTTTGTACAAAATACTAATGACCGTTTTCGCACGAGGTGTTGTATCCCTAAGTTTGCAGATTCTGCCGAAATTAGAAGCTGTTAATCTTTTTAAACGTTCACTTCTCCAAATCAAATTTTCGTATTGGCCTCGACTTTCTCGTTCCAAATTTGAAATTTCACTTTTCGTTTTTTCTAAACTTTTCAAAAACTCATCGGCTTTCAATTTATACGTTTCTGGGTTCATATCAGGTACATCTTCGTCTACTTCCATTTTCCCGTAATTGTTATCTGGTCCAGTTGTACGTTTTTTGATATTTTTCTTCCTTTACTCTAAGTTTAATTTACGTTTACATCTAAGTTGCCTTGTTCTATCTTTTTTGGACGCAAACCTTCTCAAATATTTCCCCGTTGGGCTACGCTTTATAATTCTTTTGGTCACTTTCGAGTGAAATTTTGATTGATTATTGAACGATGCTGCCGCCGCTTTGCACCTTACTTCGTATGAGTCTCTCATCACAAAATTGCACCGTTTCCCTCCAATGAATTTTGCAACAATAGAATTATATCTTTCTGCTAAATTATTATTTACATTGTAAAGTAAGCTGTCCACATGTTGAATGACAAGCCTAACAGCATTTTTCAACCCATCCCATAAGCCACACAACTGCAAATCTTCAATATAATTTGTGTCATTTTCTTTTCTGGTACATTGAAACTGCCTAATAGAACAATGTTCATGGTTTCCAAAAACATGATTGAGTAAATTGTGGAAATCTAAAATCATTTCCCGTTTCACTTCACTAGGCTTATTTGACATAGAGAATTCTGTGGATCTTTTTTTAATTATACAATATAAAGAAATTCTCAATCGTTTTTTTTTCCACAATTTTGCGCATGGTTACAGGTACAACTCCTATGTTGTTGATTCTGGTCTTGCTCAATTCTTTTATTCTATTGTTAAAATTTCTGCATATATGGTTGGTGCACTCAATTTTTTTAATAAGCGAATCTAGTCCATACGGCCTAATAGTATTCAGCTTATCAAAGACACTACTATCTCCATCGCCTACAAACACATTCAAATATTACGGCCACTTACAAAAATAATACTTCTACGAGTATATGTATCAACTATAACGGTCATAAGCAATGTCCCGGCATAGTGTAGACAACCGACACCCCACTTCTCCGATGCTATCCGAAAATGTTTGTATGGAGAAGGGGTGCAGTCAATAAGGTATTCACTAATGTGTAAACGTAGCGTGCGCGTGCTAAGGAGAACTGGAAAAACATGTTTTTATTGTGGTTGCTTACACGTATGCCAGGACTTTCATTTCCACGACAACTTACCAATCATATATGCATACTTTACTCCATGCATAGCAATACTTTGTTTGAATCCTCGACTATATCTGCCTCCATTGCGTTTGCACTTCCTGACCAGTTCTTGTAGCAGGTATGCTCAGGAATATCTTTTTTCATATTATCATGTTTAGTGCAAATAAGACAAAATGTGTTTCTTACGCTAAGAAAAAGAATTTTTTGGGAGTGAAATCCCACTATACAAGCCTAAAAATTCGTTATGTCAGCGAATCACATTTAAATTGTATTTGTTTTCACACTTACAACACCTGATAATGAGCTGTAGTTACATTTATAAGAACGCTTCGCCCAAGAGCCATCAACAACTACAGTGAGCAATGGAATATCTTGGCTGTCAACACTACCTCTTTGAATAGCAAGATCTTTTTCTATTCGTACAGCCTCTTCCATTTCTTCTATAGCAACATCTCGTATGTTATCATGGATATTTTTTTGTAGAGCAAAATAAGTAGCGGTTGACATAGTGGGCATATTCAGTAAAGCGCATTGCTCTTCCATCTGAGAAAAACTTTGACCCGTGCAGATATTTCCAAAAACCTGAGAACAATACCATCAACATTACAAAATTAACATCTATGAAAGTAAAAAGTTTATAATACCATGGCGTCATTTACAGACATAACTTCACTATTATTGTTTCTGTCTGATTCTATAGTTTCTTCTTTTTGGCACATTGAACACTTGAAAAGCAAAGAAGTGTTGAATCCTTTGCGAATCTCCTTGACAAAGGCCACGTTTGTTGAAGAGCAACCAAACTTGTCATGGTCTCCAAAGTGTTTCAGTTGCTCTACCAAGTACTTTACATCAAAGAGGCGCCTACCTTCTAGAGGAACTGTTTCTTTCGGTTGTTCACTTTCACTAAAAATTCAGTTTTCTTATACTTATAGAAGCTCTCGATGCCAATTACTTACACTGTGTATTCTAGATATTCAGAATACGACTCTGTCTCAGAAACACTGCCATTATCATGGCTTGAGTAGTAGACACCCTGTAATATTATATATATATATATATATATATATATATATATATATATATATATATATATATATATATATATATATATATAATAGATATATTTTACCTTGCCCGCTCCAATCGTTTCATACGTTGCTTTACATAGACGTTTATCTCCAAGACGGAGGTGAAACTTATAGTTACCCATTTTGCTAAGTACTTCTACTACCTAATCTTCAAACTAATGAAGTGTCCAGTATCACAAAAAAACTAAACAGTAATTAAAATTGTCTTTGTCTATAGGTACATAAAATTAAAAATGTCTTTTTATTAAAATTGTTGCCTACATCAAATTATTATCCTGGAAGAATATTGAAACACGTATTCACGGCACTCACTAAACACAAATAGTATTTGTTTATTTAGAAGTAACAATGGAAAGTGGAAACAGCAATGAATAAATTCGAAGAAAGCTCGCACCATCGGATGCGGTCGCGGCGCCGGCCTGGATGCGGTAGTAGTGGTGTATTCCCCTCCGTAGTCTGGGCTGCAAAACTTCGAGATTTAATGCGACGTTCCATCTTCTTAGAAAGATTACTCAGCCGCAGAATTTTTCCGAACAATAAGTTTATTTCTATTTAATTGCCAAAGGTTATCTTTGAAGCTATGCAAAAATATAATTTTCGATTTCTTATTATTACTTGAATTATAGCATGTTAAAATTGCTCAATTTAAAGAAGTTTGCGATTTTTTGTAAAACTCCCCTGAAGGCGATCACGCAAAAGGAGCCTTTATAGCTCTACAGTACCTTTCCCTTCATGTGTAAAAAAAAAATCAAGTTGATATATCTATAAATAAAAGAGGAATTTGTCGAAGTATGAGATACTGTTTTCGACATTCACATGCGGCTAAAATCTCGCCTTAAATAATATTTTGGTAACATTGCATGTCAGAAAGACTTTCATCTTACAATAGTTGAATACTAAAATAAAACTGTGACCTGGCAACATTTAAAATTTCAATAATTATTAAAAGTCAAACATTGAGGCTAAGATGTTATTTATTATTTATTGAAATGTTTAATGATGTTGATGTAAATATTACTTTGGTAGTACTTGGACGCCTAAATAATTATTTTTACAATTAATTAAAAATTACATTTAAAATTTGACACACTACAATTTCTTTTTGTTTTAATAATTTTCTTTTTAAATATTAAAACGCCAACTTATTTATTTTAATAACATATTTTATACATCTCTACCATTTTAAACAAAACATACATTATTTTCGATAAAATAAAATTAGCGCGATGAAATTACTTTGCGAAAACGTGTTCTAGCAAGACTAAATGCGTAGCATTTATTGTCCACAGAACGACGAATTATTCCTCTAACTAAAAAAAGGAAAATTTTAGCATTTTTCACGACTGAAATTTTTTTCGAGAAAAATGTTACCTTTAGACAAATATCAAATACTAGCGAAGCTCCATCGCTAGTTAAAATAGAACATGATAATCATACAATTCTTCAAATTTACGAACCGCAGACCTGAATGCATTCAGTTGTACAGTTTTGCTGTAGGTATCTAAATTTTAAACACATGAAATAAAAGCTGGCATTGTAGCCATGACCCCAAAGTACACATAAAGCAAAAATTAACCTACAAGTGAATAGTTAAAGTGATGTAACTACATTTATTGTTTATAAATCAATCAAAATACGTCTACACAATCTTATAGGATTAGTTCATTTCGGTATGCAATAAATAAAGCATCAAGCTTAGATAATACAAAAACATATGTATAATCGGTAGCTTAGCTTTCTATATCCAAGTGATATCTTCCAGGTTGTCCACAAGATCCAACTCAAAGATAAAACGTCTATCAGTTATACACCATTAGGTATTACGTACTATGTAATGGGTAACTTAATTGTGTGTAATAGGTAAAACATAGCTCTTCAACGAGGTAGCTAATCACAGAATATTAATAGTAACTTTAAGCCATGTAAAATTTAACCAATCACGAGTTCGACAACAGCTGATGTCTGTTTCGAAAAGCAAAATAGTATATGATCCCTCCCTTGAAGCTATTTCAAATATAAGAAATAATGCGTCCTTATAGAAAAAATACCTATGAGGTTATGTCTAACCCGTTTAGTTAATAGGAGGTTTTTCTTAAAAGTTATTAATTATTGTTGATGGCTGAGCACCTATTTCCCATAAATCCGACAAAATCGTATACAATAATTATTTGTAGATAATCTGTACATAATTAGAAAAATGATTTTACACCCGACCTAAATTAGTCCATAAAATTCTATTTTTCTTTCAGAAAATACAAAATGTCTTTCTTCACCACACACAACCGAAAGAGTGAGTGCAAAAGAACTTTAAACCTGGATGTCAACAACTGTAAACCACTGACCTTAAATTATAAAGTTGAATACTAATGTATGAGTGCCAGCCATCAACAATTTTAAAAATTTACTACAGAAATTCATTTACTCTACAAAAATAGTATATTTAAGAAAATATTAGAGAAGCAATAGTAAGCCAATGCTTTGTAACAGATCATTCAATTAACTAAATCGTGCAGAGTAGGTAACGAATGTAACAACTGTCTAGTTTCTTATAAAGCTTTAACCAAAGTAAAGTGCAGTGCTTTCATATTTTGTGGTAGTATGAGAAGGAATTCTTAAATAGTAGTTACGAGTAGCATACTTACTTGGATGTACACTATTTGATAATTTATTAATCAGATGATTCTTAGTGCAGCAAAGAACCTTATATATTTGTATGCAGGACAAAGTTAAAATTTTATATTTAATAAATATGTTTCTACACGTTTCTCTAGGCGGTATATTGAATATCAATCTAATAATCCTTTTCTGAAGCACAAAAAGCTTTTGAATGTATGTTAATCTTCCCCATATAGCAATATTATAAGATAAGTAAGAGTATACAAGACTGTACTTATGAGAGTTTGGATTGATAAACCATTTTCCAATGGATATAAAGCAAGATTTTTTTAGACACATTCATACTGTGTACTTTCCAATCCATATCTTTTTCAAGCCCTATACCAAGAAAACGAATCTTACTACATAGTCTAATTCAAAATATGATGCCCGTGATAATTTTTTCTTAGAAAAGTTAGTAATTATTCTTTTATCTATGTTTAGTATCAATTTATTTTAGAACACCATTTAGTCATGTCATTAAACACTATGCTTACTTTGGTAAGTTTACAAACGATAAGATATCTAATGTAATAAATAGGTATCACCAATAAATTATTGCTTACTACTAGAAGCCTTTACAATTTTATAGTGGTGTTAATTTTATATGCTACAATCAAATTTGGATGAGAACTTCCAGTAATAGTTAAGACAATGATAGTTATGACAACAGATGTGGAAAAAATTAAAATGGTGCTGTTCACAAATTATATAGTAAAGTATAGAGTATTGGATATCAAAGAACAAAGCCAAAGTTCTTTCGGATATGGTTTTAAGTTGAATTTTTAAGGGTCGTTGCGATATGTTGTATAATCACATTGGCCAGATTTAAATTCATAACTTCAAGAGTGTTTTTTAAGATGTATATTATAAGTATCTTTGCGATATGTTGCATAATCACACTGGTCGCATTTGAATGCAAAACATGAAGAGTGTTTTTTAAGATGAATATTATAAGTATCTTTGCGATATGTTGCATAATCACACTGGTCACATTTAAATTCATAACTTGAAGAGTGTTTTTTCAGATGAATTGTTAAATCACCTTTGCGATTTGTTGCATAATCACACTGGTCGCATTTGAATTCATAATTTGAAGAGTGTTTTTTAACATGAATTGTTAAATTACCTTTGCGATTTGTTGCATAATCACACTGGTCACATTTGAATTCATAACTTGAAAAGTGTATTTTAAGATGAATATTATAAGTATCTCTGCGATATGTTGCATAATCACACTGGTCACACTTGAATTCATAACTTAAAGAGTGCTTTTTAAGATGAATTGTTAAATTATTTTTGCGATATGTTGCATAATCACATTGGCCGCATTTGAATTCATAACTTGAAGAGTGTTTTTTAAGATGAATTTTTAAA
Source organism: Vesta saturnalis (assembly GCA_036346205.1). Classification (NCBI taxonomy): domain Eukaryota; kingdom Metazoa; phylum Arthropoda; class Insecta; order Coleoptera; family Lampyridae; genus Vesta; species Vesta saturnalis. Next base: position 4,063,633 of record JARFJB010002209.1, on the reverse strand, counting down.
CCTTGCTTTCGTTTTGCTGCATAATCACATTGGCTGCATTTGAATTCATAACTTAAAGAGTGTTTTTTAATATGATTTTCTAGATAATTTTTATAATTTGTTGCATAATCACACTGATAGCATTTGAAATCATAACTAGAAGAGTGTTTCATAAGATGAATTTTCAAATTATGCATTTGTTTTGCTCCATAATCACATTGGTTGCATTTGTATTCATAACTGGAAGAGTGTTTTAAAAGATGTCTTTTCAAACACCATTTCCTTTTTGCTATATAATCACAATGGTCACATTTATATTTAAAATTTGAACTGTATTTTATAACGTCCTGTTTTAAATTTTCATGCACTGGTGTTGAACCATTAAATTGATTACGTTCACACTGTATGTTTGTGATGTGTTTAACACTGTTCTCCTTTATATGATCTGATTCCCTCGAGCTCACATATTTTATTAGAGAAGCGACGTCTTCTTTCTTGATATTCATATCATCTGGAAAAATTGTGTTAAACATTGTACTACTTAAACTGTAATCAATTTCACCTTTTATTTGATCATTATTTACTATAAGATGTTGGGTTAGAAGTAAATCTATTCCTTCTTCCTCTTTAGGTTCGACTTTAATAAGCTTCATATCAACCTCGTTAGACATTTCAAACAATTCGTGTTATTTAAGGCCTGGTTGTTCCAATAACGTCCACAGAAGGCCTAAGGTGATTGTCGGTTCTATCTTGAAAACACGTACCAAAATAGTTCAGGATTAACCGTCGGTTAACTTCTCTGTTCAGGCTGTTCTACAATAAGTTGTATGTCGTAGTCGTACGTTGGTTGCGGCAATCTAACCATGACATTATGACTTCTACAACAATCGTATTGTACGATAAATATACCTATAAGCTATGTGAAAATAGCAACGAATTTTTAACGATCGTGACGTCACACTCAGTCAGTATGTGTATAACCAGAACTTTTATAAAATATACAGTGCTATTATTTGGTAGTAAAGTCCTGGCAATCCTAAAAGCGCTGTACATGACATATGACGAAAAAGCAGTACCAATGTAATGCTAATATTTAGGATTGTTATTAAAAGTAATATTCTAGGGTAAAATAATTCTACATGTTGGCAGCATCATAAATAAAATTACAATGTTGCAACCAAGACATCTGTAACTTATTGTCGTTTATTATTGTGTTTGTTAATTCTATTTCGTATTTTATTCTATTTCGTTTTTGTGAAACTGTTCTTTTTAGAACAAATTTGTGTTATTTTCCGTTGTGTGGCTAGATTTGATTTACAGCAGAAGGCATTGTTATAATGGTTATTACCTAATTTTTATATTTAGTGCCAATCAGATTTTTGTTTGGTAAAGTTATTTTCTAAATTCATTATATTTAAAACTAAAAGCATTTGCTCTTTAAGGATGTCGATATGGCTACATACTTGTATTAGGCACTTATAGGTTTCAACAAAATATCTTAAGGGTTTAATGGACTTTTACCTACTTTTGCCTATTTAAAGATATTTCTAATTAATGGAACTATTATTTGAATTACAAGGTTTACAATTAGTTTTACTATAAACCTGAATTCCAAAATGCATTTACATTTATGGTAAATGAAATTTAAAACGGTTAAAAGTAAAAGTAGATGGCAAAAGTCGGTTCGAAATAATGTTCATGGCATATTTTATTATAATTTTTGTCATTGGATATATCGTTCTTCATGTTGGAAATAAAAATGGCTTTATACCTGGTGCGGAATTGATATTTAATTCAAAAACACCAAACTCCGATTATCACGGGGAAATAAATGAGCGAAAGTCCCTTTGTTGTAACTGTATTTGTCATTCACATAACGATAATTTCAGATTAAACAAACAATTTAGAAACTTAACTGCTCAAGCTTTTTATTCCTTGGATGCATTTTGTAAGCACAATTTTAAGTAAGCTAAAATTAATTTAGGAGTCACTATTTTATGTTTTATTCTGTAACATTGACATGTGTGAATGGATTAATCATCACAAATAAACAAAGAAAACAATTACGCTTATCCTAAAGGAACTGTAAAGAACCATAACCTAAAATAACATAATCCATATGACAACGCTGTTGATATTTTATCATACTGGTGACGTGCAACGCTTTTTGCTTTGCCTGAACTTTACCATAGATATCTTACTTAATAACAAGATAAACAATCCTTGAAACCATGTACGAACCAAACTGAAACTGCGCATGGGGGTATTAGGAATTGCGCACTAGTGAATACTGTACTGTGTAAACATAAGCCGCCGTGTGTGCAAGAAGGCAAATAGTTGTAATTATATAATTATTTGTAAACTCACTTTGTAACAACTTTTTTTTTGTGTTGTATTAAATAATACATTAATTTAAGATCGTTCATTTATTTGGCGTAATAGAAAATTTTTTAATTATTAAAATGTAGAATTGAGAAAGGCAATTTAATTTGCATTTCCTAGAACATATCTTTTTAGGTGTAATATTTCATAAAGAGTTATAGTTCCTTTTCTTAAAAAAATTGGATTCTGATCATTGTATTCGCGCAACTCGTGACAACTTCTTGGGGGAAACACTTAGAGGAGCTATTCTGAAAGCCGTTATATTTTTCACTTGCTGCTGAATGTTACAGCAGAAGGCATTGTTATAATGGTTGTTACCTAATTTTTTATATTTGGTGCCATCAGATTTTGATGGTAAGTTATTTTCTAATTCATTATATTTAAAACTAAAGCATTTGCTCTTTCCAGGCACTTACTTGTATAAGGAACTTACTTGTATATGGCACTTATATTTCACTATTTTTTTGTGGCTTTAATGGCACTATTTTACTACTTTTACCCTATTTTGGTATTTTTTTAATTTTAATGGAACTATTATTTGGATTACATTCTACAACGCAAGTTTTACATACTTAAACTTCAAAGAAATGCATTAAATTTAAGGATACAATATATTAAGAATAAATTATCAAGATAATGACCTCACCAAGTTCCCCATTCTGTTTCATGTGTTACCAGCGGTAATAAAATAGAACTGTTCCAAGGTAATTATTTAATGATATTTTTTGTGTAATTAACGAATAGATTTAAGACCTCTTTGACATAATCCTTTCAATTGGATATTAAATAAACGTAAGTGTATCTTGTAATTTTATTTTAATTTTGATGAATGTTTTATTATTTACGAACTCGGTTTCGTTGTTTTTCCGAATATTAATAACTAAAGACAACGTGGCGCTCGAGGTATCATTTTATTGTTTACATTGCATTTTTATTAATGTAGTGAAGAGAAAATAATTAAGCAGATGGGAAGCAAGCATTTCAGGTATATGAGCAAATCAGTATATTAGAACCTGCCCTTTTCTTAATCTACCGATTGGAGTCGAGACGGCACAATTAGTGGTGAAAGGTTAGTATCTCCATTAAGTTATACGATTTCATTATTTATGAATTATCTCGTTCAGATTACATCATCACAGTTAGAGATATTACAATTGGCGTTTAATCATTATACAAATTACATCACCGTAAGAGTTTTTATTAAACTTGAACTTTAGTATAACATTTAAATTTTCTAAAACCTATCACCACATTATTTATTGTTATAATAAGTTGGCTTTTATTGTTGTTACAATTTGACGCCATTTAATGTTATAACTTGAAAAATTGTACATTTTCTTTTAATTTTTTGCTATCATTTTGACAAAAAGGCACTATGCAGCTTCTCATATTTCACTTCTACTAATAGTAAACTTGAAAAGCGCGAAAAACCGAAGTTAGAGAAACGATTTTTGACAATTACAATTGATATCAAAATTGAACTTTGGAATTCTAATGATACGACTGCGCATGTCCCAACTTGTAAAATTTCGATTGTTTTCGACTTTATTGAAATGTTAAATTTGTCTCGTATTTTAAACGCGCAGCTCATATGCTCTGGCTATCTAGTCATTAAGTAAGATATCTATGGGTAGTACCAGCAACGCTCTTTTATTAATTAATAAATCATCCATATTTCAGATAGTAATTAACCTCTGGCTGAACATACATTCGCATTAATTTTTTTTTACATTCGCTTTTTTTTACGCAGTACCCACATTACTTGTGGAGAAAACACTATACTTCATTTTTCAACTAGGAGTAGTAATCTCAGAAGACTGATTTATATATAAAATATCACTAAATTTAGTAACCAAAAATATTTGGGGCTAATTTTGAATTTTTAAGAATAAGTAAACATTGTTCACAGATAGGTTAGGTTATAACAAACAAAATACACCCACGTACCACACAAAATTAAAAAATACCCAACGCGTTTCGATAGCTACGCTATCATCATCAGCGGTAGACTAGGGCGGACTAAAGAAAATTTCTAACATATATACCATCAGCGAGTAACGCTTCGTTGCTAATCTGGTGAAAGTGAAAGTTATGAAAGTTTAATGATTTCAGAGTAGCCTAAAGGTCCTTGATCATCATTATTCATTAGAATTTGTTTGTTTTTGAAGATCTCTAAACTTTCATAACAATCAAGTTCGTGCTTATTACTAACATATTTGATTAATGATACCTCATCTACTACATGATTTTTATCAAACATATGTAGAGCTACGGAGACTTGTCCCAACTTTTGTATTTTATATGAGCTAAATGTTCTTTAAAGCGAATTTTGATAGGTCGTTTAGTTTGATCCATATATATTTGTTGTTTTTACAATTAATCTTATAAATTCCTGACCTATCCTGCTTATCCACTTTATCTTTTGGATTGCCTAAAAGAGTTTGCAAACTATTATCTGAAGTAGTGACTGTTATCAAATTAATTTTGGAAAAGATTTTAGGTAGACCTTTTGTATAAGCAGGATAGTTTGGTAATTTTACATACTTTGTTTCTATTCGTTCTCTAGCGTTACCTAATGTAGTTACGTTCTTAAGCCTCATCCTATGTGTTTGTTTCCTAACTATATTCATAACCACTTCATCTGAAAACCCATTGTATGCAGCAATTCCTTTAATAGTGCGCAATTTTTTATTATAATTTTGAACTGAAAGAGGAAAATTAAGCAATCTATGAACCAAAAAGTTGAAAGCCGCGAGTTTATGCTGTCTACTGTGATTTGAGTCATTGGTTATGAATCTTTTAGTGCTAGTTTCCTTACGATAAATATCTATATCTAGTTTACTACCATTTCTTGTTACCAGAGTATCAAAGAACGGGAGACTGTCATTTGCCTCCATCTCATAGGTAAATTTGATTGTCGGAAATTTAGAATTTAAAGTTTCTACAAACTTCTCAACGCCACAATTTTTTTTTTTTCATTTTTTTCAAATCATAGTAGGCATAGAAAGTTCGATTAAATCATTGGATGAAAATTGCAAAAAGTACGTTAGACAAGCCAGTAAAATTCAAATTTCGGAAAATGTCCAGCAGGAGTCAAAATTTAATTTAAATCATTCAGAACTTCGAATTGTTAAAGATCTCAAAAGTAAAAATTGTTTTTACCTCAAAGCAGATAAGGGCAATCAAGTAGTCATTCTAAACAAAGAGGATTAGTTTGCTTCAATCAAAGAACTCTTAAGTTCAGGATCTTATTCAGTAATTACCAAAGATCCTCTTCCTAAAATGATTACTTCAACTAGGAAGGTTTTATTAACATGTAAAAGAGTTGTGGATGACTCTCTTAGGTGTCGACTAACGGTATCCAATCCGGTGCTACCTAGAATGTATTGCTTGCCTAAGATTTATAAACCAGGTAATGCTATGCGACCCATTGTTTCTGGTATTAATACACCTACTTATCTGCTGTATGGTATGTAATGGTATGTAATGGTAATCTAGTAAATTTCATAACCTCTCCTACCAACAGCCCAACTTCAGTGTGGCAAATTTGTATGAATTTATTGATAAAATTAAAAACATTGAACTTACAGAAAATGAAATTTTAGTCTCATTCGACGTTTGTTCACTGTTTCCGAGCGTTCCAATAGGTCAAACCTTAGTTTATTTAGAAGATGATTTAAAACAAAACCATTTGGACGATAGAGAAGTAGAAGATTTTCTCAAATTAACAGATTTGTGTATGAAACAAACCTTTTTCAAAATTAACCATCAATTTTTCCAGCAAGAACATGGTACGACAATGGGCAATAGCTTATCTCCGTTTATAGCCAATCTATTCATGGGTAAATTTGAGACAGACTTAAAATGCGATTTGCCTTATTTTCCTAGAGTTCGGATTAGATATGCGGATGATGTGTTTGCTATCCTTAATACTAAAATTTGTAGCGTTGAGAACTTTGTAGAAACTTTAAATTTTAAATTTCCGACAATCAAATTTACCCATAAGATGGTGGCAAAAGACAGTCTCCCTTTCCTTGATACTCTGGTAACAAGAAATGGTAGTAAACTAGATATAGATATTTATCGTAAGGAAACTAGCACTAAGATTCATAACCAATGACTCAAATCACTGTAGATAGCATAAACTCGCGGCTTTTAACTTTTTGGTTCATAGATTGCTTAATTTTTCTCTTTCAGTTCAAAATTATAATAAAGCATTGCGCACTATTAAAGGAATTGCTGCATACAATGGGCTTTCAGAATAAGTGGTTATGAATATAGTTAGGAAACAAACACATAGGATGAGGGTTAAGAACGTAACTACATTAGGTAACGCTAGAGAACGAATAGAAACAAAGTATGTAAAGTTACCAAACTATCCTGCTTATACAAAAGGTCTACCTAAAATCTTTTCCAAAATTAATTTGAAAACAGTTACTACTTCAGATAATAGTTTGCAAACTCTTTAGGCAATTCAAAAGATAAAGTGGATAAGCCGGAAATTTATAAGATTAATTGTAAAAATTGTGAACAAATATATGTGGGGCAAACTAAACGACCTATCAAAATTCGCTTTAAAGAACATTTAGCTCATATAAAATACAAACGTTGGGACAAGTCTGCCCTACCTATGTTTGGTAAAAATCATGTAGTAGATGAGGTATCATTAATCAAACATGTTAGTAATAAGCACGAACTTGATTGTTATGAAAGTTTAGAGATCTTCGAAAACAAACAAATTCTAGTGAATAATGATGATCAAGGACCTTTAGGATACTCTGAACTCATTAAACTTTCATAACTTTCACTTTCACCAGATTAGCAGTAAAGCGTTACCCGCTGATAGTATATATGTTAGAAATATTCTTTAGTCTGCCCTAGTCGATCGCTGATGATGATAGCGTAGCTATCGAAATGCGTTCGGTGTTTTTTAATTTTGTGTGGTACGTGGGTGTATTTTGCTTGTTACAGATCCTACCACAGTTCCAGTGTTCCAGATTTTTCCGGTTAGGTTATAGTAAGCACCACAACGATTTTATTATATCTGTAAGCTCTATGTCGAATTAGTGATTTCTTGGTAGATAAAAGTACTTTACGTAAGTGCAGTTTTTGTAAACCATACAGCTTTGTACGTTTCAATTTGATTTTCAAATGAAAATTTTCCACATTAATTACCATTTTACTTACCTCTGATAGTGATAGACCATTCAATAAAGTTACAAATTTACTTTTAAATTTACAGTTTACTATAAATTTAGTTAGTAAAATATGATACAAAAAGAAATAGTGAACATTGAACAAAAAATACTACGTACAATTTCAGTCTTAAATATTTGTCAAGGCTCATTATTGGTTACAAGATTTAAAGATAGCATCAAATGTTACAACGCTTTTTCTGTTAATTAACAATCTACTCTAATATAGTGTAAGAGTATTAAGTAAGTGTAATGGCTGTGGTGACACGCGATGATACTCCTGGCTATTAATGGCAAGATTGGGATAGCATTCTTCACTGTTTAAGATCAATTGGCCAGTGTTTATTTAGCCTTCGAGTTGGTAATTGGTCCAAGATTTGTTGGATTAGGTTCGCTACGGTCTGGTAAGACGACGCTGACTTCCTTATTACATCCACCACAAAAGGGATCTTGAGGTCATTGTCTAGAGTGCGATTGCTGACGTACCAAGGTGCGTTTACGAGCCCTCTCAGAATTTTTGACTGGGCGCGGTAAATGATTTTTATTCTACTTTTTTTGGCGCATCCCCAAAGCTGGATTCCATACGTCCAGATGGGGATCAAGGTTGTTTTATACAATAGCACTTTTCAGTTAACAGTTTAGATTTGGGCCCAAGGAGCCAATACATTTGCTTGTATTTGAGGTCTAGCTATGTCCTTTTTGGTTTGATGTGAGGATACTAGATCAGCTGCCTGTCGAGGTGCAATCCTAAATACTTTATTTCCGTTCTGACTGCCAGTTGACCACCTTTGAGTGTGACGGGAGGGCATGTGGTTCTTCGTGTCGTGAATGTAAGTTGAACGAATTTGGCTTCGCTAATTCTGGTTCGCCATTGATCAGCCCATTTGCTTATGATGTTCAAGTGTGTTTGCAACTGTCGCGAAGCTTCTATTTCGTCGTTGTGTATGAAGAGTATAGCAGCGTCGTCAGCAAATGTTGCGATTGTAGTATTTTTCGTTTCAAGAATGTCGGAGGTTTAAAGGAGGTACAGGAAAGGACCCGAAGACACTACCCGGCGGCACACCTGCTTTTGTTTGATGATATTCAGAAAGTTGATTATTGTATTTTACAGTGAAATAGCGGTCGCTGAGATAATACGTGTTCGGTATTCGTAATTTGTATTTATACGATAAGCCAATGTGCCACACTTTGTCAAAGGCCTGTTTGACATATAAAAAGGCCACAGTGCAGAAGTTTTTTTCTTAAAGGCTATTCGCTATTGAATGAACGATTCCATGCGTTTGTTGACTGTTGAATGGCGCTCTCTAAACCCGAACTGGTGATTTGGAACTAGAGCAGACAGAACAGATTTTCTTGCAGTTTTCGCAAGAGGAGTTTTTCAAACAATATTCCTAGGAGGAAACAGGATAATAGGTCTATAGGAGCTGGGTAAATGTACTGGTTTGCCTGGCTTAAGTACCATATGGACCGGAGCGTGTTTCCATTGTATAGGAAAGTATGGAAGACTGAGTATTCGGTTAAAGAGTGTGGTTAAGAAGACAATTGCTTTTTTCGGGAGATGATTTAGTATTTTTGCCGTTATTAAATCATGCCCTGTCACTTTGTGGCTCTTTAGTGCTTTAATACCATTACTTACTACGGTGGGAGTAAAAGGTCTAATGTTCAATTGCACGTTGAAATATTTTCAAAAAGATAAAGGCATAGAGGTAAACGGTGTCTACCTGGAATAGGATAGGTCAGTTTTGTAACAAAATCCATACTTTTATGTTTGATTGTATGAAATGATGGTGGAAATAGGTGGCTACTGAATTTACCGGTTTATTTCCAATGGGGAAATTTGACATTGGAAAACGAGGTTTGTGCGTTGTTAGAAAATGGTGTTTGTGGTGGATGAAAGAAATGTTAGCGGATGTATTTCTAGGACACAAAATTATCGGATCTTGGTCTGATTGAACGCTTTCCTTCCGACAGCACCCTGCACATAGTAAATTGTCTAGGGCGGCTTGTAAGTGTTTTGTAAATAGCATCTACTAGTAGACCTGCGCAATCAGCTCTGTTAGGTACGCTTTCTGGTGGACACTGTGGACAAACAGTCTTTCTGTCCGGCTGTGTAAGTAGACTTCGACACCGTGAATTAATCTTCCGTGGCTTTGTTCTCTACAGTTTGTTCTCGACGGTTGACACGGAATGTCCCGAAAGTTAACAATTTAGTCAGTGTTTATCACAGAATCAGCTTCAAAGGGAGTTGCGGAGTTTTTTTGTGGCTAGCCTAATTGACTGGTTTTCTTTACTTAGTTTTATAATACATTCTTAAAAAAAAAATGTTTTGATGTTTTTAAAGCGTTTTTCCAAGTCTTCTGGTTAATCTGCTGTATGTGCGTTTGTCTTCTGGATTGCATGATCGATTCCACCTTCCTCTGGCCTGTCTTTTCTCAGCAATCAGTTCTCTGATTTGAACTGGTACATTGTTAGTTTTGATATATATTAATTTTGATTTTGGGGTAGAGAACCATGCTGCTTTTTGTATAAGTTCAGTGAGGTATTGAACCGGTTTATCTAGTTCACCGGTTTCCTTGATGCGGTGTTTTAAGTTGATATTGTTGAGCACACTGTTGCCAGTATTCACAAATTTTCTCGATAATATTTCACTAAGAATTAGCTAGTTAATTATATTGTCCACACTGACCCCTGGTCCACAATAGCCCCCCTCACCCCTAGTTTTTTCCACTAGTTGGTACCGTGTTAAAACGCGAAAATAAACGAATGCGAATGTAACTTCAGCCAGGTTTCTATTTATTAATAATAATAACAGTGATGATGTATGTCGTTTTTACTTACATATTTAAAGGTATTACAATATTTTCAAAGCCATCTACGAATGCTTCACCTGCGTTCTAATCCAAACATGATAATTTACATAAAAGCTAGCGGTGGTTCAAAAATTTCTTATCGACGATGTGATGTGTGATAAGGTAGATCATCCGAGTGCACAATTTCATTAAATTTGATTGAGAATTAAAAAAGTTATACGCCTTTTTATAGTTAGCAACGATTTTATGTTATTATGTAGAATATATGTCTACATAATAACACTAACGTATTTATGCACGCTTGCATAACAGAACATTGCTTACATACGTAAAAAAACAAATCGAAAAATTACAATCAAGTCAATATACGAGGCATAGCCAGAAATTAGAGTATTCAGTTTTTATAAATCGAAAGGCATTACATTTAAGAAAAAATCAAACGTTCATAATGTTAAGAAGAATACAGGGAAACAACGTACTAAGTCAGAAAAAATAAAATTTGTAAGATCAAAATTTTAATATTGTAGACGCAAGTGCTAATCAGCCGCTGGAATTAAACATCCCTCTCCCTGGAATATTTTTACTGGAAGATGGTTATTTGTGGTTTGCTTTAACTTTATTATTTTGGGCATTAGTTATATAATCCGGGTCCCTTATTTCCATTCCTCTTGTGTGTTTGTGTGTCTAGGATCTATAATTTCCGGTAACAGACAGTGAAAATAAAATTTATTTATTCTTGGCAGCATGGTGTTGGTGAAGAAAGTGGTATCAGTTGTAACTTTGAGACATATAATTTCTTTTAGCACCTATAGACAAAAATAGCATTTTTCTTTAATTGCTATATTTAGTTGCCCCTGGATCTGGTAAAAATAGCTGTGATTATTTTTTAAATTGTATGTGCCATCTTCTATTTCCAAATACGGAATAAAGTTATGTGCTATTGTTTCCTTAATAGTAAAGTTCCTGGTTGAATAGGGGCATTTAATTTCTACCAGAAATCCGGAATTTTCTTCAATTCTATCTTGGCCAATTTTGGTTTATAATAAGGCGCAATTAGATAGTTTTAATCCAAACTTCGCTTCCAATTCTTCTTTTGCTCTGTCTTCTCTGAGGTGGCATTAGGAAAAAAATTTCTTTATTCAAGGCGTCGGTCGCATTTTGCAAATTTTTCCAAATATGGAGGATGGTAACAATGATTTTGTATATTGTCTCCAATCGGCTGAATCGGATTGAAGGCGAGTTCTCTTTTCGATGTCTTTATATTCAGTTTTGGATTTATTATTGGTTTTCTTTCCTCAAATGTCTCTTGGTAATCGGGCTTCTGACAATTTTCTGCATAATTATTGTCTGGACCTACCGAATATGTCAGCTTTTTTCTAACTGTGCGTGTTTTTATGATATTTTGCCTTTTTAGTTATCGCATTTCAGTGACTTGTATATTTTTTCCCAGACTGGCCTCCAGTGAAATATTTATGTATATTGTGCAATAGCTTCTTTAAAATATGTGAAATAACTACAGAGTAGCAGCATCTACTTGAGGTGTAATTCACTCGTTTGCGCAATAATAGAATTAATTTGCTCTATAATATTTGTGGTGACGTTTCCAGTAAGCTTCGAGAGTGCTCTGCCAAATACCTAACTCCTTCCATTAGTTGCTCTTCAATGGCCAATGTCCGGAAGTCTGGTATGTAGTTATTTTTGTCGGCTTCAATGTTGACCAAATACGTGGCTTACTCTGTTGATTTAGAAAGTTCTTTTAATTTATTACAGTAATTTCTGAGTTGCTGCATTCTGTTTTCTGTACCGTAGATGTTTCGTATGGTCTGCTGTCTATAGGTTTCTTATAACAACTGCTATCATTTTATTGTAAATAAGACCATACATTTGAACGCTGGAACAAACTCCTTCAGCTGCGATATTCAGCTGTTTTGCCCAACTTCCATCACAAACCACTGTAATAATTGGCGTTCCCTTGCTGTCACATTGTAAAGCCATTCATTTCTCTTCTTCACCAGCCTCTTGCATCGATTTCCAAGCAAAAGAAAGGAAAGGTCACGTATTTCATTCTCTCACCAAGGGAGAGGGCGGGCTGCTCGAGCTTTCCGAGCTCCTTCAGCCACAATCATGGATTCCCAGCATACATACATACATTACGAATATATGTATGGTGGGATTAAGGATGGGTGTGGTCAGGATAGGATCGGAAGGAACGGAGTTAGGGTTCTGAGGGGGGAAATACTACCCCAGCATTCGCTTAAGCAGCCGCACATGGTGTGCATATACGCAGTGACCATGCCGCTACATGTGTATGAGGAAAACTCTCTGAGAAAACCTGATACAAGGTAGACGGTAACGGGAATCGAACCCATTACCTCCCGAATGCTAGGCAGGTCGTGTCACCATTACGCTACCAGCTCGGTCTGCAAGGTCCTACCACGCTTTATATATTTCACTGTGAACCTTCTTGTATAAGGAGAAACTTAAACTTAGAATACCCATCGCGCTATTTAGGCGATGCTGGGGGTAGTGGCTTCCCCCTCAAAACCCTAACGCCATTCCTTCCGATCCTATCCTGACCGCACTCATCACGCCATGCATATATACGTAATGTGTACATGTATGCTGGGAATCTATCATTGTGATTGAAGAAGTGTGAAATGCTCGCCCTCCCCTTTGGGTAGGGAATGAAACACGTTGATTTTCTTTCCTTTCATTTATTCTTTTATTTGTGCGCCGAGATCTAGACACAAACGGAATTGTTAGGTATCTCTATGTCCATCAACTACTAATGGCTATTAGTACTATCCCTCACTAAAATTTTGCCTTACTAAAGGAATTACATCTTTAGTACGGAGTTTTTAATGTTTCAATCATCGTATAGCCACGGGACCAACAGTTTTACTTCCTATTCGAGAAAAAGGAGTGCTATGGTTTTTCTCCGTTTAAAAAAAAACGGCTACCTTGGCCAGGTTTGAACCGGCGCCACTCGAGTGAAAGGCAAGCACTCTAACCATTCCACCACCGAGGCAGCTCCTTTCCTTTAATACATATTTTAATAGTGTCATAAAACTACGTTTACACTTGGCAAGTTTACTGGCGGAAAGTACTTGCGGTCACTATACTTGCTTGTTGTTTTGTGTTTACATATTTTCAAGTTTATTTGATCAAGTAGTATTTACAAAGTTGCTTCTAGTGTCGGAGTGCGTGTTGTTATGAAAGTTGTTGTAAGTGAAATTGCTAATAATTTAATTGTTATGTTACAAGGCAAGAGATATCGAAAAAAGCGAGTTTGTATTAGAGACTGGATAATACGCCGGAGTACTCTGGGTGTGACAGAACGATTCTTAAAAGAGACATCAGTTGAAGATCCCGAATCTTATAGAAATTTCATGAGATTATCATACGAAAAGTTTAAGGAACTGTTGAAACTAGTTGAACCTAAACTTACAAAGTCGAAAAAAACATGGATGAGAAATCCTATTTCTCCTCAGCTGAAATTGCAAGTACAATTTCAGTTTTTTTTTTGCCAGAGGTGCTTTTGGCAATATATGAGGTCGTTGCAAACTATATAACGGTAAGAAAACATTATTTTCAAGTTCAAATAAATACTTATACTTAAGTTTCTTGAAATAAAGATACTATTTATAAGCCAACAAAACTAGTACTCTAGTAAAAGTATTTACCTTTAGTTTCATGCATGCATATCAACCAATGAAAAAAGTATTTTCGATACTAGCTTTATTTGATAAATCAAAATACATTTTAGTTCATCAATATTTTAAATATTAGTATAATCTTCATCACACTGAATTAAGGCTTTTTGTACAATGTCTGAATAATAAGAATTAGATGTGGAAGATCTTCTGTCGCACTGCTGCTGCATTTGTTGCTGAAATGGGCGAGAATTCCGATTTTCCAACTCTGTTTCCAACTGTGGAGTCTGCTATAAAGGTCTGTCACTGCTATGGATTACGAGGCTTGCAGGTGGAAGGTGGGTGATCTTTCACGATTAATAAGATTCTGAATTTCTCCTTGCAAAACAATCAAACTTCTTAGAGGAAATTCACTTAGATGGGCTGAAATATGTTTTGCAAAAGCATCATATTGATCATCGGGCTTATTCTCATTTTTCTCGACAATTTCTTTTAGGGAGTCAATTGCTTTATCAACTGTAGAACCTGAATAAACATTTTTCAATCTTTTACTGCATTTTGGAGATTGGGATAAGCTTGACAGTTCATTAACTCTAATCAAAGACTGAGGTGTACGTGGTGATTCTGGTGGGATAGTTTCTTCGGTGTCTGTTTCTTCGTGTGTTGCATCCTTAAAAAATGAGCTTGTAATTAGAAATGTATGCACACAAAAACCATAATTTTTTTTATATGAACATACATCCACAAATGCATAGTTATCAAGGTTTTGTGAATATCTTTAATTCCTTTGAAATTATTGGAACGGAATTTCCTATATTCACATGTTTGTAAATAATGTAATAGAAAATAGTAGTAATTTATATTTTTTTCAACAGAAGGAGAATGGAGGGTTGTTCAAACAGGGTTTTCTACGCAGTGGAATTTTCCTCATTGTTGTGGCACCATAGATGGGAAACATATTCAGGTGCAACCACCTCCTAATAGTGGATCAGAATTCTATAACTACCAAGGGACTTATAGCATAATTTTATTTGCGTTAGTTGACGCAGATCATTGTTTTAAATATATAGAAGGGGTAATTAATTTATGTAAAATTAAGTACTGTGGATTTGGCTATAAAAGCTGCTTGTGCCTTGCACAATTGTCTAAGAATAACTGATACCCGAGAATATTGTCCATACGGAACAGTCGATCGTGAGGATAACCGAGCTGGTAGCGTAGTGGTGACACGATCTGCTTAGCATTCGGGAGGTAATACGTTCGATTCCCGTTACCGTCTACCTTGTATGAGGTTTTTTCAGGGGGTTTTCCTCATACACATGTAGCGACATGGTCACTGCGTATATGTACACCATGTGCGGCTGCTTAGGCGAATGCTGGGGTGGTGTTTTCCCCGTCATAACCCTAACATTGAGAGATACAGAAATTTACATACACTACGACCTAACAAGAGAAGAAGAAAGGAGTGTACAAAAAGAAATAAGGAGCAAAGCGGCGGAAAGAAGAGCGGAGTGAAGAAACGTATGGGTAGGATATAGAAAAATGGAGATAGATGGAGAAAGATACGTATGGAATGAGAGAACGAGGGAGTTAAGCAGAGAAAGGGGAGAGAGAAGGGACAAAGGTCAAAAAACTAAAAGAAGGGGGGAGAGAAGGGTAAGGAGGGCGACGACACGACAAAGTAACGGAAAAACAAGTAACGGAAATGGGAAAGAAAAACAAAGGGAAAGTAGGTAATTAATACAGGAAGAGATCAACGAACTAAAGGTACTGTTCTGGAATGTGGCGGGGTAAAGAATGAAGGTCAAGGTTTTAGGAGTAAGTTAGGGAGCAGGACGTGGTGGGAATGCAAGAGACATGACTGGAAGAAAAAGAACGAGAGTGGTGGAAAAGGGAAATGACAAAGGAATACTCCTGGGTGGTGCAGTACGCGGAAAGGAACAACAGAAAAGGAACGGCAAAGGGGGGAATAGTGCTAATAAAAAGAAAATGGTTGGAAAAAGAAGAAGAGAAAGTACAACAAAGAAGAGGTATTGTAGAAAGGAACATATAGTGGGAAAAAGTAAAAATAAAAATAGTGACGAAATACAGCAGAAAGAAACGAAGGAATTGGAGGGGGATTTTAATGGGAGAATAGGGGAAGAGGAGGGAATAAAAGAAAAACAGAGACAAAAAATGTTAAATATGGAAGGAAAAGAACTGTTAGAACTGCTAGAACGAAAGGGGGTGGGAAATAATGAATGGGAATCGAGAAGAGAGGGGGGGAGTACACGTACATAGGAGCAATGGGAGAATCAGTAAATTATGTAATAACGAATGCAGAGGCTGAGGAAAATGTGAAGACATTTAGGGTAGGGGAGAGGGTCAAATCGACCACCAGCCTTTGGAACTGATAATGGAAGGGAGATAAAGGTAAGAACAGAAGAGAGTATAAAGAGGTACAAAGAGAAACGGGGAAAACAATATGGGAAGGTAAAGGAGTGGAAGAAATGAGAGAGGAGGAGGAGAGAAGACGTATGGAAATATCTGAAGAAAGAAACAAAAACGGGAATACAAATAAACGAATGGGAGAGATATTTTAGGAACGTACTGGAGGGGGAGCAAATACAGGAAGGAGAAGGAAGACAAAATAAGAAAATATACGAAATACATGAAGGAGAAGGAATAGAAGAGAATAGAGGCAATACAGAAGGTGAAAAAGGTAAAGCAGTAGAAGATGGGACACAAGGTGAGGAGTGGATATATGGAGGAGAAAGGGTAGCAAAAAGGATGACGAAAATAATAAACAAAATATGGAGAGGGGAAGGATTCCCGGAGAGGACATATATGCCCAGTTCACAAAAAAGGAGACAAAGGTCAAGTGACATATTACAGAGGAATCACATCACTAAACACGGCCTACAAAATATATGTGACCATATTGGAGGAAAGGCTAAAGAAAAGGATTTGTACCAGATGGACAGGCAGGATTCAGGAAAGGAAGAACAATAGATAATGTGTACATTCTGAAACACATGGCAAACGATGAATTAGAAAAGAAAAGGGGGAAAATGGTAGCGGTATTCGTAGACCTAGTAGCGGCTTTTGATAGGGTGAACAGGCAAAAGCTGTGTGAATACCTGTGAAAAAAAAAGATTAACGAAAGGATAATAGAAAGGATGGAAGAAATATACGAAGAAACGAGGAACAGGGTGAGGGTGAGTGGGGAGCTAAGTGAAGGATTTGTAACAAGGAAGGGACCGAGGCAAGGATGCCCATTGAGCCCAGGCCTGTTCGCTGTATATACAGGAGACCTGGAGGAGACATTAAGGGAGCAATAAGATGGAGACCTGGTGGTAAGGAACAGGAAAGTGTGGTCGCTGGCATACGCAGATGACAGTGCTAAGCGCAAAGGAAGAAAAAGAATTGAAGGGGATGTTAAAAACGATGTACAGATATTTGAAAAGAAAAGATCTGGAAGTAAAACTAAGGTAAGGGTATTGAGAAAAGGGGGAGGAATAAGGAGGAATGGAAATGGAGATACAGCAGGTAAATTAATTCACATACTTGGTATAACAACGATGGGGAACACATAAAATAACGTGTGAGAAAAGGAACAAGCTAATAGGGCAAGTGTGGATTGTAGGGGAAAGACTAGAATGGACTTAAGGAAAAGGAAACCATTAGTGTATGATTGATAATACGTTTCCTGATGTTTTAAAATTATCACGAGTAGTACCTATCTACAAGAAGGGTTGTGTAGACGAAATTAGCAATTATAGACCGATATCAATTATCCCTCTATTTGGAAAGATATTTGAGATAGTTCTAAAAACTCAACTCATTGAATATCTTGAAGAAAACAGACTTCTTAATCAACACCAGTATGGGTATCGACAAAAACATTCGACTACTTTGGCTATTAATGACTTAATATCATACATTTGCGAATCCTTTGAAAAAACCAAATCTACTCGCTCACAATTCTTAGATCTTACAAAGGCATTTGATTGCGTGTGTCATGAGATACTGATCGAAAAGCTAAAATTTTACGGTCTTGACCACAGTAGCAGTAACCTAATAAAATCTTACCTGCACAATCGTTCTCAATTTGTTACTTATAACCATTGTACTTCTAAAGAAGCTACGATTAGTTTAGGGTACCACAGGGATCGGTATTAGGGCCCATATTATTTCTTATATTCGTAAACGACTTGCCTTTCTGTGACACAAAAGCAAAATTTATTCTTTTGCCGATGACACTGTCTTCTCAGACACATGATAATCTTGACACACTATATTCAAATTGTGAAAAACACAATCAATTGTGACTGATTGGTTTCTGGCGAATAAACTCACTTTGAATCTTGCAAAACCGAAAATATTGTCTTTACATTAAAAAACCACAATACCATTAATACCACCTCCGTAAAGTTTCTTGGGTTATATGTAGATACCAAACTATCGTCGGTGAACCATACGGATTTTGTTAACGCGAGGCTGTCAAAGAGCCTATACTTATTGCGAAATCTGGGAAATAATGTTTCCTTAACAACACTTCTGTGCGCTTATCACGCTATTGTTCATTCAACAATTTCATATAGCATTTTAGTATGGGGTCATGCGAGAGGGAGCGACAGGGTATTCGCTCTGCAAAGAAAAGCAATTAGAATAATAGCCAACTTAAAATATAGAGAAGATTGCAAAGATACATTTGTAAATCTAAAAATTTTAACAGTTCCCTCTACTTATATCTTACAGTGCTTGCTATATATAAAGGGTCACGAAGAAGAATATGTTAAACATAATAAAAGTCATGATTATTCAAGAAGAGGCAATGAAAAATTTCAACTTAACTTTTTACGATTAACAAAATCTCGCATTGGAAGTAATTACTATGCAATTAGATTTTATAATGCACTACCGTATGATTTCCAATCTTTAAATTTTAACACTTTCAAAAACAGATTGAAAAAATTCTTATCTTTAAAGGCATTTTATAAAGCTGAAGAGTTTGAAAAATCAGATTTTTCTTCCCTATAGGTAGTTGTGCACGGGCTATTAATCAATCTATGCCGTGTAATATATGTATGTATTTATGTGTATATGTATGCATCCGTGGCTCTTTACACCATATTGTTTATTTATGTATGTGTGTATGTATAAATAGGTATATGTAGTGTAGCTTAGTTATTGATAAATTACCGAAAGGACTTATGTACATGTATTTTATTACTTTACTTGACGTGTGTAAATACTTAGTGTATAAAGCACAAATATACATTATTATTATTATTATTATTATTATTTGAGAAACTAATAAAAAGTGTGATGTTGTACGGGTCGGAAGTGTGGAGGTGGAAAGAGAAACGCCGGGATACATTATTAGAGCGGAGGTGCAAGAAGAAAAAATAAGGGTGGAGGCGGGATATAGAGGAATAAAGAACGAGGAGGAAATGATTAGAAGAACGAAGTGCAAAATATTACAAGAATGCTGGAAAGAAATAAAATAGGGAAGAATAAAATGTGGACAAGAAACCAGAAAAGAATATTATGGAAGAAACGGGTATGCGAAAGAAGTGGAAGACTAAGAAGGGTAACTGTAATTGTTACCGAAACATATAGATTTATATAAAACATAAATATAAAAGCTAAGCATTTAACTATACCAACGAACTTACACCTATAAATTAAACACTAACCTATTATATACTTAGGCACTATGAACGATATTATCATAAATTAAACATGAACACTATACCAATAGTTACATTCATAATTAAACATTAACCTATAAATAATAATATTTATTAGTCCAATAAATCCTGTAAATTGATTTAGGACACGTCAATTACACAATTAAAACTATTAAAATGTTATAATTGCATATATATATATATATATATATATATATATATATATATAGACGTCGCTAATATATTATACCGGGTGTCCAAAGCGTCACGCGATGGAAGATTGTGGCTTCGCTGTTGAATTTTCATTAAATTAATTTATACGAAAGTTATATGGTTCCAATATGTGCACAACTTAAAAACATTTTAGCACCTACACGGTGATCCGTAAAAGCAGGGGGGTATCAATTTTTTTATTTTAAATGGAACGCCCTGTATACCATTACATTTTTGAATAGCCTAATGAATAAGCTTTTCAACGATGTATACATTTGTACATATAAAATGCAACTTTGCCAAGTTATTTAACAAAAATGTATTTTTTCCTGAATGTAAGGTTAGCAATAAAAATTAATTCTTAGTTTATTATCTAAGTTGAGACAAATGAGTTCAGGGATATAATTAAGCTAGGTATAGGCTTTGGAAAGATGTAAACGTTTTACTGATATATTGAATAGGGGAGAGAGGGCTCTGTGTGAAACTTTAGCATGTTCAACGTACATCAATTCTCTTACTTCAAATAGAATACGCTGTATATTTTGATATGGGCGAATAGTACTCTTAAAGACCTAACTTGTATCTAAATACATTCATAACAATTATTTTATAGACATAATTGCCATTATTACGCCATGGTAAATCCACATATAATTAGATACAGAAACAATCAGCATCGATGGATTCTCAATGTTTGGGCTGGTATTCTTGGCAAAATAATAATCTATTAGGACCCTATTTTTTGGAAAACAATTTAAATGCAGTAAATTATTTAAATTTATTGCGAACTAACGTGCTACCATGGATTAAAGAGAACATCCTGTAAAGGGACGCCGTCAGATATCCCATTTTCCTACTATTTTTAATTATTTTCCTAATATTTAGTAAGACGCCGTCGTTTATCCAAATTTTCTTGTCATGATTAAATTATTCGCTAAATACTCGGAAACCAGTACTGATATGAGATTCGCGGAATTTATTAAGATAAAGTGACTTGCTAAGTGCACAGGTGTCAGCAATTATAAAAATTCGCAAAGCAAGTGGTCATTAATGATTTCTAATTCACATTATGCTAATGGAGTAATTTGCAGTTTCAACATTAATTACGAATTAGTAATGGTAAATTTTCAGAAATTCTTAACAATAATGATATTTGTTTGGAACATTCTTTTATTTTAACGATGTTTATTTCTTACAATAATTAATTTAATTGAAATATTTTCAATTTTTCTAACCTAAGTTACCTCTCCGCGTGATACGCTACTGAGTTGGCAAATAATATTTTAAGACGTTTGAAGGTCGTCTGTTATTAATATATATATATATATATATATATATATATATATATATATATATATAAGGTTCTCAGCTACACTAAGAATCATCTTGTTAATAGCAATATATTGTAAAGAACCAGCGTCCTGTACGTATGTGTTTTAGAATAAATTAGGTGCGGACCATCCTGTATGTAAGATTTCATAAGTTTACGCGATATTGCACAACAAATAATTTATTCATCACCGCTGACGTGTATTTCTAAGAAACCGTAAGTTTCTGCACGTCAGAACGATTTTAACCAATCGCATAACGGCATCCCCCGCACGGTAGCCGCGAAACCGCCCACAGATGCACCTTTATAAACTCGCGACGCGCATAATATAAGGGAGATGAATCTCAGTAGATTCAAGTCAAGCCGTTCCAGAAACCAGTAGCCGCAGCCGCACCGTTTGCTTAGTGTAAGCACCGACCTGTTGTTCACCGACGAAGAGTCCTTCGCGATCTGGCGATAACGCGCACCACGACGCACCGGGCAACCTAAAGTTCAATTCTGTACTGCTATTGATAGACACGTAAGTTGTAAAGTTATACCATCTAACAATTTACACTCAAACACTACAGACCGTAAATAATTCCGGGCTGAGCCTCCAGGAGTTATACCACATACACCTAGAGTAACGCAGGGGTAGCCCCCGACGGAACTCGCCAATACAAAGTACACTAGCACCTAGAGTAGCACGAAGGGTAGATCCCATCGTCACTCGCCACCACAAAGTACACCTAGAGGAACGCAGGGGTAGCCCCCGACGGAATTCGCCAATACAAAGTACACCTAGAGGAACGCAGGGGTAGCCCCCGACGTATCTTACAAAGTACCTGAGGGTGAAGGGTTGTTACAGGGCTGTAAAGACCTACGACCTTTCTCTTAGTATATCCAGTAAAGACAGGCTATCGCCTACGTCTTCTGCGCATTACTGAAATCCCGCTCGAAACTCATACACTACCTACAGACAAACACAATAACCATACACAGTATCTGTGAATCGCAGAAGAGTACCTCCATAACCTGTTGTATAAATTTGTAGATAAATTTGTAGTCCACCTAACCATCGTAAATACCTGGTGCGAGAACATTTGTAAATAAATTAGAGAGTACGTAGATTATTCTATCTTTACGTAAACCTATTAGAGTAGTTTTAATATTAAGTATTTTGTTCCCTTGATTAATTATAAATAATTAAACTTAGTATAGAGATCAGTAATTAATTTAGTTAGATAATTAATCTAATTGGCTACATTAAACCGGTTATAATTAGAGAAAGACCGGCCCGAGATCTCGCGTTTGCAGACGCGCATTTCGCGTGTATTATTTCCCGGGAGTAGGACATCCTTGCTTCAGCGCTCCAGAGTTACTAAAGTCTAAGCACGATATCGATTTTCTCAACGATTCGAGTTCATTGCGCTGGCGCTCCGATCAACCACTGTATCAAGGATAACGCTCGCGCTACTGTACATGCAGGACCGTAACCTAAACTTTGCCTCTTAGGTAAGGAATAGATTAAAAAGACTATCTTTTGTTCACAGAAGCGACTTCGCACCCAGTGACGCCAGGACCCGGACCAGGGAGTTCTCACATACATATTTTGTTAGTTACCGTTTATTTTATTTATTGTAAATATTTGTTTAATATACGTGTTAAAAATGCTTTACGGATTTTATTTAAGGTTACAGTGTTAAGCCCATCCAGTACTTACGACGAACCACACCCCGTTTATAAAATAAACCCGATTGAGCAAAGCCGAGGCAAAATAAAACCGCGTTGGGTTACCAAACCAGAAGGGCGCAATATAAATTTTAAACGTAGGGAACGCATTACAATATATCTTCCAAAGCATTTTACTGCAGCTCTGATTTTTTTAACTCATAACATAGGTAGCATTTACCACTTGTAGTAGAACTTTATATCTCTATTTGACTTGTTATACTAGTATATACCGGGTGTGCAAGCGTCACGCGACGGAAGATTGTGGCTTCGCTGTTGATTTTTCATTAAAATCATTTATACAAAAGTTATATGGTTCCAATACGTGCACAACTTAAAAATATTTTAGGACCTACAGGGTGATTCGTAAAAGTAGTGGGGGTATCAACTTTTTTATTTTAAATGAAACACCATGTATATCATCACATTTTTGGATAGCCTAATGAATAAGCTTTTCAACGATGTATACATTTATACATATAAAATGCAACGTTGCCAAGTAACTTAACAAAAATTAATTTTTTTCCTGAATGTAAGATTAGCAATAAAAATTAATTCTTGGTTTATTATCTAAGTTGAGACAAATTAGTTCAGGGATATAATTAAGCTAGGTATAGGCTTTGAAAAGATGTAAACGTTTTGTTGATATATTGAAATGGGAGAGAAGGCTCCGTGTGAAACTATACCGCTGAAATTTATAGCTTCTAAAATATTTCCATTTTTTTAATTTTTCTATAATTATTTTATAACGTAACGATTTAATAGGGTGCCACGATTTCAAGTCACAATACCAGATTAGTAATAGTAACAATTAATTTTATTAAATATTTTTAACAATAAACTAAACAAACAATTAACTAGAACAAGAAGTAGGTAAGTCAAACGCGTGCTCTTTCATACTGGATTAACGGCGTGAACTAGGTGTTCAGCTTAATCTCCCGACGAGGGTTTGATTACAGGTACTCTGCGGTTTCTGGTACGTTTGTCGGGGTGTTTTTTTTTAGTGTTTGTGTAGGTGGGTCTCCTTTGTTAGTAATCTGGGTGTGGATTGGTGGAAGATGCTCTGACGTATACAAACTTTGAAACGTTTTTGAAATTTACGTCTAGGGGGAGAATGCATGATTACTTAGTGTGCAATCTTTTGCAACGTTATGCAATATGTTTAAGTTTTAATAAAAATTCTACGAATTTTTATAATTGCTGGCACCTGTGCACTTAGCAAGTCACTTTATCTTAATAAATTTCGCGAATCTCACATCAGTACTGGTTTCCGAGTATTTAGCGAATAATTAATCATGACAGGAAAATTTGGATAAAGGACGGCGTCTTGTTGCTAAATATTTGGAAAATAATTAAAAATAGTAGGAAAATGAGCGTCCCTTTACAGGATGTTCTCTTCAATCCATGGTAGCACGTTGGTTCCCAATAAATTTAAATAATTTACAGCATTTAAATTGTTTTCCAAAAAATAAGGTCCTAACAGATTATTATTTTGCCAATAATACCAGCCCAAACATTGAGACTCCATCGATGCTGATTGTTTCTGTATCTAATTATATGTGGATTTACCATGGCGTAATAATGACAATTATGTCTGTAAAATAATTGTTATGAATGTATTTAGATAAAAGTTAGGTCTTTTAAGAGTACTATTCTCCCATATCAAAATATACAGCGTATTCTATTTGAAGTAAGAGAATTGATGTACGTTGAACATGCTAAAGTTTCACACAGAGCCCTCTCTCCCCTATTCAATACATCAGTAAAACGTTTACATCTTTCCAAAGCCTATACCTAGCTTAATTATATCCCTGAACTCATTTGTCT
This sequence comes from Vesta saturnalis, assembly GCA_036346205.1. Taxonomy (NCBI): domain Eukaryota; kingdom Metazoa; phylum Arthropoda; class Insecta; order Coleoptera; family Lampyridae; genus Vesta; species Vesta saturnalis. The sequence continues at coordinate 4,038,859 of JARFJB010002209.1, read as the reverse complement.
CAACTTAGATAATAAACTAAGAATTAATTTTTATTGCTAACCTTACATTCAGGAAAAAATACATTTTTGTTAAATAACTTGGCAATGTTGCATTTTATATGTACAAATGTATACATCGTTGAAAAGCTTATTCATTAGGCTATTCAAAAATGTAATGATATACAGGGCGTTCCATTTAAAATAAAAAAATTGATACCCCCCTGCTTTTACGGATCACCGTGTAGGTGCTAAAATGTTTTTAAGTTGTGCACATATTGGAACCATATAACTTTCGTATAAATGATTTTAATGAAAATTTAACAGCGAAGCCACAATCTTCCATCGCGTGACGCTTTGGACACCCGGTATAATATAGTAGCGACGTCTGTATATATGCAATTATAACATTTTAATAGTTTTAATTGTGTAATTGACGTGTCCTAAATCCATTTACAGGATTTATTGGACTAATAAATATTATTATTAATAGGTTAATGTTTAATTATATATGTAACTATTGGTATAGTGTTCATGTTTAATTTATGATAATATCGTTCATAATGCCTAAGTATATAATAGGTTAGTATTTAATTTATAGGTGTAAGTTCGTTGGTATAGTTAAATACTTAGCTTTTGGGTTTTTAAATGGTGTATATTTATGTTTTATATAAATCTATATGTCTCGCCGTCTCGGTAACAATTACAGTTACCCTTCTTAGTCTCTCCACTTCTTCTTTCGCATAGGTACCCGTTTTTTTCATAATATTCTTTTCTGGTTTCTTTCCCACATTTTATTTCTTTCCAGCATTCTTGTAATATTTTGCACTTCGTTCTTCTAATCATTTCCTCCTCGTTCTTTATTGCTCTATATACCGCCTCCACCCTTATTTTTTCTTCTTGCACCTCCGCTCTAATAATGTATCCCGGCGTTTCTCTTTTCACCTCCACACTTCCGACCCGTACAACATGACACTTTTTATTAGTTTCTCAAATAATGATTTCCTTTTCCTTAAGTCCATTCTAGTCTTTCCCCTACACTTGCCCTATTAGTTTGTTCCTTTTCTCACACGTTATTTTATGAGTTCCCCATCTTTGTTATCCTTTACCTGCTGTATCTCCATTTCCTCCTCCTTTTTCCTCACCCTATATATATATATATATATATATTATATATATATATATATATATATATATATATTATAATACTGAATTTAATTTGCGTATACAGATATCGAAAACCGTAATAGATAGTATCGTTAAATGAAATAAGTTTCGTAATTTGTTGTAGTACATGAGTATAAAAGTTTGGTTTTTCCGACTAGTTCCGGAGATATTCGACAAAATCCCAAAATGCTCATTTCGTTTTTAGACTAGCGTTGTTATTATAACAGATATCAAAAATTAATCTAAACTTTTTAAATAAAATTTACTACAACTGCATAATTTCAATACGACGTTTTGTCTTTCAGGACCATCAACAATATTTTTTAAATACGGACCTGGATTTTTACTACAATTTTGTAAGTTCTTATAGCTTAATACAATGATATAAAATTCTTGACTATTCTACTACGTTTCGTCTGTGAAAATCATCATCTTCATGGTTTCTTACTGAAATGAATTAAATTTTTACTACATTTCTTTGTAGGTTTTGTATAATCTTAATACACTGCTATGGCATTCCTAACCATACACATTTCATCTATGATCATCATCTATAAGCCTTTGTAATAGTCTTTAAATCAGTATTTATAAAAAATAATGATAATCACAAATTTAACAGTTCAGAACTTCGTCAACGAATACGAGATGCATTTCAAAAAATTACACCCGAAATGGTGGATGCAGCGACATCAAACATGTCAAGGAGGATTGAACTATGTATTCAACAGAATGGATTTCATTTTGAGCAACTTTCATAGCTGGTTTTTGAAAATACTCTAATTTTATTTGCTACTGTTAGGTCAGTCTGAAATTATCACATTTGTTCATTATCATTAGATGTAAAAATAAACTGTTAAATTTTGTGATTATCATTATTTTTTTATAAATACTGATTTAAAGACTATTACAAAAAGCTTATAGATGATGATCATAGATGAAATGTGTATGGTTAGGAATGCCATAGCAGTGTATTAAGATTATACAAAACCTACAAAGAAATGTAGTAAAAAATTTAATTCATTTCAGTAAGAAATCATGAAGATGATTTTATATCATTGTATTAAGCTATAAGTACCTTACAAAAAATTGTAGTAAAAAATCCAGGTCCGTATTTAAAAAAATATTGTTGAGGGTGGTCCTGAAAAGACAAAACGTCGTATTGAAATTTTGGTATGGCAAGTTGTAGTAAATTTTATTAAAAAAAAAAAGTTTAGATTAATTTTTTTGATATCTGTTATAATAACAACGCTAGTCTTACAAAACGAAAATGAGCATTTTCGGATTTTATCGAATATCTCCGGAACTAGTCGGAAAAAACCAAACTTCTTTATACTAATGTACTACCCAACAAATTACGAAACTTATTTCATTTAACCGATACTTATCTATTACGGTTTTCGATATCTCTGTATACGCAAATTAAATTGGTTCACTGTATATATATATATATATATATATATATATATATATATATATATATATATATATATATATATATATATATATATAAATATATATATATATATATATATATATATATATATATATATATATATATATATATATATATATATATATGTATCAGGGCAAAGTTAAACTTTTATATTCAATAAATATGTTTCTACATGTTTCTCTAGGCAGTATATTGAATATCAATCAAATAATCCTTTATTGGAGAACAAAAAGCTTTTGAATGTGTAAAATAAGTGAGAGTATACAAGACCATAATATACACTTATGAGAGATTAGATTGATATACAATTTTTCAATTGATATAAAGCGTAATAAAATTTCGACATTTTTATAGACACATTTGTACTGTGTACTTTTCAATCCATGTCTTTATCAAGCTTTATACGAAGAAACCTGGTTGTATTACAAAGTGCTACTTGTTAATTTTCTAATTCAAAATAAGATGACCACGATAGTTTTTTCTTAGAAAAAAAAAATATTTGTGTTATCTACATTTATTATTAATTTATTTTTAGAACACCATTCGATCATGTTATTAAACAGTATGCTTACTTTGGTAAGTTTACAGACAATACATATCTAATGTTTACAAATAATTTATGAAAATGTAATAATAGGTATCACCAATAAATTATTGCTTACTACTATAAGTGAATCGTTTATTTTTAAAACAGGTTGTGACATTTTCGGACATTTTCGTTTTTTGACGGTAATCAACATTTAACATGTAGACGCATCGTTTAGTGCAGAAAGAATCCAAGTTCACATAGCCTATATACTAATATCGCTGTACCATCCAAGTCATTTATTGCAGAAACAATCCAAGTACAGCATTTGGCTTGTTTCTGCAGTAAACTGGAACATATTCAGTGCATTATTTACATAACCTAAAAATACGTCGACGTTTAATAAGTTAGTGTAACCGAAGTGAGTAAGATTTGTAGAATATTTAAGTATAAAAGAATGGACGTAATACAAGAGCCACCGATTAAAAGAAAAAGGGGTGTTGTAAACCCATCAAAATATCAACGAAATCAAATAAAATCTTCCAGGTCCCAAGGGAAAGAGTACGTAAACTACAAAGGTCATGTTGTTCATGCCAAAGCGATTGGAAATTCTTGCAAGTAAGTTCTTCTTTTATTACGTACTCTTTGCTGATATTAAACTATCTATTTCGTTTTAGTTGTCCATTAAAATGCTTTGAAAAAGTTAATGGAGAAAATAGGAATAACGTTTTTAAAACATTTTACGAAATTGCAACTAAAAATGAACAGGATATCTATTTACAAGGTCAGATTGAAGTATGTAGTGTTCGAAGACGAACAACTAATGCTCAAGAAAGCGAAAAGAGGGCTCGTTCATATTACCATTTTGTTAAGATAAATGGCAAAAATGTAAAAGTTTGTCTAAAAGCTTTTTTGAGTATCCATGCAGTTTCAAAACAACGCGTACAGAGAATAAAACTATTGTTATGTAATAATGAAACTCCAGAGGACAAAAGAGGAAAAAATGTTAAATCAAATCTGGTGGGTGAACAATACATAGAAGAAATAAGGGAACATATTTCTTGTTTTTCGATTAAAACATCCCATTATTCTAATAAAGACTACAAATATCTAGATGCTCGACTTAACGTTAAAATTATGTACAGTCTTTTTAAAGAAAAATACCCAAATTCACCTGTGAAGTACAGCTATTATATTAAATTTTTTAAACAAAATTTTGAACTATATTTTGGAAGACCTCAAGTAGACATCTGCAATACTTGTGAAGATTTATCTCTTAAAATAAAAAACCTGAAGTTAAACGCTGAAGCCAAAAGAGTTGCAGTTGCTGAGAAAATTGTGCACGAGCGTAGAGCAAAAAAATTCTACAGTACTCTTAAGACGACAACGGAAGAATGCCAACAGCGTGAAGATTTAGCAGCATTTTGCTTTGATTTTATGCAAAACCTACAGTTGCCGGAATTCCCTACCCAAGATAAATTTTATCTGTCACAGTTAACCGTTAGTTTGTTTTGTATAACAGATTTAAAAACCCAGAAGTCCTTCTTCTATATTTATCACGAGGGGCAAGCAGCTAAAGGCCCAAATGAAGTTTGCTCTTTCATTTTAGATTATATTAAAAATGTTGTTCCTAAAGAAGCCACTGAGTTGCGTATGTTTTGTGACAATTGCCCCGGGCAAAACAAGAATCACTCAGTTGTTAGAATGTGTATGTCTCTTAAAGCAACTGGTAGATTTCAAATAATTGTGCAATATTATCCAATACGAGGCATTCATTTTGCCATGCGACCGCATTTGGCATAATAAAAAGAAAATTACGAAGGTTTGATAGAGTGTATAATATACATCAATATACAGAACTTATAGTTCTTGCTAGTGCTAAAAATAGTTTTACCGTTAAAGAAATAGAAACAAACGACATTATAAACTTTAAGACTTGGTGGCCCAAATATTATAAGCTCAACTGCATATCAAATGAAACAAAGATGGAGAAAGATAGAAATTCCAAAGTTCAGTTCACAGTTTCCAAGTTTTTCCACTTAGTTTATGAAGAAGATAATGTGGTCAAAGCTTCTGAATACATTAATGGTTTTTTCTGGAACACTTTTACAGATTTACTACAGCCTCGAACATCCACATCATGTCTTGAACTTCCTACAGAAAAGGCATACAAAGGTCCATTACCTATAGGAACTGTGAAACTTGACAACATAAAACGCTATTACGCTGGGTTGACGAAGAACATAAGGAATATTATCATAATATTCTACGAAACCACCCACCAAAAGATGAAAAAGTCAAAAAGAACAAAAAATAAAATAAAATAAAAATGTTTTGTGAACTTAGTTACTCATATTAAAGAATTTTTGAATTTAAAATTTGTTGTTTATTGCAGAAACAATCCATATGCATTTTTTCAAAGTCATTTTTAAAGTCTTAATAAAAAAATTTTTATACTTCATTTTTTATCAAAGGTCTTGAATGTAGTTGAAGTATCTAAAAAGGCCAACATAAGTTATATTTTTTATCAGTTTAGAAAATAAAACGTTTTTTTCATTTCCTGAAAAGTTTGTAAAATGTCAGTTAACCTGTTTTAACAATAAACGATTCAAGTATATTTAGCCTTTACAATTGTCTCAAATTTTGTGCACTACAATCAAATTAGGATGAGAACTTCAAGTAATGGATAAGACAATGTTAGTTATGACAACAGTTGCTAAAAAATTAAAATGGTGCTGTTCCCAAATTATACAGTAAAGGTATTGGAGATCAAATTTTTTTTTTATAACAAAGCCAAAATTCGTTCCGATACGGTTTTTAAGATGGATTTTTAAAAGTGTCTTCGATGTGTTGTATAATCCCATTGGCCAAATTTAAATTCATAACTTGAAGAGTGTTTCTTAAGATGAATATTGTAAGTATCTTTGTGATATGTTGCATAATCATACTGGTCAAATTTGAATTCATAATTTGAATGAGTGTTTTTTAAGATGAATTGTTAAATTACCTTTGTGATTTGTTCCATAATCACATTGGCCACATTTGAATTCATAACTTAAAGAGTGTTTTTTAAGATGAACATTAAAATTATTTTTGCGATGTGTCACATAATCACATTGGCCGCATTTGAATTCATAACTTGAAGTGTGATTTTTAAGATGAATTTTTAAACATTGTTTTCGTTTTGCTGCATAATCACACTGGCTGCATTTGAATTCATAACTTGAAGAGTGTTTTTTAAGATGACTTTTTAAATAATTTTTACAAATTGATGCATAATCACATTGGCCGCATTTGAATTCATAACTTGAAGAGTGTTTTTTGAGATGAATACTAAAATTACCTTTGTGATGTGTTGCATAATCACACTGGTCGCATTTGAATTCATAACTTGAAGAGTGTGTCTTGAGATGAATATTAAAATTATCTTTGCGATGTGTTGCATAATCACACTGGTCGCATTTAAATTCATAACTTAAGGAGTGTTTTTTAAGATGAATATTAAAATTATTTTTGCAATGTGTTGCATAATCACATAGGCTGCATTTGAATTCATAACTTGAAGTGTGTTTTTTAAGATGAATTTTTATTTCTTGTTTTCGTTTCGCTGCATAATCACATTGGCTGCATTTGAATTCATAACTTGAAGAGTGCTTTTTATGATGATTTTTTAAATAATTTTTACAATTTGTCGCATAATCGCACTGATCACATTTGAAATCATAACTTGAAGAGTGTTTCTTAAGATGAATTTTCAAATTATGTTTTTGTTTTGCTTCATAATCACATTGGCTACATTTGTATTCATAACTGGAAGTGTGTTTTAAAAGATGTCTTTTCAAACTCCATTTCCTTTTTGCTATATAATCACAATGGTCACATTTATAATTAAAATTTGAACTGTACTTTATAATGTCCTGTTTTAAATGTTCATGCACTGTTGTTGAATTATTAAATTGATTACGTTCACACTGTATGTTTGTGATGTGTTTGACACTGTGTTCCTTTATATGATATGATTCCCTCAAGCTCACATCTTTTATTAGAGAAGAGGTGTCTTCTTTCTTGATATTCATATCATCTGTAAAAATAGTGTTAAACATTGTACAACTTAAACTGTAATCAATTTCACCTTTTATTTGATCACTATTTACTATAAGATGTTGGGTTAGAAGTAAATCTATTCCTTCTTCTGCTTTAGGTTCAACTTTAATAAGCTTCATATCAACCTCGTAAGACATTTTAATGAACTCGTATTACTTAAGGCCTGGTTGTTCCAATAACGTCCACACAAGGCTCAAAGTGATCGTCGGTTCAATCTTAAAAACACGTTGTACCAGAGCAATTCAGGGTTGACCATCGGTTAACTTCTCCGTTCAGGCTGTTCTACAATAAATTGTGTGTCATAGCATATGTTTAGCAGCTAAATATAAGAATAGGCTGCATGAATAACGCATGCGCTGGTCGGAATGGTGGTGGTTTTTCAATTTTGTTTTCTATTAGGTTACGGTAGTTTTGTTTATCTAATCTAAACTACAAACACAGTACTATTGATGCCCAAACAACGCATGCGTTGTTCATGGAGTCTATTCCCGTCTTTAGCTGCTATTATTGTATGTTGCAGTATCAAAGAATATTAACGTTAATATTCTTTGGCAGTATGTTGTTTGTCGTTTGATGTATGTAACCAAGATAAAATGAATTCTAAAACCAGAAACAGAATCGTTAGTACGACCTATGTGAAGATAGCTACGATTTATTAACTGTGACGTCACACTCAACCAGTATGTGTATAACTAAAACTTTTATAAAATATACAGTGCTATCATGTGGTAGTAATAACACTCTTTTATTATCTAGCAGTACCCGGCGCGCTTTGCTGCGCTCAAATGTAAAACACATTCTTGCTCTCCCTCACTCACGCTCTCTGCCACACCTTTTTTCTAAATAAAATCTTTAAATTGTCAATAATAAATATTGACCGTGACTTATCAAGATAAAAACTATCCTATCTTTTAAGTTTAACCAAACAATACACATTTACAAAATTTCTACAAATATTTTCAGCCTGGCTTTTCAATCTGGCTAAAGTTACATCACAGAAGAATACCATCTTCTGTGGTTACATTCGGATTCGTTTTGTATCTACCATCGCTTTTCTACGCGGTACCAACATTACTAGTGGAAAAAAACTACTAACTTATGGACAGCTGTGATGGTACTCAAAATGTTAAAGTACAAGTATTAATTACAATAAAGAGATATGTTTAATGTAAAGTAATTTCTAAAGATGGACTGGTTATTAAAATTAACGGATTTGCTGCTGCCTTATGATAGTTATGTAAGTAAATGAATTTTATTTCTACATAACCTAAAATTGTGTTTCTAGGACTGATGACGTTTAACAATTCCGAGACGAATTCAAACTTAAAATGTAAGATGATGGTCGATTAAAAAAGTAGCTTATAAACATATCGAAATAATAGTACAATCCCTGATGTTGAATTTCTTGCATCCAACGAGGATTGGTTCTGGACCAATAATGCATGTTATGACGATTTACTCCACCATCAATGTGAAATGTAGCCTCGTCAGTCCACAATATTTGCGATAACAGATGTTGATTATCTACTACAAAATAATTACCATGGATCTGAACTTAAAGTAGTTATAAAATTGAAACCAACAGAGATATCGACTTGAAATTTTCAGGGTATAGTCGAAATTTTATACTCGTTCTGACTAAAATATAAAAAACATACCATTCTATTTAATATTTTGAAGAAAATCGCTAAAATTTCAGCAATATTTGGAAAGCGTCCTCTAGCGGTTTGTTCGTTAATCAAACTTAACTTTTTAATACATCAACGAATAGCGCAAGAAAAGACCTTTCCAACGAAATATTACTTTTTAAGATTCGATGACTGGTTCCGAAGATAATTACGTGTCTGTCTGACATACGGAAAACCTATGAAGTTAGAGAAAAACTTCTTATACAAAAAATGGGTAAAATTGTCCCATAAATACAATTACGATATTTCCAATATACCTTTTCCTGAAGTTTCTGTTACTTATTAGACATTTTTTAATTTACTACAGCAGTTACGCCACCTAGCGGTCTATTTACAAACTTTAAAATTATATCCAGCATTTTCTCTTGGCCACATTTACTGAAGAAATTTTTTTTGGAAGTCGTAGTAACATAAGCGGTTTCTGGGATATAGCCGGAGCCCTTCCTTTATGACTCACCCGGTACAATGGCTTCTTTAAAATATGTGAAATAATTTCTTCTTCTTCTTAAGGTGTAATTCAATCGTTTTTTCGCCATAATAGAATTAAATTGCTCCACAATATTTGTAGTGAAGTTTTCCAGTAAGCTTCGAGAGTGCCCTGTTAAATACCTAACTGCTTCCATTAGTTTCTCTTCAATGGCCAATATCGTTAAGTTTTTTATTTTATCTTCCTCACTTATATTATTAGCGTTCCTTCCGTACTGCAGTGTATGTGTCACAGACGTGCTGCAGCGTAAACTGTTACTCGACAAAACAGATATTAGTGTCCCGGGAAATTCCCCTTATTTTGGAAAGTTCTCTTAATTTGTTGCAGTAATTTCTGAGTAAATGATTGCTGCATTCTATTTTCTGTACCATATATGTTTCTTATGGTCTGCTGTCTATAAGTTTCTTATAGCAACAGTTATCTCCATGTGCTATCAGTTTATTGTAAATAAGACCATACATTTCAATGCTGGAACAAAATCCTTCAGCTATGATGTTCGCTTCCATAGCTGTTGAAGAATAGTTCCAGTTCTTGTAGCAGGTATGTTCGGCAGCCTCTTAACCTGTGTTCTCAACCCTTGACAAACAGAAATATTTATTCTTAACCCCAAATACAGAACTTTTTTCAACTTCAAGCCTACAATCGCAGCAGTTTCCAGAAAGAGAATTATATTTTCCTGCTCCTCTGTAGGACAGTTTTGCCTAACTTCCATCACAAAACAGTGTTCCCTTGCTGTCAACGCTGCCACATTTCTCTTCTTCAACAGCTCCTTGCATCTATTTCCAAGCAAGGTTCTCCCACGCTTTACATATTTCACTGTGAACCTTCTTGCATAAGGAGAAACCTCCCCTGCATTCATGACTGCAGAGACTGCTGCGGTGTTTATATCTACTTGTCCTGAGGGTTTTTGACAAGTTGAAATTGTTTGGGAAGAGTTACACATATCACATTTAAAAGTGAGCTTCCTTTGGTAACCAACTTTTACTTCTTTTATTACACACATATTGACTAAACTGCAGCCAAATAATTTAGAGGGATTGGGCAAGGATTCTATAAAATGGTGTAAATATACAATCGTGACCCATCTATTGTCACCTTTGAGGTTGCATCTCTGAAAAAAATACATGTACCTAAGCTATAAAAAACAATAAGCAAGATGTTTTTGGTATTATCAAGGTGCATCCGATAGGTAACAAAAAATTACCCTTTTCTTTTATTTTTTGCAGAAGACGTAAGTGACGGTTCATCATCAATAACCAATACTGTGTTTTCATCTAAAGTAGCTTCATATGGGAGTACTACTTTATTTGCCAAATCATTGTTCTCTGCCCTAAAATACAATATATAACGACAACAATTAATTGCGGAAAGTGAGCAATTGTTTGGCAATTTGTTATGCTTTTTTGTAATTAATTGTTGCAATTGTCATATAAAATATTTTTGGTAAAATCGGTAATAAAAGCATTGCAAACGAATTGATCATGCACAGGACATCTTCTGTGTAAGTAGGTACTCATATATTTGAACTAGGCGTTATTCCAAAATATTTTTTTGTTAGACAAAGAAAAAGAAATTTTACTTTATTTGTCGACCTAATAAAATTGGCTTATGTAAAAAAACAACTTACGCATTGCACTTAGAAATATTGTTGGGTTTTTCCTGCGAATTGATAGACGCAACCTTGATTTTGCTCCTCCTCTGTAATACATAATTAACTAACGGATGAAATTCACCCAATTCGATAACTAAAGTATAACAACAAAGTGCGCTTGCAAAATGTACATTGGGCCCGCTGCAGAATACGTACGGCTCGAATCGTAGAGTAATTGCATCGGCAGGGGTGTGCTAGTCTCCGCCTCCTTACGTAACCCTCTCAACCCGATCCCGAAGCGGTGTCCTAGCCGTATGCAGAGAACGGACTCTTAATACATAGTGCTAATGTAATACAAGGGTTTGATTATTCCGTCTATATCTCCAAATACATAATTATTTATCCAAATATTGTTTTACTTATACAGGGTGTTCCACGTAGACCTTCAATTAGACGTTTCTAGAGTACTGCGTGTATTAGAATTCTAAAAATTTGTATACTGGGGTTTTTCGAAATTTTCAATCGATTCAAAATATTGTTATTGTTGTGCTACTTCCGGTTCTACCGGAAGTCGATGTCAACTCGCTTATTTCAAATGGAATGTGCCATTTTTTATTTTATTTTCAGATTGCACGTCAAATTTAAGGGTAACTTTTATTGACATACCCTATCCTTATCTTTAATAGTTTTCGAGATATCTTGAGTTTTCACAAAAATTATCAAAAAATTTAGTTTCATTTACTACGTCATATCTCCGTTAGTTTTTCACCTAGGAAGTTCAAATTTTAATAGATAAATCACGAAATATAATCGAATATCTGGGATATAAGAAAGGTAGCTTGATTTACACAGGGTGCCTAAAATTGCTGTACCAGTTGTGACAAATTAAAAATCAAATTATTTTATGTTTTAAATGGAACACCCTGTATTTTATTATGTCAATCCACGCATTTTTTAATTCCTTTTCGATTGGTATTTGCATTCCCTATACCTAAATATTACGGATTTGAAGATATTTGGATATTATTGCAGTCACTAAAATAATGGGGTGGTTAACTGTCAGGGTGGCGTGAAACCAAACCCTTAAACGTCACTTAAATGTCATTAATTGTTTAGCAAAGTTTTGTTATTGTTGTAAAGTAATTTTACTTATTTTAAGTTTGCAATAGTGAGTGTTTTTAATGATAATGGCACACTCTAGATATACTAATAATGATTTTCTAAATTTAATTATCATTTATGGAGAATGCAATCGAATTGTTAGCAGAACATGTCGTGTATTTGTAGAGAGATTTCCAGATAAATATAGACCAAGTCATGACATGGTTAGAAGACTTTTGAACCATTGTTCTGTAAATGGAATGTTTCGCCCAAAAATTAACAGAGTTAAGCCACTATTGGACAACGAAGAGAATGAAATAAATGTTTTGGCATTTTTTACCGTCTATTTACATGCGTCAGTTAGAGACTGCAGAAGAAATTTACGTCTCTCATTAGGAACTATGTACAGAATTTTGAAGAAAAATAAATGGAAACCCTTTTCATTCTACCTAGTTCATCATTCGCAACCTGATGATTTACCCCGATATGTAGAGTTTTGTGAATGGTTTCTTGTGAAAACTCAAGAGGACGAAAACTTCGTAAAGAAAATTATATGGTCTAATGAGGCCAAATTTTCACGAAATGGACAGTTGGAGTTTTAACGTCTTTTGCTCCGTGAAGGACAATAGAATTTGTGACATACAAATTTATGACGAAAATATAACAGGTATAAATTTATAATCAAGTCATATTCGATGATTTGAAGTGTATAGCAACTTTTTCCTGGTATTTTTTCCTAAAATTTTCAATGCATTTTGATTTTATTTTCAGACTGTACGTCAAATTTAAGGGTAACTTTCATTAACATACCCTATCCTTATCTTTAATAGTTTTCGAGATATCTTGAGTTCTCACAAATATTATCAAAAAACTTAGTTTTATTTATTGCGTCGTATCTCCATTAGTTGTTCACCTAGGAAGTTCAAATTTTAATAGAAAAATCACGAAATATAATCGAATATCTGGGATATAAGAAAGCTAGCTTGATTTACACAGGGTGCCTAAAATTACTGTACCATTTGTGACAAATTAAAAATCAAATTATTTTATATTTTAAATGGAACACTCTGTATTTTATTATGCCAATCCACGTATTTTTTAATTCCTGTCCGATTGGTATTTGCATTCCCTATACCTAAATATTACGGATTTGAAGATATTTGGATATTAGTGCAGTCACTAAAATAATGGGGTGGTTAACTGTCAGGGTCAGTAAAGTATTTTTAGGAAAAATGAAATTTTTTAAATTTGTAATAATTCATACAACTCAATACAAAAGGTATTTATTCTAAATATCAAGAATATTGAACAATAAGAACGTAAAAATTTATTTAACATAAGTAGGACTTAAATTTAATTATCATTTATGGAGAGTACAATCGAATTGTTAGATAACATAAAGTGTATTTGAAGAGAGACATCCGGACATCCATCAGTTAGAGACGGCAGAGGAAAGTTATACCTATTAGGAACTATTTACAGAGTGGTTTAATGAGGCGGTGATCTATTTTAATTTTACAATAAATGTTCGAAATTAGCACCGTTTACTTCCAGGCATTTTACAACCCTTATTCTGATATTACTAGTAGCTCGGGAAATGTATTGCGGCTCTATTGAATTAAAGGCATGCAATACTATGTTTATGATATTTTCCTTAGTAGTGGGTAGTTACTGATAAACCTTGCTTATAATACATCCCCAGATGCTAAAATCTAATGGTGTTAGGTCCGGCGAACGGGCCGGCCAATGATGAGGGCGGTTGTTTGCTATCCATTAGTCCTGGAAAGTATCGTGGAGAAGATCGCTTACTATCCTCGTATTGTGAGGTGGCGCTCCATCTTGCTGGTACCATACTTCAGCAGATTCGTTAGGACGTAAGTTATTCATATTCATACTTGTTGTAGAATATCAAGATACCCATTACCTATTAATATTACATGCAATTAGTTTTTTTATCTGGATTTCTTTAACTAATCATAAAGAGAACGACAAAGAGATATGAGTTCAATAGTTATATTACGACAAATCTCATGTTTTCAAATTTAATTACTGTGAATCGAGAAAATGCATTGAAAATTTTAGGAAAAAATACCAGGAGAAAGTTCAACACTTCAAATCATCGAATATGACTTGATTATAAATTTATACCTGTTAGATTTTCGTCATAAATTTGTATGCCAAAAATTCTATTGTCCTTCACGGAGTAAAAGACGTTAAAACTCCAACTGTCCATTTCGTGAAAATTTGGCCTCATCACACCATATAATTTTCTTTACAAAGTTTTCGCCCTCTTGAGTTTTCACAAGAAACCATTTACAAAACTCTACGCGTTGGGGTAAATCCTAATGAGAGATGTAAATTTCTTCTGCAGTCTCTAACTGACGCATGTGTATAGGCGGTAAAAATGCCAAAACATTTATTTCATTCTCTTCGTTGTCCAATAGTGGCTTAACTCTGTTAATTTTTGGGTGAAACATTCCATTTTCAGAACAATGGTTCAAAAGTCTTCTAACCATGTCATGACTTGGTCTATGTTTATCTGGAAATCTCTCTGCGAATACACGACATGTTCTGCTAATAATTCGATTGCATTCTCCATAAATGATAATTAAATTTAAAAAATCATTATTAGTAGGGGAGAGTCGGACAAAATGGGATAGCTAACGTTATTTGACCCGAAACTTTGCAACTTCTTCATTGACGTCTTTCTAAGTTTAAGTATATATATATATATATATATATATATATATATATAATATATAGGTAGAATGAAAAGGGTTTCCATTTATTTTTCCTCAAAATTCTGTACATAGTTCCTAATGAGAGACGTAAATTTCTTCTGCAGTCTCTAACTGACGCATGTAAATAGGCGGTAAAAAATGCCAAAACATTTATTTCATTCTCTTCGTTGTCCAATAGTGGCTTAACTCTGTTAATTTTTGGGCGAAACATTCCATTTTCAGAACAATGGTTCAAAAGTCTTCTAACCATGTCATGACTTAGTCTATGTTTATCTGGAAATCTCTCTGCGAATACACGACATGTTCTGCTAACAATTTGATTGCATTCTCCATAAATGATAATTAAATTTAAAAAATCATTATTAGTAGGGGAGAGTCGGACAAAATGGGATAGCTAACGTTATTTGACCCGAAACTTTGCAACTTCTCCATTGACGTCTTCCTAAGTTTAAGTATATATATATATATATATATATATATATATATATATATATATATATATATATATATATAACACCGACAAAAATCGCACGAGTACGGCTCACCATCATTCTCCACCCCGGTGCACGTTTCGTGAGCCCATAGTCGACAGTCCTGGCACATTACCCAACCGTCGTCCGTCTTGGATTTAGAATACAACTCTGTACAATAAATGCAAACTTCATCGTTGTCTTCCTCATCTTCTGAACTGCTGTCCCTTTTGTTTCTTTCCTTCCTTTCTTTTGTTTCCTTCAATTTGGGTTTTCTGATAGGCTTGTTCATACATGTCTCAAGTTCGTCTTTATAAGATGTTGAAGTTAGCACAGCCGTTTTCCCTCTTATTTTATCATTAGCATTAATTTTCCTTTCTACGTGGGAAGTGGAAGTGCTTGTTGAGGTGTTACTTCATATTTTGTAATGTTGTATGAACAGGTGGGGCTCGCTTTTGCATAGAATTTGCTGCAAGAAACATGAGGAGTATTACTCACATTTTCCTTATTTTCAAGCAGCGGTTTTCTTGGAAAGTTACCAACATTTTCTGAATCAAGCCTTGTTTGTTCTTCACCTGCAATTTGGTTTTGTGATAATCGCCGTAAAACAAGCTTTTGTGGTATTGGTGATGGTCTACGTGGTGGAGGGCGCGTATTATTTTCCTCTATTGGACCAATTGTAGGATTATTTTTCCGTGTGCCTGTGGTTTGAGCTGGCTCAAACATCCAGTAGTCAAAGATTTTCGGATTGAAAGGTTGAATGCCTGCCCTTCTAAAACCATTCACAGCTTTTTGGATGCTAGCAGCTTTCATATGTGCTTGCCTATTTGGGATATTGTAACTGATCGACCTGGATGTTGTTGCATATATTTTTGAACCTCTGACGTATAATACCCGCTAAGTGGTGACATGAAACTGACATCTAGCGGTTGCAAACGATGGATGGTATGCGGTGGAAAGCAGAGCATTACAACACCGCTGGCTCTAGCTTTCTCTACAACGTCTAAATTTTTTGTGTGGGTCGTATCCCCGTCCAAAAGTAACAGGACATGATGTTCTTTGGAGGGCTTGGAGAACTCAATAAATTGATTGAACCAATTCGAAAAAATCTCTTTTCTCATCCATCCCGACGAATGATAAAAAGTTTTACTTCCAGGAGTATCATCTAGCAGCTCCGGCTTTGCTCTGGATCTGGGAAATATGAACGTAGCCGGCATAAATACACCAATAGCACTCATACAAATTTCCACAGTGACAAGAACGCTGCGTTTACCTAAAGATATACATCCAACTTGCCTTTTCCCACGCAGTGATAAACATTTTGATCTCTTCTTTGGCACTGTCATTATTCCCGTCTCGTCTACGTTGTAAATCCGTTCGGGTGGTATTTTATATTTTTCAAGCACCTCAGAAAGCAACGAAAAATGTTTTTCAACGGCAGGTCTATTAAAACCCATGGCTCTAGCAAGTAATGTTGGCTCTGGGGTGCGAAGTTTAACGTTTGGATGTCTCTTTAGAAAACCGTATAACCAAGCTTTGCCGGCCATTTGCTTGTCTGTGTTAAATTGATTAGCTAATCCATTGCGTTGAGCTAACTGAAACGCTAAACTTCGACAGTCATTCAAAGTACAACCAAATAGTCGTGATTGCATAGATAAAAATGTGTTGCACCAACTCTTCTTCTTGCTCCGGAGAGAAAACCGGCCTGTGTCGCCCCAGTCCCTTTTTCGCTGAATTATCTCGTTCGAGAGTTCCACTTTTAATTTTTTTACTCTGGCTTCAATAGTTGTCCGAGGTACGCCAAATTATTTTGAAGCCTTAAGATAACCCATTCTCCCTTCGATAACCTCTTCTACGGCTTGACGCATACTTTCCTCATTCCAAGACTGCCGATCAGTTTTTCCTTTATATTTTCTCACTTTTAATAAGCCTGGAACAATATAAAATTTAAAATTCTCGTTAAAATTTATAGCGTTTGTGGTTGGACAAAATGGGATGGTATCCAGTTTTACCCGAGCGCTTGGTATCCCGTTTTGCCCGACTGCACAATCCAAAATGTTTTTCACAATTTTTTCAAAAAAGAAATAGTTGTCATAACCTCAAATGTCATGAAATATATTCAATTATTTACAGAATCATAAAAAATACTTACCGTTATATATTTTGCTTATTTAAACTAAAAAATTCTTAATTAACCACCGATAAAACTGAGTACTATGAACTTGCTTTTTCAAACTGTCACTTTTTTTTTATGATCGTGGACCTGAACAGGCTAAATTAGGCCTATCGTGCTAAAGCACTCAGGAACACTTAGGAAGATGGATAGAGGGATAATGAATTGAAACTCACCATGGAACAAAAATTAATCAGAACAAGCACCTGTTACATTAAAGCATACTGTATTTACAGCGATTAACACCACCAGAGAAGGACCTGCTCATTTTGAAATAATGGCCGGTACCCTGTTTTATCCGACTATCCCGTTTTGTCCTACTCTCCCCTATATCCAGAGTGTGACATTATTATTATAAACACTCACTATTGCAAACTTTAAACAAGGAAAATTACTTTAAAGCAATGACGAAAACTTTGCTAAACATTAATGACATTTAAGTGACGTTTAAGGGTTTGGTTTCAAAGCCACCCTGACAGCTAACCATCCCATTATTTTAGTGACCGCAATAATATCCAAATATCTTCAAATCCGTAATATTTAGGTATAGGAATGCAAATACCAATCGAAAAGGAATTAAAAAATGCTAGCTTTCTTATATCCCAGATATTCGATTATATTTCGTGATTTATCTATTAAAATTTGAACTTCCTAGGTGAAAAACTAACAGGGATATGACGTAGTAAATGAAACTAAATTTTTTGATAATTTTTGTGAGAACTCAAAATATCTCGAAAACTATTAAAGATAAGGATAGGGTATGCTAATAAAAGTTACCCTTAAATTTGACGTGTAATCTGAAAATAAAATAAAAAATAGCACATTCCATTTGTAATAAGCGGGTTGACGTCGACTTCCGGTAGAACCGGAAGTCGCACAACAATGGCAATATTTTTAATCGATTGGAAATTACGAAAAATCCCAGTATACAAATTTTCAAAATTCTAATACACGCAGTACTCTAGAAACCTCTAATTGAAGGTCTACGTGGAACACCCTGTATAGTGATAATGTAGTACAAGATTGTTATTATTTGTCCTATGTATCTACTATTTGTGGAAATGGCCGGTAAAAGCATGGAAAGTTGAAGTTGCAATCAAATGATGGTTGGTTAATACAGAAAAGGACGATTCCCACGGGGGTAGCTTTTACAAAGGCCCCGGTTTTCCAACGGAATTCGCATTTAAAATCTAAAAAATATTTTATTTATCTATTTATTGATATCTTAAAAAGCAACATATACAATTACAGTGTACGGTACAAAATCTGCTTCTATTTATAACTTCATATGACATAATTCAAATTGCGAAATTTCATAACAATACGTTATAAATGAACAATATTTGTTTTTATTTTAACAACATAACATTAAATATTGTTACGGTCGAAAATTCCACTAGGATAGGAGACAAAAGAATGGGTGCCGGTATCTCAGTGGGTATAACGGAGTGGGTGTGGGACTAATTTTGCATTTAAGATAGCCTGTAATACGTAAACACAATACGGGTGCGTCATAAATCAAGAAAAATGTGTCACAAACGCGCCACCTGCTAAATAAATTTATAGCGAGAAAACGTCAAGAATTAGATCTTAAGATAATGGCCTAATGGGAAACCATAATTTCACTCGAAAAGAAAACACTCACCTCTTTCTAAAATTCTACTCCAAAAATCTCTATTCAAAGTTCACTTAAACTTAAATAAAATCCTAAGCTTCATTTAAAATCCGCCAAATGGCGATAATACACCTCAAAACTCATTATACATTTTGATAAACTTTAACGTAAAATTATTGGACCAAATAACCAAGTGACAGTAATTAATCATTTAATTTAAAAATAAACAACAAAATAAACAAACGTGATCAAAGATTTATAAATGTCCTATAATTTAATTTTATTAGGGGTCGTAATCTCTAAATGCGAAAAAGTCATAGCTACGCACCCAAACAAATAAAACAAACTTGTTTACCTTTAATTGCAAACCAGATAAAACGGGGAAATCACAGCTGGTACGTCGATTCCTGTAAATCTTCGAAATATTTTGGAGTACTCGCAAAACACAACACTGACGTTCAAGTAAGCCAGCTGATCGGTTAACGGTCTTATTCACTTTAATTCGCGTTACGTTAAATTTCAAAACATCCTTTTAAATGAACCTATATTACCATAATGGGTGATTTATCTAATAAAGGAATCTTTCTCAAATTATTACGTTAAAGCTTGTACTAAAATATTGAAAAGTAGTCGAACATGGAAAATTGCAAGAATTCAAAGTTCTCATGAAATACATAAACTATTCGGTAACTTGAATGTAAATACAATATTTTAAATTTTCATCAAACGTAAATACTATAGCGTTGTGAGACAGGAATGAGATTACAGTAATATGTGCACTTAAGAAATAATACCCAAACTCATAAACACTATTCATATATTAACATAAAAAAAATAAGAATGAAAATAAACAATCAGCGTGCTAAAGCACCAACAATTTCGTAAAAACTATTGCTTGAATTGGAACGTCGCTTGCAAATTCAATTCTCACAATCTTATATTGTAAATATATCTTAATTTTAAATAACACCTTTACGAATAGTACTGACGTCGAACATTTAAAATTTAACAACTTTATAATACGTAATTTTATATAGCGTTATCAGAATAAAACAAACAATGCACAATATGATACATAGGTACGCGGGTGGATACACTTTATAAAACTAAATAAACGTCTCAAGGACTACTAAAAAAAATGATAACCATAACCAGAAGCATATTCATCCGCCTAAATAGATACAAATGAACACTTTATTAAAACCACAAATCAAAAATATAAAGATAGAAAAATGGTTACCTTCTTTCTCACAACGGAACTGCAATTGACCCTATCGGAATTTGATTGATGAACACCAATCTTCTTAATCTCATCAATTCTTAAATTAAATTTACACGCACTCAGTAACGAAAAATCTTTAAATCGAAACCCATATGCTTTGATCACCTTTCCACCTAGTTTAACGTATATACACAAGTATTACTTTATTTACAATCACCACTTGCTTTTATTTACATAACAAAAAAATTAAAGCGTTATCTATTTACAGCAAGTTTATCATTCGTTGGAGGGGATTAGCTGTGTGCGCGAACGTCAACTAGCGAATAGCAATGAACTTATTACACAAAAAAATCCTTTAAACACTAGGTCCTTCTTCGCGGAATACGTAAAACTGTCACTTCTGACAAACGATATGACCCGGGTGAATCAATCTTCAAAAATCCCCCAAAAAGGGTAAGCGGAAAAGATTTCCTATAGTAGACTTTAGTTAACCCCTCGGTAATACGCAAATAGTTCAATCCACCTAACAACCATCTCGCACGCACATGGCGAAGCGCCGCATCAAACTTGAGTCTTCTCCTACATATCAACCAAGACTGACTATTCATTCTTTCAGTTTCAGCTAGATTGAATCTCACGTCAAATAACCAATCATACAAACTCATTCCTTTAAAATTGTAAGCACGATAAAAACGATATGAATTTTCGGAATCCGGAATCGAGGAAATTACGTCATAGCATTAAATTGTATTCCCACGATGCTTCGAGCGTATTATACCTATAACCTGATATTTTTTGTCACCTAAAACCTTTGGACAATTATAGTCGAACCCGACAAAACACATTATAATACGTGTCTACCTACAATTCGAAAAAAACAAACATCTGTGGCAGATTTCAACCACACGTTACTGTATTTACAAGTTGTTCAAATTGTGGAGGAATGTCATCATGCGAATTAAGGGTTCTGCGTTAATACATGTTTTGATCTCGTTCTTTATATAGGAATGTCAAATGTAAGTAATGGTAGCCAATCTGAATATGAATATGATTAGCCCACGTAATATTATATATATTTTTTCAATGAACTTAAATAGAATTGCAATCTAATCTATTTTACTCTTCATCAAGTTACTAGATTCCCTTAAGTAAGTAGTTCAAATCCACATATTTATAGTATACTTCAATCAATAACGGAAGTTGCGTCCGTTCCACCAGAAACCACGATCCAAAGGTTTAAGTGAAACCGCTAATTACAACAGAGTTTTTGGTCGTATTTGTATTACTCAACGTATAAGTATGACCCTCTCACTGTTAGGTCTGACATCATTGCGTGACTGAGATTTGTCGCTGTATTCTGAATTGTGTTATTTTTATTTAATATTACTCATTTTAAATGCGAAAATGTTTTTTTGGGAAAATGGGGAGGGGGGGGGAAGAATGATGCACAACCAGGTATATTAAAATGGTGACACCTGTGGTACGGCTACGTATGATCTATGAAAAGGGTCATCGATTGGCGAGCTAGACCGCGGTCTTGCTCTTTAACAGTACTGCTCGTTTTGGTGATCCACTAGCTAACATGGAAGACAACGAGCAAGCGCGTCTTGCTGGTTAATGGATCACCCCCTTAAAAGTGGTGTACAATGCATGGTAAAGTTAAGGACGTATGTGTTTTAAGATTTTTAAATGTACTGCTATAGTTGATGAAACAGGCCGAACTTTGAAAATGGACAGAGCCTGTGTTTTGTCATTTGACGAAATGAAAATATTCACCTGTTTTGACTATGATCCAAAGAGCGACACAACCTTAGCCCCTTCTAAGCATGTGAAAGTAGCAATGGTAAGAGGCATTTCGGGCAACTGGAAGCAGCCCATCTTTTACAGGTTCGACTGCAAAATGAGTTCAAAGTTATTCATGGAAATAATTGAGGCACTGGAAAGCGTTGTTGGATGCCCTGTACATGCTACTAACTGTGACTTGGGAGGAAGTAATAGAGGGTTATGGACAGAATTAAATCTATCTACAGAAAAAAAACATGGTTTAACGGCCCAGTGGATGATAGCAAAATATTCGTGTTTGCTGACGCACCCCATATGCTTAAGTTCATACGGAATCTATTCTTCGATTATGGGTTTCTTATAAATGAGAAATTTGTTTGTTCAAAACCCGTTGTCGATCTGTTTACAAACACGACAAGCTTCGACTCAACTATAGGTCATAAAATTAATGCAAATATGTTGACTGTTAGGGGCTGAGAGGCAAAAAGTGAAACCAGCTGCGAAGTTATTTTCACATACCGTCTCACGATCGGTATCCAGAATGGGTTCTTTGGGGTTATATAAAGCCGAAAATAATTGACTCGAGTGCGCAGAATTACTTAAGATTACGAATGACTGGTTTGACCTGTTCAACACTAGTGTACCAAACAGTAATTTACTTTCTCACAAAAAAGCTTATGGTTTAGCATTAGATGAACAAAACCAAATTTTGGATAAGATGACTGTAACAATAAGGAATATGAGGATGACTAATTCCAAATCGTTACTCCCATTCCAAAAAGGAATAATCATGAATAATCATCGTTAAAAATGATGTACAATCAGTTAAAAATGGAGTTCAACATCAGTTACATACTGACAAATCATATGATATCTTAGAACGTTTTTTTTTTCATTATTCGAGCAATAGGAAGCCTCCACAATCATCCGACACCACAACAATATAATACCGGCTTTGGAACTACTTAATGGGTGCGAAATGATGATATCATTTCGGAAGGTACCAATGTGGAACCACCATTAAAGGATGTTTCCAATATTGCCATAGAGAAACTGCATTCTTCAAGCAATAATGAAAATGCTAATGATTCGGCCGAGATGGACTGGAAAACCGGGCGGGCTTTGTTGCCTTCAAACTGCAAAGCATAGAAAAACTAGGTTACATTCCAGATAGCACGAATTATTAATTATCTTGGGTATCTCATTTGTCTGAAGGGAGTTTAATGAAACCGACAGATGATTTCCTCGGAAAATGTAGAGCATTAAATATCCGGTTTAATGAAGTAAATGGTAGTTCTGTAAATTACAAAATTATTGTACAAAAAATCTCTGCGCAACATCTAGATTTAATCGATGAGTGCAAAAAATTGTTTCAGAAGTAAAATGTATTTTCGTTTGCGAAAATTAAACTCAGAACTTAAACAAACGTCAAAGATTGAAAGAGGAAATCCATCAAAATTTCGTCTTAAATTGTATTAATAAATTTTCCCATGGGTGCCATATTGATATTATTACACATTTGAAACTAGCATTTTTTCTAATATGTCATATGATATACTTTAAATGTTTCAAAATTATTATGTTTTTCGAGATTACTTTTTGTATTAACATCACAAAATCAGAGAGTGAAATGAAAAAAATATTTGGAAAACTACTTAGAACGTTGTCAATTTGTTCTTTAAATATAAATAATCTAGAGATACTACTGTAACCAACCGTTTACATTATAAATATTTTTTCTCTTCGCCACAGATAATAATCCGTGTCTTCAAACCTGATGAATTGTCATTTTCTGTTTGTGTCTATTTTTACCACTGTACTCAAATATTGCCAGCCTTCAGGTAAAGCAAATTAAAATATTAATTAACTAAATAATTTTAAATAATTGTAAAGTTTGTTATCAATATGATGGTTATTTGTGTTTGCTTATTACTATGCTACTTAACGATTAACCTCACGTTTTAGTCCTGAAGAAGATATGAAAATATATCGAAAGCTTGACCATAAACTAAGAGTTTTCGTTTTATTTGTATAAGGTCAAATTGGCTGCAACCCCACTTAGGAGTAAATTTATATTTTCTTCCTATAAAAAAAAACGTTTTTTCGTGTTTTCTTTAATATACACAGTCACAAGATTAAAACTTCAATTTATATATATATATATATATATATATATATATATATATATATATATATATTGAGATGCTTAGATTAAGATTAAGACAGGGATTTGAGAGTTTAAGCTTGTAATTTCTATGTAGAACAATTTGAGATCAATTACGGTATATTTACACTGCATTTATTTGAAGTATTTTGGTAAACGATTGAAAGAAGTTGATTTATTTTGATGAAACGGGCTTAATCAGATTTGTACAAGTTAGTTCAGTCATAAAAAGCATTGTGCTACATAAGAAACATGTCAGGAAGGTTAAATGAAGTTATATTTGTAAGTACGATTAAGTTCGTAGAAACTATTTTATTAAATTTACAGTTCACATAAAGTATTTTGGCATTTGGGTATTTTACAGATGTTTAGCTCACAGTTTAGAGTTATGTTTATATTAGGGACATATTCTAAGTTAGGTAAAATACAGGAAAGATGTGAAAATTTGAGAAAGGGTTACAGTACGAACATGATTTGATTATTATTCACAATGGTAGTGAAAATATAAGTGTGACAGACAAAGTAATGCATAGTAAACATTAAGCACAATTTACACAACAATTTAACATTTGGATATTTACATGCAGATACATTTTTGTGTTAGATTTTTAAAGATATGTGTTTAACAATATGGATTGTTAAAGTGACTAATATATAAACGTTATATTAAAAATGAACATTGAGAATATTAAAGACAGATTTTATAAGTTGTGAAAGTAACATTTTGATTAATTTGGACGTTAAATACGCAAATTATATGAACATTTAAATTAAGTTAGGTTAAGTTTTAAATTTAAGGTTTTTTGCAAATTTATAGTTTTATAGAGTAAGTTCAGCTTAGAATAAATTGTTAATGTGATTAATAGGAGGTTTTCCTCATTTCCATGCAGTAATTTACTTTGTACAAGTCATTTGAACATAAATTCAATAAAATGGGGTTAACTACACAAATTCCTTATGTAAAAAAGAATTTCCTCTAATTTAAGATATTGGAGATGAAATAAAAGTTTTCTAATTCAAATTTTCGTGCAGATCACGAATATGTATTTAGTTTAAGTGTAGAAAGTAAGATTTTTTAGATATAAGCAAATTTAGTTTAGGATAAGTCAAATCGTATATTTTTTAACAGATGTATATCAAGTGAGGTATCATTTTATGCGGAATATTGCACAGATTTCATTTCTGTTTTTAAAATTTAAATCAGTAGCTTATTAAGAAAGTTATAGCATAATTTATATTTTAGATAGGTTTTCAAATTTATATTAACCAATTACAGACTTGGTTACCTTGTTTATATATTCTTAGAAAAAAATTGAAATTTCTGTAGCTAACATGAGAGTATATAAGGAATTGTTCCAGAACAGCTCTCTCTCTTCTATTTGTTTCTCAAAGTTTAAATTTTTATGACAAAGGTCAAAGTGCTGTGTTTTGTGTTAACACGTAAGTTTAAAACCACGTTTTTATCGGAAATTTTGATACGAGTTTGTTGAAGAAACGAGAGTTCAGAAACAATTGTTCTTAACCTACAATCTTAAATAAAGTTAGGTTACCGATACATTTCCATGTTCGTAAAGTTTATTACGATTTAAATTTAACAAGTTGTTACGATTTATGTTTGACGTTTTAAAAAAGTTCGGTTGTTTGGTTACGTTGTCGTAAATAAAATTTATTCAATTTTTCCAATTGATGTTTAATTCCTGCAGCGATATATTAATAAATGATATTCCATGTCGGATGCTAAAAAGAAAAGTGAAGTTAATTTAAAAATTTTACAACTTTAAAACAATATTTATACCGAAAATAATTGAAACATTTTAATACAACAATTAAATAAATATAATAATTAATAATTAAGTGCTTGAGTGAAAACATTTAAGCAATTATAAGCACGTTTACGACAAGAAAAGCAACCATTTATCCGAGGGACATTGTTGAATTATTGGAAGTACTGCAGCAGCAAGTGGAACGGATCAATAACATCGATCAACGACTGGAACGAGCCTACGTTGAGGGACAAATCGTCAATTCTCATCTACTCTACCATATTTTTGAAGGTAATTTCATGCTCTAAAAGTTTTTCCTGAGGTGTATTCCTGTAACAATTCAGTAATTAGTACGTCAACCATAAGTTTTTTTCATATCGTTACGAAGCTTATGAAAAAAGGAAGTTTTTCCTTTATCGGCCATGTATCAAATCCATCTCTATTGGAAAAATATTCCTCTTGGAAATTTGTCTTGGGATTTGAAAAAAAATCATTTCTGAATTCATTACGTCATTAAAAATATTGAATGATGAGTTTGCCTCGAATGAATTCAATATTCTTTAAGGCAATTTCATCTACTACAAATTTGTCCTAATGCGTTTTCTTGTAACTCTTCTAGTTTGGAAGATACAGCGTGATTTAAAAAATAAGTCCGCGAAATAGAAAAAATTAAAAAAAAGTTAATATCTTAGAAACCATCAACAATAGACACACCCTGTATTAACAATTTTTTGTTCCTTTTGGCCAGAGGAATCAGCTGTTTTCGTTTTGGCGATCGAGTTTGGGTCACCCTGATATATATATATATATATATATATATATATATATATATATATATATATATATATATATATATATATATATATATATATATATATAGCGTTGTGTTCACGGATTGAGTGCACGTGGGGTGTAAATGACAAAAACATTGTTGAGTTGAAATTTGAGCATCCGGGAATTAGCCTTGCTTGGTCTTAAACTAAGAAGTTTAAATAATTAGTTCAATTAATTAATGTACAGGGTGTTTTTACGATGGATTTTCAAAAATTGTCAAGTTAAAGTTCCTTTGTTTTGAAAAGTATCAAAAAAAAATTACTTAGAAAAGTTGTTCAGATTAAAAATTATAACAGATTATCAATTTTGAATTTTAACCGATCAAGTTTTTTAATTTCATAACCACCAAGTACAAATTTCTAAAAACCTAACTAATTTAATAAACATAAATGAACAAATAATAAAAGTTATTCAAATGTGCTTCTACCAACCATTACACAACGCTCTGCGCACTTGTTAAATTCTTTATAGGCGTTTTGGGTTTCTTGAATTCGTTTGAAATCCATTAAAGTTCAATCAGGACGTCTAGGAGGCCAATGAATTGGACCATATCGCCAAATCCACCGCCCAAGAAATTGAGCATCTACTCATACTCGGACAATTCGCGTTGAATGCGCTGGGTCCGTCTTGTTGAAAGTAAACTGCTTGCCTATATCATAGACGTATTATGCAAATGATCTAAGAGAAGAGTATCCAACATTTCCAAGTAGCAGTACTGGTTCATATTTCGCTCAAAAAAAAAAGGGTCGATAATCCCATCGTAAGAGATGCCACACCAAACATATACTTTTTTACAATATTGTTTTCTGCAGGGAACTCAAAACGTGCACTCATTCCGTGGACACGCTGTGTGTGTGTGTGTGTGTGTGTGTGTGTGTTTATATATATATATATATATATATATATATATATATATATATATATATATATATATATATATACATATAAAATTTATCAAAATGCTTATAACTTTTTTAATTATCAATGAAACTTAATCAAATTGTACACACCGATGTTCTACCTT
Organism: Vesta saturnalis; assembly: GCA_036346205.1. NCBI lineage: Eukaryota > Metazoa > Arthropoda > Insecta > Coleoptera > Lampyridae > Vesta > Vesta saturnalis. The sequence goes on along the minus strand of JARFJB010002209.1, from coordinate 4,010,978 downwards.
ATCACACATCACATCGTGAATTTATAGATAATACCTCTAAGTTTCTTTATCAGATTTATATGTACGTCCCATTTGAGCTGGGAGTCTATGTGTATTTCCAGATATTTGGTAGCTTGCGTATTTTGAACATTATACTGTCGTTTGTGAGTAGTTATGTTTTATTGTAGTTTGGTAAGTTATTCTTTTTGCACGCATAATGTATGTATTTTGTTTTTTCAATGTTAACAATTAGTGATTCTGTGTCAAACCATTTTTTGATATTTATTAAGTCTTGTCCCACTTTTAGTTTGAGATTTTCCCAGCTATCTGATTTATAGAATATTGTAGTTTCATCTGCATACGAAATTATTTTCTCATCGGTGATGAGGGAAAAAAGGTCATTTATAGGTATATAGATTGAATAGGATTGGTCCTAGTACTGTTTCTTGCCGGATACCATATTCCATTACCTTTTTGATGCTTAGAGTGTTTTCTATTTTGGTACACAGTTGGCGGCTTTCTAGATATGATCTGAATAGTTTATTTGCTGTACCTCGTATGCCGATGTTGTGTCGACAAGCTGGGTATGATTTACAGTATCAAATGCTTTGGCCAGGTCGATAAAAATACACAAAAATTGATTACGGTCATTTAACGCTTTCTGGATTTCCATCGTCAGTAGAGTGATGACATCTTGAGTGGATTTTTTTCTTGAATCCAAACTGCTGGTTAGATATCAGATTGTGTTTATTGATGAAGCTTATTAATCTGCGCTTTATAATTTTTTCAAATATTTTCGCAACGCTTGATATTAGTCTAAATTTATCTGCTTTGTCTTTACCTTGGCTTTTGTAGATTATTTACATTATTGTTGTTATTACACTGAATATATGTATTTACAATCAAACGATGTTTTTTATTATAGGTAAAAAAGCGAATTTTCAAATTCGTTTCTTCAAAAAAAAAAAGAAAACGCGGTAGCGAAGTTTATGCAGTCATTAACACTCTAGTATCACGTATATCTACTTTTCGGTTTTTTACAAAGTGCCCTAAATTTTGAGAAATTGCATTTACTTTAACCCTGTGTATACGTATATAGGTAAAAAAGCGAATTGTCAAATTCGTTTTTTGAAAAAAAAAAGGAACCACGGCAGAGAAGCTTATAGACTGTCATTAACTTACAACATTCTACTAGCACGTGCACTTAATATAAAAATAATACAAATTCATTTAAGGTAAATCCTTTTTATTCGCCTAAATTTGCAAAAGTTCATTTAGAAAAATATATTCCTTATGTGATGTTTTGGTCAGGCCTTCTTTTAAATAGCCATGAAAAGCGTCTATCCAATGCCGTGGTCGAACGTTGGCTTAAATAAGTTAAGCACGTCGTAGTCACCTGTTGCCAAATTTTTAACCGAATTCAATAAAGTGGATGTTTCGAAAAAGCTCAGCAAAACGGCGATGAATTTTCTAAAGCACTCGTCAAGTTCACTCATAGTTCGGCACATAACTAAGCAACCCATACCATCTAATAATACATCTGCTACTTTTTTATTTATATTCATGGCTTGTATCCGCCTAGCCATAATGTGCACTTAAAAAAAAAAACAAAAGTGCAATTGATACTATAGTGTTGTAAGTTAACGACTATCTATAAGCTTCATTACCGTGTTTCGTTTATTTTCAAAAAACGAATTTGAAAATTCGCTTTTTTACCTATATACGTATACACAGGGTTAAAGTAAATGCAAATTTCTCAAAATTTAGGGCACTTTTAAAAAAACTGAAAAGTAGGTACCTATACGCGATACTAGAGTGTTGTAAGTTAATGAGTGTCTATAAGCTCACTACCGTCTTTCCTCTTTTTTTCAAAAAACGAATTTGAAAATTCGCTTTTTTACCTATAATAAAAACATCGTTTCATTGTAAATATATAATAAACAAGTATGCAGTGTAATACAACAATAATGTAAATACTGAAATCACACACCTTTACAAACAATTAACAAATATTAAAAAAATCTCAAATATATGTCTAACATCATTTTGCATTTTAGGTTAGAATTAGTCTCGGAATCCTAGTCATTAGTCCCAGAAAAACAATTTTTGGTTATGTAGAAATAAAATTAATTTACCTACATAATTATCAAAAGGCAGCAACAAATCCGTTAATTTTAATACCCAGTCCATCTTAAGAAATTACTTTACAGTGAACATATCTTTTTATTATAATTAATACTTGTACTTTAACATTTTGAGTACCATCATAGCAGTCCATAAGTTAGTAGTTTTTTCCACTGGTAATGTTGGTACCGCGTAAAAAAGCGAATGTAAAAAAAAGATGTAACTTAAGCCATCTGAAATATGGATGGTTTATTAATTAATTAATAAAAGGGTGTTGCTGTTACTACCACGATTGTTTAAATGTATAAACAATGTTTCCACATGATAACACTGTATATTTTATAAAAGATTTGGTTATATACATACTGGTTTAGTGTGACGTCACATTCATCGCTATCTTTACATAGGTATAATATCGTGCAATAAATTTCATCTTTGTTATATTACGACTAACGACTACCAACCACAGATATCTTTAGTTATTAAGTAAGATATCTAAGCAATCAACATAATGTCGAACGAGGTTGATATGAAACTTATTAAAGTGGAACCTAAAGAGGAAGACGGAATAGATTTACTTGTAGCCCAACATCTTATGGTAAATAATGATCAAATAAAAGGTGAAATTGATTACAGTTTAAGTAGTACAATTTTTAACACTATTTTTACAGATGATATGAATATCAAGAAAGAAGACACCTCTTCTCTAATAAAAGTTGAGAGCTCGAGGGAATCAGATCATATAAAGGAAAACAATGTCAAATACATCACAAACATACAGTGTGAACGTAATCAATTTAATAGTTCAACAACAGTGCATGAAAATTTAAAACAGGACATTACAAAATACAGTTCACTTTTTAAATATAAATGTGACCATTGTGATTATATATCAAAAAGGAAATGGTGTTTGAAAAAACATCTTTTAAAACACACTTCCAGTTATGAATACAAATGTAGCCAATGTGATTATGCAGCAAAACAAATGTATAATTTGAAAATTCATCTTAAGAAACACTCTTTAAGTTATGATTTCAAATGCGATCAGTGTGATTATGCAACAAATTGTAAAAATTATTTAAAAAATCATCTTAAAAAACACTCTTCAAGTTATGATTTCAAATGCAGCCAATGTGATTATGCAGCAAAACGTAAACAAGGTTTAACAATTCATCTTAAAAAACACACTTCAAGTTATGAATTCAAATGCGACCATTGTGATTATGCAACACATCGTAAAGATAATTTTAATATTCATTACAAAAAACACTCTTTAAGTTATGAATTCCAATGCGACCAGTGTGATTATGCTACATATAGCAAATCTCATTTTAAAAGTCATCTTAAAAAACACTCTTCAAGTTATGAATTCAAATGCAGCCACTGTGATTATGCAACACATCGCAAAGATAATTTTAATACTCACCTCAAAAAACACTCAAGTTATGAATTCAAATGCGACCTGTGTGATTATGTAACACATAACAAAGAGAATTTTAATATTCATCTCAAAAAACACTCTTCAAGTTATGAATTCAAATGCGACCACTGTGATTATGCAACACACCGCAAAGTTAATTTTGATATTCATCTCAAAAAACACTCTTCAAGTTATGAATTCAAATGTGACCAGTGTGATTATGCAACACATCGTAAAGATAATTTTAATATTCATCACAAAAAACACTCAAGTTATGAATTCCAATGTGACCAGTGTGATTATGCTACATATCGCAAAACTCATTTTAAAAGTCATCTTAAAAAACACTCTTCAAGTTATGAATTCAAATGCGGCCACTGTGATTATGCAACACATCGCAAAGATAATTTTAATATTCACCTCAAAAAACACTCTTCAAGTTATGAATTCAAATGCAACCTGTGTGATTATGCAACACATAGCAAAGGTAATTTTAATATTCATCTCAAAAAACACTCTTCAAGTTATGAATTCAAATGTGACCAGTGTGATTATGCAACACATCGCAAAGATAATTTTAATATTCACCTCAAAAAACACTCTTCAAGTTATGAATTCAAATGCGACCAGTGTGATTATGCTACATATTGCAAAACTCGTTTTAAAAGTCATCTTAAAAAACACTCGTCAAGTTACGAATTCGAATGTGGCCAATGTGATTATGCAACAAATCACAAAAGTAATTTAACAGTTCATCTTAAAAAACACTCGAGTTATGAATTCAAATGTGACCAGTGTGATTATACAACATATCGTAAAGATACTTATAATATGCATCTTAAAAAACACTCTTCAAGTTATGAATTTGAGTGTGGCCAATGTGATTATGCAACAAATCACAAAAGTAATTTAACAGTTCATCTTAAAAAACACTCTTCAACTTATGAATTCAAATGTGACCAGTGATTATGCTACATATTTCAAAAATAATTTTAAAAGTCATCTTATAAAACACTTCAAGTTATGAATTCGAATGTGACCAGTGATTATGCTACATATTCCAAAAATAATTTTAAAAGTCATCTTAAAAAACACAAGTTGTGAATTCGAATGCGGCCAATGTGATTTGCAACAAATCGGAAATGTAATTTAATAATTCATCTTAAAAAACACTCTTCAGGTTATGAATTCAAATGCAACCAGTGTGATTATACAACCTATCGCAAAGATACTTATAATATTCATCTTAAAAAACACTCTTCAAGTTATGAATTTAAATCTGGTAAATCTGAATTGTGATTATACAACACACATCTAGAAAAAATTTGATCACCAATAACCCCATATTTTACTGCATAATTTGGGAACAGCGCCATTTTAATTTTTTAGCATCTGTTGTCATAACTATCCAGTGATATGTCAACAAAGGGATGCAACACAAGGATAATAATTTTGTAGGAAAGTGGGTCCGGTAGGCGTGTCTTTTGCTAGCTCCAATATGGCGGATATGCTAGGTCCGGATTCGAATTAAAAATTACCATACTTGAACTTTATTTTTTAAAAAAAATATTTCAATAATACAATTTTGTTTTTATTTTATTGCTTTATTAATAATAATGAAAATAATGTTAATTGGGAGAAAATGCCAGACACTGGTTCTGGCGAAACGTCGAGTAACATAAATTCACCTTGGTTAACACTCCTAACAAGCAGGTACCTGATTTTGATAACCGTGAAAGCCTAAAACAGTACAGATATGTAATTATTTACAGAGTAATATTTACAATTAAAGAGTCAACAAAACCATTGCTTTCTATAATATAATGAATATTGTAAATAAACAATAAAACTAGTAAATTAAAATAAAACTTAAAAATAATAAGAAAAATAAATAAAAAAACAACTTAAATTATTTGATTGAAATCTTTAAAGGCATTGTTCAAAATATGTCATTCACAAAACAAAAGTATTTATTTAAGACAAGACTCACATATATAATAAAATTAACATTACTAATTACTGTCCTCTAAACAGTGTAAGTTTATTGTTTTGATGTCTTATACTTAAAGAATTATTTGTTTTATTTTATATATATATATATATATATATATATATATATATATATATATATATATATATATATATATATATATATATATATATATATATATATAATATACATCCTTACATCTATATATCTACATGCTATTGCCTTAATTAATAAATTTCTGTGATTATTTAAAATAGATTGCTGTAAACTATGATTAATTAAATTACTAAAAATATTTGTGTTGAAATATTGTTTTAATATATAACTCGACATTATTTCTGTATTAAATGTGATAGCACTGGAAACAAGTAGTTGTTTTATAAGCTTTTCAGCAGTGAAACAAATATCTATTACATCTTCAGATGGGTACTGTAAATTTTTCTTGTTTTTTCTATCAATAAAAGAGAAGAGATACAGATTTTTTGTTTCACTAACTAAAACACTTAAACACTGCTCACATATTAGTCGTTTCTATATGTAGAAGACAACATAACCTGCTAAATATGTAATGATGTACTTTGAATATTCAAAAAAGGGATTAGCACAATAATTATGATCGATATCTAGAGTCAGGCAAACTTTCAATGTCCTCGATATTAAATAATTTGTGGTTTCTCGAAGTTATATTTATTTTCTGTAAAGGTTGACATTTTAAAATACTGAGGTGCTCCAGGGGAATACAGTTACCATGAAAACTTTCTCTGAGTTCTACATGCACTAAAAGTTTTTTATAAGTAGACTGAAATTGTCTGGCACTAGGATTATTATTGTTTCCACCTTGCGATCTAATTGAACTAAAAAATGTGATCTTGTGAGAATTTGTAAAAAGGTAAAAACTGTAACTGTCTTGATGCAATTAGTTCTTTAAAAAGCATTTTTAAACTTTTTATACCTATTTTTAAACCTAAAAAGCCAGTATATCTTTCAGAATCTAACATTAATGTACCATTTGTATGTGTTTTTAATTGACTGATGTATTTATCAGCCATATCTAAAAATTCTTCAATATCTTTATAGTTGTCCAATTTTAATGGTTTTTTAAATCCAATTTGTAGGATATTTCTGGAATTTAGCACATCAAATAATTTATTTATTATCTTAACAAATCTAACTGTTGGGTGGCAAAGGAGACTTTCATCTTATTTCTGCCGAAGTAGATATGACTAGACTTTAATTTATTTGCCAAATGAAATATTTCATTTTGTTGTAAATTGTGGAGTTCTTTAAAATATCTCCAATCTACTATTTTATTGTCATCGTCTACCAGAGAGAACTTTTCTCCAAGATTATTTCTAATTAATTTGATCATATGACTAGGATCTAAAATTGTGTAAATATCTTGATTGTTACAAGGATGTTTAAATGTAGTGCTCAGATTGTTATGATGTAAAATGCAACCTAAATATTTGGCCATAGTGAGGTTGGATGGAGCACCGTCAAATGTTAAACTGACAACCTCTATGCCAACATCATGACATTTTTTTAAGCACTCTAATACTAATCCCTTTTTTTGTTCTCCAGTAGTACCTGCAGTCAAAAAATATCCAACAGGAAGTTTCCAGCTACCACTAATACAATTTAATAAAAAGACGAGAACCTCTTTAGCCACAATTTGCTGGCGTAACCCTGTACCCATATCCACAACATTTCTGTCCTGGAACCCATTCTTCTGACATCTCGTCAAAACTAAGGCTGCATATAATTTTATTTTCAGTTGTGCTGCTTTTAAGCTTAAGAGCAGCAAAAGCCTCAGCTGTAAGTCCAGGTTCACCATTTACAGCCTGATACCACCTACTGAGTGTCCTACAGTGGGGTAGACATGTAGCAAATACCCTTCTAACATATTTATAGGCAGCAGGAGAATAGTAATGCAGTGTTAATGCAAACACCTTTAGCTCTTCTGAACAACTTTTTGGTAAAGATTGCATCTTAGCTTTTTTAACCTGCCTTAAGAGAAGTTCCTTTGGGCCCCCTAATTTTTCCAAAAGCTCCAAAGTTTTTTCTTCGATAAATTTCTTTTTCTTCAAATCTTTTATAACTACACTTATATTTGCAATTTGTTTCTTTTTTCGCAATTGTCATTAGAGCTAATTGTTTGTGATGTAGGCAACTTATTTCTTAAATACCTCTTTCTTGGAGTCTCACAAACTATGGTTGATGCAGCTGATGTTGACGTTGATGATCTTTCAAAATCAGGTTCCTCAATAATGGGGGGGACGTACTTGAATATTAGATAGCACCCGTATCTTACGGTCATCATTAATCCTTAATACTTGTAAATGAGAAATAATCTGCTATATTTTTGTCACCTTCTTGCAACAGAGCTTACTTGTAAATTATACTAATGATAAAAACTTAGTGTTTTAATTGTTGAAACCCTTACTAGGTAAAAGAGACGGGGCGTCCCAATACTATTATCTCCACGCATGAAAAAACATTTTGATTTTGTGGTTGAAGTACACGAACAGTTTGTTATTGATAATGCCTATGCTTTCCACACTGGTGGAAAATCATGTCTTGATGGCACAAAAGTATTGTATAAATACGCAAAAAAGTGTAATATTCAGCGACCACATAGTATTAGTGCTATGAAATTAAGAAAACATCTCGCTACCGTGACACAACTTCTCCAGTTTTCTGATAAAGATTTAGAGCAACTGTCAAAGTTTATGGGACATACCTTAAAGACCCATTGTAATATTTATAGATTATCAGATAGTATGTATCAGACTGCAAAGTCTCTAAACTTTTACTTCTTATGACACAGGTAGGGGTAGAACAATTCCAAGGAATGAATCTTGACGATATCAATTTAAACCTAAATGCAGAATCAGAGGAACCCGACATATTAGATATACTTCAAGAAGCGAATGAAAATGCATGCAAAACAATTAGTACCTACAACTGAACCTGCTATATCTATATCAGACAATAAGTTAGTAAAGAAATTAAAAAATATGCCTGTAAAATCACATAAAAGACGAAATATTCAAATAAATCGGGTGTGTTGGAGCAATACTCAAAAAAAAAGCTTATAAGCAGATATTTTGCCAACCATATAAAAAAATAAAACAACCACCAAAAAGACAAGAAGTTGAGGCTTTTATAAATGCATATTCTGAGAATTTGAAAAATGCAAAGTGGACTTCCATTAAAGCTATAGTTTACATTTATACTGGCAAGTTAAAGCTGAGATTGTAGATTTAATGGTTACTATTGTGTAAAAATCAATTTTTGTTTGTTATTTTAGAGCCAAGAGAGTTTTATGTATTACTTTGAAAATAAAATTTGAAATTATGCTTATATTTCATTGATTGAGTTGTTGAGAGTATTTTAAGCAATATAAAAGAAATATGTCCTTCTAGAGTTAGAGCCGTTGTGGGTAGTTTTTGTTTTGTTTTGATGCTGAAACAAAGTCTAATGGTGATTTTTATTTTTGACATGAAAATATTTCTAAATGCATTTTAATCAGATGTGGATTGTAGAACCAAATGGAATAAATACCAGCAGTTAATTAAATATACTAATTAGGTTGCAGATCTTATTGTTATAACATAAAGCGTGTATATTTATGGGCAGTTTTCTGTTTTATGCTGCCATAAAATGAATTTAAAATTTCAAAAATTAAGCATTTATATTTTTTCCATTATTTAAACTCCCTAATTTGTTTAATAAGTACACAAATCTAGCAGACTATAATATATCGAGCTGTTACCTCCTGGTTTCGTTCGTCTAGAAAAAAATTTGCTTTTCAGAACCACTATTTCACACTACGATTATTGTCCAATAAGGATGGTTTATCTGTTTACCATTAATACTACTCGCTGATGTTTTAAACCATGCATTGGAGGCATATAATTGATTTTGCTGTATGGAATCTATGTTTTAAAAGTTTTTATAAGGTTTTTGTTACAACATAACAAGGAACTCCTCTACATTATTTTACAGGGGGTACCCTTACCAAAGAGTATACTGAATAAGAGAAACAACGCCATTAAAAAATTTGTCGTTTAGTAAGGTGTGTTGCCTAACCAAATTTTATCGAATTTACAACGTTTATTTGTACACAACATGCCTGAGGCGATAAACTCTTGATTTACAAAAAGGACAACTACCTGCAAGTTTTAAAATGTAAACAAAGATATCTCAACGTTGCCGAATGTTTGTCACATAACTTTCTGCAATTTTATGTAGATTATTATTTGCTAAAAACAATTCTACGGAATAAATCTACTACAGACTTGAAATACGTTGTGATATTATTTGTATTATATTTATATTATATACATACTAATAATAATAAGAAATGAATGATTTATTGCCATTACAATTCTTACAAAATAAATGCTTTATATGATACTCTTTGGTTCAATCTAATGAATATACAATAATCTGCTACCTCATTTGGATACCTTTATTTAGAATTGCGGAACTTGGAATAAAATATTTAAAACAAAACAATATTAAAATAATAGTTTTAAAATGCGTTCGTACAGTTAAAAAATTTATTTAACTTTTTACGCTTCTTTTAAATGATTTAATTTTTTGCTTTTTAAAGTTTGTAGGGGTTTTGATGTTCCCAAATTTTGTGAAAAAAGTTTTAGAGTTTTATATAGTTTACATTTCATTAAATGCCGAATTAAAAACAATTTATGGCAGTGGCAACTATTAACTTCTTGCAACCAATTGGGTTCTGAAACATTTACAATATCTATACTATTTACAATTAAATTTTTCATAAAATTTGAAGATGATTGATGTTGTTTGAAATAATCATCAAAAAAATGTAGTAATATTGTTACTACTCTAACCACAGTGACAGACGGCTTTTTTAAAAACGCAACACGGTTCCCAAATAGTTCTTTAGTATTGCTGCAATAATCTTTTTCTAAAAGCAACAATTGATGTTTTTGTTGCAAAATGTCACCATTATCACTGCACAAACTGTTGCAATTTTTACAATTAAAGTACTTTAAGGTTTTATACACAACGTATCCTGCAACATACACAATCGCACAACTTTCTAATGTACTTTTTTCGTTAACAATATTCACATTTGTTTCTAAATCTACACTGCAGTCGTCTTTTCCACTACTGCCACTCATTCCAATACTGTCACTCACTAAAAACGGTTGATTCTCGCTCGTCCTCGTTGTTTGTTCTTCATCTTAGTGTATTCCCGTCATGTTCACATTATCATCGTCATCGTTCTCGCAATTGGAATTATCAACCGGATGCTGCAATTTTACAAGCATATCAAATTGAAGTGCTTGCCGGAAAAATTTTGCGGTAGGATTTGAAGAATTTCCGCCTTTATGTCTCATTACTGCAAACAAATTCTCCAAAGGGTCTTGATTGAGTCTGCTTGTCAGCAAAAAATGGAAACCTGATTCTTTTAAATCATCCCACAATTGCAGGACGGATTTAATAGTTAGAACTAAACCCATAAAACACGGAATATCTACTTTAGTTCTGCCATTAGTGTAACAGCTTTCCAAGTAGTAATCCAATTAAGCGAACTATGTAAAAATTCGTCAATGTGACTCACCTTTTGAGACAAAGCACACGCATATGGACTTGTTCCAAATACTCGACGACTATTTAAAGAATCAAACAAATTATTGACGTTTTTAAGAAAGTCCGCAGTATGTAGCGCAGATGTGCTTTGAATCTGTCCAGTTTGAACAGCAGTTCTTATTGTAGCACTCATTGTATGGGAAAACACTTGAGTTGCAAATTTTACCCTCATTCTTTGGAATGTATTTGGGTAAATATGAGCATCTGTTATCTTTACCGCTGCTCTAGCTGTACGCGAGTCTTTATCAATTTTGTACGTTTCTTCCACGTCTTTCCAAGAAATTTTATTCCCATGAACATAAAAATCCTTTGATAAAATATTGTTACGGATGCTTTTTATTAAGTGAAGTACATCGTAAATTCCAAAAATTTTTGATTTATTTACAAAAAAGTATGGATGTTGTTCAGTAATGCCCAAAGATAAAAATACTGATCTGTTTGTTGCAGCTTGATTACAAATAATAGCACGAACTTCAAGCCCCGTTGTTTGTAATTCTTTTATGTTCTGAATGATCGTAGAAGACAGATTTTGATTTTTAACTGAATTGGCTGATAAATAGTAACTAATCGGTATTTTCCATTTGGCAAATAAACCTCTAGCCATAAAAACTAAAGACTGACTGGCCATCCTACTACTTCGCCCTAAGTGCCCTAAATCCTCAAATCCTTCGATAATATCTTGACTAGCGTTGTATTCAAGACCTTTTTTTATATGTATTTCATCTAGTAATAAAACACATTGTTTTTGTTCGTTACTCATGCTCTTAACTTTTACGAGAGATTTTTAAAAAGACCTGTATGGGTGCCCGTATTTAATTGATTCACACGTAACCACGAAATAATCGTCGATTTGGATGGCAACGTAAAACGCAGGACATGAATACGTACAATGATGGAGACTTGTGGTACATATTTAATGACAACTCTTTTTCTGCCATACTCCAAGGCTGATTGCGTTTGTGGTGCAATTGCATATTTATAAAGGTACGAACACTCTGGCGTTTCAAATCAAAAGAGCGAACGGTCGAATTTGGAGTAGCAGTAAATAGTTTTTTTAAACCATAAATAATTGCATTTTTACTAGAAACTTTTTTTTTTAGTTTTATGACTTCCGTTTCCAAATTTGTAGAGCTATGGCGCTTTTTCTTTGTAGGCGTTGGCATATCCAAAAGCCCCTACACAAACAACATTTTTCAATTACTATCTGTATACTCTTTGATGTTACCTTAGTAACGAACCATACTGCAACGACCAAAAACAATTTTTGCGGAAATTTCACTCATACAAGCTTTTTGATTTTTTGCATGACTTCATTGATCACGCCGTATATAATAAACCTATGGTCCTACGATAAATATACGTAATGCAGGTTAATCCGAAAAAAACTAGCTCTTCAAATTTGCAAGCCGCGTTCGAAAATTTGCATTTCTATTGAAAATATTTAACTTTAAATTTTGACTAAAAACACTATGTGTAAGTTTGAGTGGCCAGCAGTTTGTATAGTTGTTTAAACCATAACATCGTTGAGTCTATGTATGCATTGGAAAACGCATTACTACTACAAAACTGGACACATACCAATTCCAAAGATGTATGCGGTACAAGTGTTGAGATGCTTTAAATCGATCCCTATCCGCAAGAATGTGATTCGACTTGTAGTGCATCTAATCATCTGCTCAGGCACGCACCTAGACCGTGTACAATTATTGTAAACACGGATCCTGCAAACAAACCAGATCAGCATTGGACCACTATCTAGAATGACGAGAATAGTAACGGGGAATATTTTGACTCCTTCGGACGAGCACCGCAAGGATATCATTTACGTTTCCTAGAGAAAAATTCTAGATGGTTCCGCTACAACCAAACGACGCTGCAGGATTACCATTCGGATGTGTGTGTATTTTATACAATAATGTTCTTGTATTTTAGAATGACAAATAATTCTAAATGATGAGATAATCAAGTTACTGTATAATGTTTTGTTTTTCAGCCATTCTACTCTGATAAATAAAAAAGAGATTATAGTACCTTAATTGTTTTAATCAAGAGTTCTGTAATACCAAAAATAACCCCATTGTTTCTTTCTTTTTAATTCAGCAGATGTGTTTTTAAAAAATGCTCTCTCACGACACTTATTTCTTCTGTTCCTAAGTGAAGCCCCAACAGTTTTTCGTACGTGTTTAGTGTATTTACAGAGGTTTTGTCATGCTACTCAATAAAATATTTTCGAAGTACATGCATAGTACAAGGACTCCTTTTAACAACCTTGCAGTTAATGCAAATGTGATTAGAAACATACTTAGTTGATAGCCCTATTAAAATGAAACGTGAACAATTTATATGTTTCTACCTATTATATATATATATATATATATATATATATATATATATATATAATTTTCATATTTCAGTCCTTTATGGGAGGAAACTTATCGTTCTATCAGACAATTTGAAAAATTAGGAAACGTAAAGCACAATTATTATAGTCACTCACTTTTTTATTACGATGCCGAGACCAAAAAATTATCCCAAAGTTTATCTATATTAAAAGAAATTTTAATAACAAACAAGCGAATAATATTTACAGAAGAACTGAAAATGCTCTTGTACGTAATCAAATACATATAACTAGGAAGTTATTGGATAACACCGATAAAAATCTTTTGTATTTACATTTAAAAATTTCATCTATATTGAATAAAGAAGATCGGGATAAAATTGATTCTATAACGTTTAAATCTATGAAAATAAATTTTAACATCTCATGTCAACGTCAGAAAGAAAAATTTAGTAAATTATACAAACAACAAAATAATAGACCATCTATTAATTATAAAAAAAACAGTTATAAACCTTTCTAATAATGTTGTTTCAGATTATGCCATTGAAGCGCTTTCTAAAGGAGGAAATTTTGCGATAACACCAAGGGCAATACCTTTTGAAGATATAATTTCCAACATCGAAAACTCCATTAAATTATTACCTTTTGATGCTGCTAATGAAGTTAGATATAACACCGTTAACATATCACGTAAAACAAAACCTCCAAAGAGCAACTTATCTTTTCGTCAACGACGTGCTTTACTAGATGTTAAACGCAATGAAAGTATAATAATATTAAAATCAGATAAAGGTAATGTAACTGTTATATTAAATATGAACGATTATAACATTAAGATAGAACAATTGTTGGGACCAGAAACTTATCGTGAAATACCAAAGGATCCAACAAAAAAGTTTTTTTTTAAAACTAAAGAGCTTATTAAATTATCATCTATTCCTGAAGAAATAAAAAAGAAACTAACTAACTCAGAAGCTATTTCACCAAAACTATATGGTTTACCAAAAATTCATAAACCTAATATTCCTTTAAGGCCTATTGTTAGTGCAATTGGTTCTCCTACATATAGCCTTGCAAAACATCTTACATTTTTATTACAACCTCATATAGGAAAAACACCCCATTGCATTAAAAATTCTGCGGACTTTGTTGAAAAAATGCAGTTTCAAAATTGAAGAGGGTGATATAATGGTTAGTTTTGATGTTGTTTCACTTTTTACAAGAGTGCCTCTAAAACAAACTATTGAATATATTGATCATCTTTTTCCAAATGACATAACCATTCTTTTTCAGCACTGTCTTACTACAACTTATTTTCAGTGGAATAGTAAATGTTATGAACAGATTGAAGGTGTAGCAATGGGTAGTCCCCTTAGTCCTGTTATTGCTAATTTTTATATGAAAAAATTTGAAACAATTTGCGTTACAGAATACACCTGAAAAACCTTCAGTTTGGTATAGATATGTAGATGACACATTTGTTATTTGGAAACATGGAGAAGCACTGCATGAGTTTTTGGTTTTTATAAATGGTATACATCCTAGTATTCAATTTACCATGGAAAAAGAAACTAATGGAAGTTTACCATTTCTTGACATATTAATATCTAAAAATAATAATTCACTATCTTTTAAGGTTTACAGAAAGCCGACATACACTGATAGATACCTTCATAAATTATCCAACCACCATCCACGTCAAAAAATTAGTGTAATTAAATCTTTAGTAGATCGAGCAAAACGAATTTGTAACCCAGAATTTTTGAAGGATGAACATAAATATTTAAGAAAATCCTTACAAGATAATGGATATTCACTTACAGATATTAATAATGTTATTACACCTTCTAGGCGTAACCTTAAAGGAAAACCAGTTCTTAACGTTGCTACTGCTTTTCTTCCTTTTATAGCTAATGTTACAAATAGAATTGAAAAAATCCTAATTAAATATGGCATTAGGACTATTTTTAAACCTACAAGATAAATTAAAGAGCATTTAAGATCACCTAAAGATGCGTCAAACCCTTTATCATCTTCTGGAGTATATAAGTTATCTTGTTCATGTGGAAAAGTTTACATCGGAACCACAAAACGTAGCTTTGATACAAGACGCAAAGAACATATGAGATTTTGTAGATTAGGTCAACCAGAGAGGTCTACTGTGGCTGACCATGCCCTGAATAATCTAAATCATGACATTCAATTTGACAATATGGAAATATTGTCAAGACAAACTCATTATTATGTTCGTTTGCCACGTGAAGCTATTGAAATATATAAACACCCTAATAATTTTAATAGACAAGAAGAAAATCTCCGTTTAAATAGGTTTTGGCATCTTATAATTAAAAAAAGAAGCATAATGATACGTCTTAATTTTGATTTTAATTTTAGCTTTTGGTATGTCTAGGTTTTCTGCTGTGTTTTTCCTAAACCTTGAAGTAAATGCTTTGCCAATTATATGTTAAATTACCACAGCACTATAATTTAACATAAGTAGTTGAAATTAAATTAAAATTAAAAATTACAAAAAACGTTGTGCATTATGCTTTCATTGTTAATAACACTTCCACTTATTGATAAAGATATCTCTTTGTTAGATTTAACTGGGTTATTTTATTTGATGTGATGTTTGGATTTGTGAATGCCTTTATCATTTTCAAATTGAAGTTTTTCACAACTTTACACTTATCATAACTCGATTAAATTTTGTTAAATGTGTTTTTGGCTGACAAATTCCATTGTTAGCTTTCGTCGTAGAGAGTGTTCTGGTTTGTCATCTTTAAGGCAGTTTAACAATATTTAATTTTTTTTAAATTTAATTATTCTTTACTAAAATTTTTAGAGTTGGCTTTTTACGTTTCTCAAACTGTTGTATTAGTAGCAGGCTGATGTTTGTTTTAATTTTTCAACTTTGACAAAATTGTTTACAACATCTTTAACAATTCTTACAAACGTTACTACTGACGTAGATAACTGTAAGTGTTATCGAAACGTTTAGATTGTATAATTTAAATACACCATTAAAAATCCCAAAAAAGATAAGTATTTTGTTAAAAAATACAATATGATAACCTCTGATATTGAAAAAAATTGAGTTAACATTTTAAATTCAAACTGCATAGAACATAACACTTGTCATCATCTTATTTATTAATTCTTCTTTATTAGAATACAATTTTTATGGTAGGGGGCGAAGGTCTTCTTCTAAACTAGAAAATTAAGTAATTGAAAAATTTCCAAGGCGTGCTTAACCAATCAGAATACTAGTCCTCAAATCAGAGCACAGAGTGAAGAAAACAAAATGGTTTATAATTACGAAAAATAGTCGTCACCCCTAGCCCCAAGACGAAACCCAAGCTCAAGGACTAAATACGCCCCCTCAAGTATGCGAGTACAAAAAAAAGCCGGCAAAAAAAACGACCAACAAAAAATATGCCTCCCATGTGGGCATGTAAAAACTGAAAGGTGAGATGTCTCAGGGGGCGGGGAGTGTGACGTAAAAAAGTGAAAGGTGAGGTGCCTCCCTTCTACTCATAATCCTTGAGACTTCAGATTTCGCTTGTAAAGCTTCTCTGGCTCTCGATTTTAATTATGACCTGTAAGTACAAATACTGTACGGTATTAATCAATACACTGTTATCACTACGCATTAATTAGCAGTGTAACGAAATAATTTGTGTTTTGGATACTTAAGTTACTTTGGTACTTTTCTATAAATTTCTGTACAAGTTGTACATATTTACTCAAACTTTCTTTCTAAGAATGCTTACGTTGTTTCTGTTCATAACCTGAACTACATTATATTTCTAAGTAATTTTAGTAGTAGTCTAATATAAATTTTCGTACCTTTGGTTATTCAAACGTTATAAATTCACATTTAAATAATATTTCATTTAAAATCTACATTGTTACTCCCTCTAGTGATGTATCCTAAAATATAGGTAATTAAGGTGAACTATATGACAAGCTTTTAGAAGTCCTCTCTAGATGGCGTTAGTGGAGAAATCACAATTTATAATTTTTGGGCATTTACTGATATAGATAACATATTGATAAGAGATTTTGAATAATACAATTTTAACATACAAATTACGTCTTCTTTCTTTCCTGTGGCGTCCATTTTGCCAAGCTGAAAATTTTTGATGCCTTCTTGGAAAAATTCCTTATAATATAATACGATATAAATAATCGGATATATCTTCAAGAAGCATATTTTGCAATAAAACAATTGGTGCTTTTTCTAATCATTATTTACAAGTTTTGTTGTTCGCTTACATGCGGTTTTAGAAAAATTTTCTTCGGCAAGATCGAGTAAGTTACAGATGAATTTCTCTGATTTTGTTAGTAATAACTGACTTTCTTTCTTAGCGTTTGAAGACGTTTTAATCAAGACATGAATTATTGATGCTTCCATAAAGCAAGGAAAGCACTTCGATAGACTTTCATTTGGCCCGTTACATCTAAGGGGTAACGAATAAAGATTATTTACCTACATTTACCAGCTCGTTTTAGCTTGCACGAATTACATTCTTCTTTTGGCTTCAACGAAGTACCTTCTACTTTTGGATTCTACGATTTAACTTCAACTATTATCTCCATATTTTCTACATACAGGTACTATTCTGGTTTACCTTCTGAGTCGTAACTAAAATCAAACAGGATCGTTACAATTTCTGCCTATGTTCGTGATCCGAGAGCATCGACTGTACGTAATGACTATCTGCTTATAGAAAGGTTAGATCGTTCCTTTTTCTTTTGTTTTCTCTATGGTTACATGAACTTTAATTGAATAATGACAAAGTGCACCTGCTAAAAATAACGTAATCAATTAGTCAGTTAAAATAATACCTGTTATCACTATACCCTTGTTGCTGTATCAATAAGTAATCCTTCACTTCACAACCACGTAACCTTCCCTACTTCTTCTTCTTCTTCATTACTTCTTTTACCATTACTTTCCTTCCCTCATTTTGTTTGTAATTGTAATAATAACATTTAATTGTATCTGTTGTGGCTGCCATTTTTGGTGTTGTGTGCGACATCACTCTAATTGGGATGCGCACAAGTAATTACATAGTAGCCAAACGAACCGTTAGATAAACATGTTTTCATTACATTTGGTGTAGACATTAATTTTTTTTTGTTCTTGAAATGTATGCAATTATTAAATTTTCACATATATTTGGTTCATTATTGTTTAAGAAAAAAATGCTTGCTGAGCTATAAAAGTTTCCTGTGGCTCACTATAAAATTTTATTTCGGTATTATCCGTTTTGGTGTAAACCATCGCAAGTTGTTTTGGTTATTATTTAGTAATAAGTTACGCTTTGTATAGGCGTCGTTATACTTTTCGCTTTTAGGAATACAACGGAAGGCTTTCCCTTGAAAAGGGGAAATGTTTAAGTTTGGTTTTTTTTGTAAAATAGAGAAAAACTATTCTGGCTTGCGAACGGAATTTAATTACTATTTCTTTTTTTTTGTACATTTGGGGTATCTACACCTATTGTTTTGTTGTGGATTAATTAGATCCACACCTTCAACTATTTAGTCTACATTTTTAAAAATAAAATATACATTTGTTTCTTTCGCACTACAGCAGTGTTGTTATTTCTATTTCCTGGTGTCCTTCCCTTTTCCTAAAATCTCCTTGCTCATTCCTTTCTGCACCACTGTCCAAGAGTCGGGACAGCGGTGAAGTTCTCTCTATATAGGGGAGCGGCTCTTGGCGCCGGCATCTTTAACATCCTTTCTTCTCTCACCCCGCCCGAGACGACATTTTTGAACTAGTTCGGTGTGCTCAGTATCTGTGAATGAGCAGAGAATCCTTTCCTTCTTCCTTTTTCTTTCAGCTCGCTGTTAATCACGTAACAGCAGAAATGCTAAATTGCAGTTGTATTTTTTCATTACAACTATTAATGTGCATAATTTACATACCAGCCTTGCTACAATTACAGTTATAGTAAGTAATACTTTTATTTTTCTTATGTTTATAAACAACATAGCTACTGCAAAATTCCACTTCCGCTTTCCAGTATATAAATTCCAAAATACAAACAAAATAAGGTACAATATTGATACATCTGTTTTAAACATGTAATGTTATGTTTGATTCGAGCATGAGATTTCTGTCATAAATGAATTTCATTAATATTCTAGCACAAGTAGTACTGCAAACAAGTCAAGGTATACTTACCATCTACATTTTCGAAGACAACAGTTTCATTCTCAAATTTTAAGTTATACACTTCTTCTAAATGTTGTATTAAAAACTTTCCCTTATGGAAAGAATTACAGCAATTCGACTCTAAACATTTAAAATTCCACACTTCCTTAGTATAAGAAATAAACGTAACGTCTTCCTTATGTATCTCCCTTGCGTGTCTATTTAAAGTAAACTGTCTTGAATAAAATTTTATTACAAATTTTGCACATAACGGGCATCTGCATCACGTCAGCATACATCTCGCTTGGAGTACAAACAAAACCTTTACATAACCATAAATTAAAACCATGGATAAGTGAGGGAATGGGTACATAACAGGAGACAGTAAACAAAGGAACATAGGATGAAGTATGAAATTAGATTAGATTACCGCTCCACCACCAGCGCTATAGCAGTTTCACATTGAAAGTGTTATTTAAACCATTTATAAAAATACCTGTTTATATAGATAACGCATGCGCAATTTGTCATCGGTAGCACATTACTATGTCTTCCTTCATGTCCTATGTTCCTTTGTTTACCGCCTCATTACATTACTCCTACCATTCGCGCATATATAGGAACTGGCCCGTTTGCACTACCTCAGTTTAAAACTTAATTTATTAATTACTTGCTCGATACTTGCTATTTTAGGTTATGTTCCCGCACAGAACACTCACTTTGTTTGTACTCTAAGCGAAATTCATGACGTCACATGTAGATGCTTAATTGGTAAACTCAAAGATTGAGGTTAATAATGTTAATTGTACAATTTTTTTATAAAATTAATCCTTATTTAGATATTTGATAAAATTTGAACCAACACTTAAATAATATTTTGGTAACATTGCATGTCAAAAAGACATTTCATCTTACAATAGTTGAATACTTTAAAACTGTGACTTGGCAACATTTAAGATTTTCAATAATTATTAAAAGTAAAACATTGAGGCTAAGATGTTATTTATTAAAATGTTTAATGATGTTGATGTAAATATTACTTTGGTAGCACTGGACGCCAAAATAATTATTTTTACAATTTATTAAAAATTACATTTAAAATTTGACACACTACAATTTCTTTTTGTTTTAATAATTATAATTAAATATTAAATCTTTATTACTTTGAAATCAATTATACAATTAAAATTAAAACGCCAACTTATTTATTTTAATAACATATTTTATACATCTATACCATTTTAAACAAAACACATTTTCGATAAAATAAAATTAGCGCCATGAAATTACTTTGCGAAAACGTGTTCTAGCAAGACTAAATGCATAGCATTTACATCTCTATTGTCCACAGAACGACGAATTATTCCTCTAACTAAAAAAAGGAAAAGGAAAATTTTAGCATTTTTCACGACTTAAATTTTTTTTTGAGAAAAATTTTACCTTTAAACAAATATCAAATACTAGCGAAGCTCCATCGCTAGTTAAAATAGTGTATAATAATCATACAATTCTTCAAACTTACGAACCGCAGGCCTGAATGCATGCAGTTGTACAGTTTTGCTGTATATAAATTTTAAACACATGAAATAAAAGCTGAGATTGTAGCCATTGACCCCCAAAGTACACATAAAGCAAAAATTAACCTACAAGTGAATAGTTAAAGTGATGTAACTACATTTATTGTTTATAAATCAATCAAAATATGACTACACAATCTTATAGGATTAGTTCATTTCGGTATGCAACAAATAAAGCATCAAGCTTAGATAATACAAGAACATATGTATAATTGGTAGCTTAGCTTTCAATATCCAAGTGATATCTTCCAGGTTGTCCACAAGATCTAACTCAAAGACAAAATGTCTTATCAGTTATACACCATTAGGTATTGCGTACTATGTAATAGGTAACTTAATAGTGTGTAATAGGTAAAACATAGCTCTTCAACGAGTACCTAATCACAGAATATTAATAGTAACTTTAAGCCATGTCAAATTTAACCAATCACGAGTTCGACAACAGCTGATGTCTGTTTCGAAAAGCAAAATAGTATACGATCCCTCCCCTGAAGCTATTTCAAATACAAGAAATAATGCGTCCTTATAGAAAAAATATCTATGAGGTTATTTCTAACCCATTTAGTTAATAGGAGGTTTTTCTTCCAAGTTATTAATTATTGTTGATGGCTGAGCACCTATTTCCCATAAATCCGACAAAATCGTATGCAATAATTATTTGTAGATAATCTGTACATAATTAGAAAAATGAATTTACACCCGACCTAAATTAGTCCAGAAAATACAAAAAGTCTTTCTTCACCACACACAACCGAAAGAGTGAGTGCCAAAGAACTTTAAACCCGGATCAAAGAATATTCATATTCTTTGCCCGGATGTCGACAACTGTAAACCAGTGACCTTAAATTATAAAGTTGAATACTAACGTATTGAGTGACCATCAACAATTTTAAAAACTTACTACAGAAATTCATTTACTCTACAAAAATAGTATATTTAAGAAAATATTAGAGAAGCAAAAGTAAGCCAATGCTTTGTAACAGATCGCTCAATTAACTAAATCGTGCAGCGTAGGTAACAAATGTAACAACTGTCTAGTTTCTTATAAAGCTTTATACCAAAGTAAAGTGTAGTGCTTTCATATTTTGTGGTAGTATGAGAAGGAATTCTTAAATAGTAGTTACGACTAGCATATTTACTTGGATGTACACTATTTGATAGTTTATTAATTAGATGATTCGTAGTGTAGCAATGAACCTAATATATTCGTATGCAGGGCAAAGTTAAAATTTTACATTTAATAAATATGTTTCTACATGTTTCTCTAGGCGGTATATTGAATATCAATGTAATAATCCTTTTCTGAAGCACAAAAAGTTTTTAAATGCATGTTAATCTTCCCCATATAGCAATATTATAAGATAAGTAAGAGTATACAAGACTGTACTTATGAGAGATTTTTCAATGGATATAAAGCAAGATTTTTTAGACACGTTCGTACTGTGTACTTTCCAATCCATATCTTTTTCGAGCCCTATACCAAGAAACCGAATTGTATTACATAGTGTTAATTGTCTATTTCAAAATATGATGTCCACGATAATTTTTTCTTAGAAAAGTTAAGAATTATTCTTTTATCTATATTTAGTATTAATTTATTTTAAAACACCATTTAGTCATGTCATTAAACACTATGCTTACTTTGGTAAGTTTACAAACGATAAGATATCTAATGTAATAAATAAGTTATCACCAATATTGCTTACTACTGGAAGCCTTTACAATATTATAGTGGTGTTAATTTTATACACTACAATCAAATTTGGATGAGAACTTCCAGTAATAGATAAGACAATGATAGTTATGACAACAGATGGGGAAAAAATTAAAATGGTGCTGTTCACAAATTATACAGTAAAGTATAGGGTAATGGATATCAAAGAATAAAGCCAAAGTTCTTTTGGATATAGTTTTTAAGTTGAATTTTTAAGGATCGTTGCGATATGTTGTATAATCACATTGGTCAGATTTAAATTCATAACTTCAAAAATGTTTTTTAAGATGTATATTATAAGTATCTTTGCGATATGTTGCATAATCACACTGGTCGCATTTGAATGCAAAACATGAAGAGTGTTTTTTAAGATGAATATTATAAGTATCTTTGCGATATGTTGCATAATCACACTGGTCACATTTGAATTCATAACTTGAAGAGTGTTTTTGAACATGAATAGTTAAACCACCTTTGCGATTTGTTGCATAATCACACTGGTCGCATTTGAATTCATAACTTGAAGAGTGTTTTTTAAGATGAATTATTAAATCACCTTTGCGATTTGTTGCATAATCACACTGGTCACATTTGAATTCATAACTTGAAAAGTGTATTTTAAGATGAATATTATACGTATCTTTGCGATATGTTGTATAATCACACTGGTTACATTTGAATTCATAACTCGAGTGTTTTTTAAGATGAACTGTTAAATTACTTTTGTGATTTGTTGCATAATCACACTGGTCGCATTTGAATTCATAATTTGAAGAGTGTATTTTAACATGAATTGTTAAATTACCTTTGCGATTTGTTGCATAATCACACTGGTCACATTTGAATTCATAACTTGAAGAGTGTTTTTTAAGATGAATATTATAAGCATCTTTGCGATATGTTGCATAATGACACTGGTCACATTTGAATTCATAACTTGAAGAGTGTTTTTTAAGATGAATTGTTAAATCACCTTTGCGATTTGTTGCATAATCACACTGGTCACATTTGAATTTATAATTTGAAGAGTGTTTTTTAACATGAATTGTTAAATCACCTTTGCGATTTGTTGCATAATCACACTGGTCACATTTGAATTCATAACTTGAAAAGTGTATTTTAAGATGAATATTATAAGTATCTTTGCGATATGTTGCATAATCACACTGGTCGCATTTGAATTCATAACTTAAAGAGTGCTTTTTAAGATGAATTGTTAAATTATTTTTGCGATATGTTGCATAATCACATTGGCCGCATTTAAATTCATAACTTGAAGAGTGTTTTTTAAGATGAATTTTTAAACCTTGCTTTCGTTTTGCTGCATAATCACATTGGCTGCATTTGAATTCGTAACTTAAAGAGTGTTTCTTAATATGATTTTCTAGATAATTTTTACAATTTGTTGCATAATCACACTGATCGCATTTGAAATCATAACTAGAAGAGTGTTTCATAAGATGAATTTTCAAACTATGCATGTGTCTTGCTCCA
Source organism: Vesta saturnalis (assembly GCA_036346205.1). NCBI lineage: Eukaryota > Metazoa > Arthropoda > Insecta > Coleoptera > Lampyridae > Vesta > Vesta saturnalis. The sequence continues at coordinate 3,986,533 of JARFJB010002209.1, read as the reverse complement.
TAATCACATTGGTTGCATTTGTATTCATAACTGGAAGAGTGTTTTAAAAGATGTCTTTTCAAACACCATTTCCTTTTTGCTATATAATCACAATGGTCACATTTATATTTAAAATTTGAACTGTATTTTATAACGTCCTGTTTTAAATTTTCATGCACTGGTGTTGAACCATTAAATTGATTACGTTCACACTGAATGTTTGTGATGTGTTTAACACTGTTTTCCTTTATATGATCTGATTCCCTCGAGCTCACATACTTTATTAGAGAAGAGATGTCTTCTTTCTTGACATTCACATCATCTGTAAAAATTGTGTTAAACATTGTACTACTTAAACTGTAATCAATTTCACCTTTTATTTGATCATTATTTACCATAAGATGTTGGGTTAGAAGTAAATCTATTCCTTCTTCCTCTTTAGGTTCGACTTTAATAAGCTTCATATCAACCTCGTTAGACATTTCAAACAATTCGTGTTATTTAAGGCCTGGTTATTCCAATAACGTCCACAGAAGGCCTAAGGTGATTGTTGGTTCTACCTTGAAAATACGTACCAAAATAGTTCAGGATTGACCGTCGGTTAACTTCTCCGTTCAGGCTGTTCTACAATAAGTTATATGTCGTAGTCGTATGTTGGTTGTGGCAATATAACCATGACAATATGACTTCTACAACAATCGTATTGTACGATAATATACCTATATAAGCTATGTGAAAATAGCAACAAATTTTTAACGATCGTGACGTCACACTCAGTCAGTATGTATATAACCAAAACTTTTATAAAATATACAGTGCTATCATTTGGTAGTAAAGTCCTGGCAATCCTAAAAGCGCTGCACGTGACATATGACGAAAAGTAGTACCAATGTAATACTAATATTTAGGATAGTTATTAAACGTAATATTCTAGGGTAAAATAATTCTACATGTTGGCAGCATCATAAATAAAATTACAGTGTTGCAACCAAGACATCTGTAACTTATTGTCGTTTATTATTGTGTTTGTTAATTCTATTTCGTATTTTATTCTATTTCGTTTTTGTGAAACTGTTCTTTTTAGAACAAATTTGTGTTATTTTCCGTTGTGTGGCTAGATTTGATTTACAGAATGTATGAGAATCGTAAGTGGCTATCAATTTATTGATATTGTAGCCAATGAATTTTTGTTTTGTAGGCGAACATATTACCGTAAAAATTTTATGGTAGCAATTAAAAAAACGATCAACTTTTTGAAGGATGTTGAATGTCTTTACATACTGTATTACGAAACATAAATGCAAAAAAATGATCCTCGAAGAGGTTTAATGGAGCTACCCGATATTGTTTTAAAACGAATACGTTTCCTCAAACTGTACAATCGTTTGAAACACGAAGGGTTATACGAATTTGTTTTCCTAGACGAAACCTGGATATTCCAAAATGGCACTGTTTGTCATTCTTGGTAAGATGAGAATTTAAAAACTGTTAAAAGCACAAAAGTAGATGGCAAAAGTCGGTTCGAAATAATGTTCATGGCATATTTTATTATAATTTTTGTCATTGGATATATCGTTCTTCATGCTGGAAATAAAAATGGCTTTATACCTGGTGCGGAATTGATATTTAATTAAAAAAAAAACACCAAATTCCGATTATCACGGGGAAATAAATGAACGAAAGTCCCTTTGTTGTAACTGTCATTCACATAACGATAATTTCAGATTAAACAAACAATTTAAAAACTTTTAACTGCTCAAGCTTTTTATTCCTTGGATGCATTTTGTAAGCACAATTTTAAGTAAGCTAAAATTAATTTAGGAGTCACTATTTTATATTTTATTCTGTAACTTTGACATGTGTGAATGGATTAATCATCACACATAAACTAAGAAAGCAATTACGCTGATCCTAAAGGAACTGTAAAGAACCATAACCTAAAATAACATAATCCATATGACAACTCTGTTGATATTTTATCATACTGGTGACGTGCAACGCTTTTTGCTTTGCCTGAACTTTACCATAGATATCTTACTTAATAACTAGATAAACAATCCTTGAAACCGTGTACGAACCGAACTGAAACTGCGCTTGGGAGTATTAGGAATTGCGCACTAGTGAATACTGTACTGTGTAAACATAAGCCGCCGTGTGTGCAAGAAGGCAAATAGTTGTAATTATATAATTATTTGTAACCTCACTTGAAAAATTGGAGATTTTCTATAAATTTTTTGCTGTCATTTTGATAAAAAGGCACTATGCAGCTTCTCATATTTCACTTCTACTAATAGTAAACTCGAAAAGCGCGAAAAACCGAAGGTAGTGGAACGCGGTTTGACAATTACAATTGATATCCAAAATTGAACTTTGCAATTCTAAAGATACGACTGCGCATGTCCCAACTTGTATATTTTCGACCATTTTCGACCTTATTGAAATGTTCATTTTTCTCGTATTTTAAACGCGCAGCTCATGCTCAGGTTATCTAGTCATTAAGTAAGATATCTATGGGCAGTACCAGCAACGCGCTTTTATTAATTAATTAATAAACCATCCATATTTCAGATAGTATTTAACCTCTGGCTGAACTTAATTCGCATTCATTTTTTTCACATTCGCTTTTTTTACACAGTACCCACATTACTTGTGGAAAAAAACTATACTTCATTTTTTAACTAAGAGTAGTAATCTCAGAAGACTGATTTTTATATAAAATATCACTAAATTTAGTAACCAACACTATTTGGGGCTAATTTTGAATTTTTAAGAATAAGTAAACATTATTCATAGATAGGTTAGGTTATAACAAACAAAATACACCCACGTACCACACAAAATTAAAAAACACCGAACGCGTTTCGGTATACTCTTTGCCTTTACATAACTACAATCACAGTGATCTCAATTTTTGATTATTGTTCCATATAGAAACCTAGTATTTTTGGTAATACGTACCTGAATGTGTCTGTTTTTCTATAAAAACTACTAAGACTTATGTTGCATTAAAAAGTAGCTTTTGAGAATTAAATAGTCTTTAAAAATGCACCAGTACACCTCAAAAGCATATGGCATTAAAGGCGGTAGCACTTGTGGCAATCATTCAAATGGGGTGTTATACTAAGCTATGTGTGATTTAGGAAAAATGGCACCTGTTGTATTAAACATAACCTAGGTAGCACATTTTGGCTACCATCCCTCCACAACAAAATTCCATTTTAATCTTCAACAAATGATTTTTTTTAAACAAGTATCTTAACTTAATTTACATATAATACACCAGTTTCTTAAAATTTAAAGATAGAAAATGTAATTAACTCTGACTATAACTTGGCAACATAGTAGTGGCTCAGGTTCCACAGCTCATTTACACAAATTGGTATATTTTGGCTCAGGAAGGTATGATTAGTACATTGGTTCAAAAACATGCTATTTGCCGGTAATATATTTTACATTATTAAATTCTTTGTTTTTGAAAATTCTGGAGTATATCTTTGAAATATCATAGTGATTAGTCCAGTAGATGAAATTATCACAAATTAGTTTTATGTACCTTGATTATTTAATGGTGGTTCGGGATAGTATGAATTTCCTTTTGGTTCAGGAATGATATAAAGATCTATATATATATATATATATATATATATATATATATATATATATATATATATATATATATATATATATATATATATATATATATATATATATATATATATATATATATATATATTGATTTTGTGAAAGTGAACTGCTGGAAGCACCTTAAATATATAAACTTAATTAAGAGGTAACAATTGTCAATTATTTGATCACAAAATTAATATCCGTACATTTATTTTCGTTGTAGAAATTCACTAAGAACCTTTTAGGTGTATTTGAAATTTAGAAACACAGTCGTATAACCAGATGAAAAAAAAGGTCTGACCTTTATTGTTGAAACTTTTACTTATTTGATATTGCAAATTTCGGGTACTATTCCAATGATCTAGCAGCCCTCACGTATTTGGTCATAGATGTCAGCAAGGTTCTTATGCCTTCCACCGATAATCAAGTACTTTGGATGTAACGTAACAGTAAAATGTGAGCAGAAAATTTAAGAAGGAATGACGTTAGAAATGTAGGTAGTACTACCGAGCCGGTAGTGATCATTCAACGTAATTTCGATTGAAGTGTCTTTATATGTGAAGAATTAGTATTGGATGCTTTTATATTCGAAAACCGAAGATGTGGACGAATGAATAATTTCAATTATATCCGCCTTTTAAAAGCGTTAGTAATACTTTTACTTAACCAAGTATTACTTTGTGAGAATTTTCCAAAAAAATGATGCTTCAGCATCCAGAACCTGAAACGAAAAGTACTCTAGAAACTCAACATCCACCATCAAAGACGCACTTAAAAAGGAAGAAAGAAAAATTGGCCAACACCTTAAAAATCAATTTTACAAACTTGAGAAAACTTGTATTTAATCATTGTTGCCAAAAGTTAAAATGTGTAGAAAATATGTATGTATTATATGTACATCTATGATTTGACCCTAATAGATACCAAGTTTCTTTTTAACTGCTTTATATTAAATGATCCGAAATCTCATAGATGTCGCTGAAGGTATTAAATTTGACTTATTGGAACTAAGTATGAGATGTGTACAAAAGTTACATACGTTAATTTAAATACAATTATAGATGCGTAAAAATTTGCGAAATAGCGAATTGGAAGCATTCAACCTAAGAATAAATTATTTTTTTAGTAAGTAAATTTGACAAATGACGAACGTTATCAAAAAGAAACGTTTTCCAATTAAACACGTAACAGGTTTAATTTCATATGACTTTCTCCTATAAAACAAACAAACCAGCACCCATTACCCCACTACCCAATCTTCCATCACCTAGCAATCACAACCCCACACAATTCTGCATGAATAACTAAGTCATAAATTCCAAAAGTTACTATTTTCACGCAATAAAAGTGAAAAAAAAAGTAGAATGAAATATTGAAATAAATATAGAAATATAAATCCAGTACCCGCACTATGCATACTGTTACACATCCAATCCGCTCTAGGCGTCGCGTATGCTTACAGTAGTAAGCGGGTTGCCAAGTCAGCTACAGTGGAAATGGGCGGGGTCGAGATAAGGAGTAAAATGATTGAATAACAAGCTCAAACATCTTACACTTACCGTAAATTCACAACTTATACAGCTCAGTCCAGGAAAGATGTCTCTTGACGCCACTACAATCTTAAATTTTGCTAAAATAAATCATCTTAGGCGAGATGGTAAATTAATCCTGTTTGTGGAAAACAGGATTGAAGCTTACTCAGTAAACTACACACTGACTTCTCAAGGTCAAACACACTTCCAAACGAATCAACTCAAAACTTCAGAAAATTTATTGATACACGGGTCGTTATAACACACCCTGTATAAATGGAAACTCCAATTCATACAAATAAAACGTTAACTTATATAGTTTTTAAAATGTCCCTCGTATATCTACCAATTTAAACCTGCAACGGTTAATGAACTATAAAATTAAATAAATAATCAATGCCCAACTTAGAAAAACCTCTAACACAAAATGAATAAACGATACGATATAACGATATTCGTTATCTCAATGAAAACTACTCATTAATTGCTAAATAACTGAACGTTAGAATGATTAGTGCTTTCCTTTCCTTTCCTGATTAATGATCTCTTTATATTCTATTAAAATACCAATTTTAGCGATCGTAGTTAGACATTCATAAATATATTTATGCTTTATCACTTCAAATATAAACGTTCTGCTTTATGGAAATACTAAATCAAAATTGAGTACTTTGTTACTAATGTTCTGCTTTACTTTCCAAATTTTTACTGAAATTTTGTGAACGATCTGGCTAATGCAAGATGTCATATCGATCCTTAATAACCAAAATAAAATAAGGTAAAGATTACTTTCAATTATTAAAAATATGTAACCAGTCAAGTAAATACCACAAATGTAATTTAAACACTCTGTACGTATATTGTGGATAAATATTTACGCAACCGTGGTCGAAACCTCCAAATAGCCCTAATTAAAAAAAAATCTCCAAATCTTAGAGCTAAACATATACAAAAATATCGATACAGCTCGATTACCTTTTTTTATTTTAACATAAATGAATAATCGTCAGAGCAAAGAAAGAAAATTTTCTTAAAAAGGTGATCGTTCTCGTATTCGTCAATAAGTCTTATAGCTAATTCTTTTTTTACTTTTTTTTTTAATTCTTCCTAAATTATGGAATACTTTTGACTTAATAATTCATCAAAAAGCATTCGACCCCGGGTCTCGCATACATATTTAATGTAGAATTCTTAAGTCTCAAAACATTTTTTGGCAAAATTTTGCAAAAAGGAGCTTCTCACATTTTAACCGACGAAAGTAATAGGCGTCGGGACATAAAAATTGGTACAAAGCACATAAAACACCTGCAGCTATTGGTAGTCGTGAGTTAGATAATATAATAACTTGTTTCCACATTTTTATTCCAAATCGTAGAAATACATATACATTTTAAACTAGGTAGTGTTTAAAACAAAAGTAATAAAAGATGAAAATGCAAAAATCATCCGTTACCATTTTGAAAAGAGTTGTGTAAGTTTATAAAATGGCATTTATGTATTTTTCTCAGATCCAGTTCGAACTGTACTCACCAATGGAATGTATTCTTGGAGCTACATATGACCTTACTTGTTCATCACTTTTAAGAAGTATAGAGTCCATTGCCTTTAGTAATTGATTGTACGTATCGAGTGATATGTTTGTTGATATTCTTCTGAAGTTTGACTTGTGACAATGAAATGACGTCAATATTTTCAGTAGACTGGTAAGTTCTTACAGCAGAGAGGCACCATGCGCCATCTTGGATTTTGACGTCACAAGGATGCCCTCTTGGGAGACCGTATTTTCCACCCTTATTTTTTATGGTTTCTTTTCGGAGGCCTTTTTCAACCCCTTGATGGAATTTTCATCCTTTTTAGTTTTTACTTGCTTACTTGAGGGGGGCAATTTTTTCACCCTTATTTTATGGTTTCTTTTCGGTGGTCATTTTCAACCCTTGATGGGAATTTCAACCCTGATTAAGGCCGTTCTGATTTTTTCATACCTACGTTAGGAGTCGTTTTTTGTTGATTATTTTTATTATTTTTTATTAATTATTTATTTTTAACCCCGGGGAAATTCTCGATCCTAATCTGTTGCCCTGTAAGATGATCTTAAATCTGTATTCTGATAAGGGTGCGCAAATAATCATTAGATGTAAAAGATAGTTTATTTTATCTGTGTACTATTAACGTTTATTAGAGCTTGTTTATCAAATATTTGAATGATGTAAAACTCATTTAAAGGATTGATTAGGTAATAATTACGTGCGTGACAAAATTGACTGTATTTCCCCATATTACTTTATTAGCGTATTTTTATCAAATGAGATTGTTATTAAAATTATTACATTTATTTTAATTCCTATCTACAGATTGTTTAACATACGGAATTTATTTATACATTGATTATGTGTTAACTTGTAAGACACGTTTCGTTGAAGGGTACAATTGTATGCGAGTCCTAACCTAATCTGATAGCTTATAAGATGATCTTATCTTAAAATCTGTATTCTGATAAATAGATTACAAGTTTTCATAATAAAATATTATTAGTCGGTTTATCGGTTATTTCAAGTAATTGTTTCAATATATATAAAATGCATGAGAGTGGACCTTGTATTATTTGTTGTAATATGTGTTATTACACTTTCTTTTTAATTGCCGGTTGTAACCTTTAACTTATACACGAATTAATAACGACCTCCAGTAGTTAATAACACTATTGAATGGGGCCGCTTATATATTTAATGGCTAGAACATATAAAATTATTCACACTTCGTTTTAATATGGTTATCAACTGTTCCTAATTGCAAGGTTGTTAAAATACGCCCTTGTCACGTACAGGTGATGTTTCGAAATGTTTATCTAGTGGACTCCTGTGAATGCATCATGCAATTAAAGGAAGAAAAATAAAGCCATTTAATATTAAAAGGATGATTAAAATGTATATACCGTTGTATTTCAATTTTAAAAAATCAAGCGCTGTATTATGAGGGTCAATCGGCCCAGACATGTAACATAGGCTTTTTTAATTATGTCCATATAAATTGTTAAAATAATATAAGAATAAAAGTGCCCATGTATTTAAAGATTACTACCGAAGACTGTTCTGTAATAAAATGATAAAAGGGTTCTTTTAAAACAAAGGTCTTAAATTTTAAGTTGACGTGTATTTTTACATTTAGTTAATTAAAATTAGTTTTCAATGAGTGTTTATGTCGTGTTGAATATGTTATAAAAGCGCTTAGCTAAATAAAAACGTTATTATAATTATTACATTTCTTTTAATGCCAATTTTGGCTTCCTATGTACAAATTATGTTATTATCACCTAACTTCACCTTCAACAATAAGGTCATTTGGTATTAAAAGATAAACATCATACTTATTTTACTTTGAGAAAGTCATTGGTCTTGAAGTTAGCCATAGACGAAGACGGCCTGGAAGTTAGCTTTGCGAATTTTTCAATTCAGTCTTGGAATTGTTTAAGTTGACATGTATTTATACCTATTAATTAATCATGCTAAGAAAAATTAAAATGATTACACTACCATTTGTAGGTTTTGATCTTTTATTTATTTTACAACAAACTTATTTACCTTGAGAAAGTCATCGGCCTTGAAGCTAGCCATAGACGAAATCGGCCTTGAAGTTAGCCTTGTGAATTTAAAAACAACTTAATTTGACCTTTGACTCTTGACCTTTGGCCCTGTCAAATACTATAAAAGCGTGCGTTTAGTTTAGCTAATTTAGTTCAGTTCCGAAGAGCATTACGTTATCTTAGCTATGGAGTCTTTAAACGTTGACCAAATTCTTGAGTTGTTCAGTGCTGGCGCGTTAACCGAAGAGGGGTTGAAAAATGCTTATAATATTGCTACTTATAAGATGTTGTGTAAAAATGACAGTATCGGTTCGATAAAGGTTTATAATGATTTTGTGGAAGCTGCACAACGGGTTGGTGGAGTGTAAGTATATGCTTGTTTTTTTATTTTTAAGTTTAATTCTTTTTTAAAGTCCTGCTCAGGTAAACATGGAGGATGTGTTTGAGGATGATGAGATGATGGAAACTACCGCTGCGGAGGATTTGATAACGGTATGTCTTTTAATTTTCTATTGTTTCGCTTACTGAATGAGTATATTATAGGCGCAAGACCAATCGGGCTCAGGTTCCCAGCAACAGGCCGGACCATCCTTCTCCCAAACGGGGTTCAATCATATAAATATAATAGGAGAGTCAAATAGTAAATTCATAAAAAAATTTAGCACCACATGTAAAACATTAAGATTTAGTTTTAATGACGAGACATGCAAGGATAATCCCTTAACATGGTTACAGGTAAAATATACCATTTACTAAAAATCTTATTTATCTTATACCTTTTTGTAGAGTGCATTAGAGGAGTTGTATGCATACACTATCAAGGATGCAGCTCCATCAGACCGTGTAGGGATCACGTTAAGAAATTCGTAATTTCCCGGACAAACCAATTGGTCTGTCATTTAGAAGAGTGGACCAGTTTACGGGCAGGAATGCCTTAAAAACCATAAGGATGCTAAACTATGTGAAAAATTGCGTAGATGTTTAAAGTGTCTGAAAACCATTGAAGTAAAGGGTAAACATAGGTGGGGATACAGCTATTGCTCCACATGCATGAACAAAAAATCTCTTTTGCAATCATTGCACGCAATTTTAGGATTTTTAACGGAACACGGTGGTTTTTGATGACAGCTAGGACACTATTAAAACGAAGCGTGAATAATTTTATATGTTCTAGCTATTAAATACATAAGCGGACACATTCAATAGTGTTATTAACTATTGGAAGTCGTTATTAATTCGTGTATAAGTTGAAGGTTATAACCGGCAATTAAAAAGAAAGTGTAATAACACATATTACAACCAATAATACAAGGTACATCCTCATGCATTTTATATATATTGAAACAATTACTTGAAATAACCGATAAACCGACTAATAATATTTTATTATGAAAACTTGTAATCTATTTATCAGAATACAGATTTTAAGACAAGATCATCTTATAAGCTATCAGATTAGGTTAGGACTCGCATACAATTGTACCCTTCAACGAAACGTGTCTTACAAGTTAACACATAATCAATATATAAATAAATTTCGTATGTTAAACAGTCTTTAGATAGGAATTAAAATAAATGTAATAATTTTAATAACAATCTCATTTGATAAAAATACGCTAATAAAGTAATATGGGGAAATACAGTCAATTTTGTCACGCACGTAATTATTACCTAATCAATCCTTTAAATGAGTTTTACATCATTCAAATATCTGATAAACAAGCTCTAATAAATGTTAATAGTGGACACAGATTCAATAAACTATCTTTTACATCTAATGATTATTTGCGCGCCCTTATCAGAATACAGATTTAAGATCATCTTATAGGGCAACAGATTAGGATCGAGAATTTCCCCCAGGTTAAAAATAATTAATTAATAAAAATCATCAACAAAAAACGACTCCTACACGTAGGAATGAAAAAATCAAAAAGGCCTTAATCAGGGTTGAAATTCCCATCAAGGGTTGAAAATGACCACCGAAAAGAAAATTCCATCAAGGGGTTGAAAAAGGCCTCCGAAAAGAAACCATAGGGGTGAAAATCAAGGGGTTGAAAAAGGCCTCCGAAAAAAACCATAAAAATAAGGGTGGAAAATACGGTCTCCCACGTGGGGCATCCTTGTAACGTCAAAATCCAAGATGGCGCATGGTGCCTCTCTTCTACTTACAGCTTCAACAATCGCTCTTCGAATCCTTCTAATAGTTCTCACTACATGTACATTTACACAACTCTCCATTCTGCAGAAAATTTGAATTAATGTAATTAACTATGAAAAGAATAGATTCTGTCAGATTAAGAATGAATGAAATGAGCCTTTCTACACATTTTGTTACTTTTGGATGGGTTCATTATACCTATTGAAAAATTGATCAAACATAAATCCTGTTAAATATGTCTTTTGGGGATAAATAATTTAAAATTACATTTAATAAGTGCCTACATAAATAATGTGTATGAGCTGATATTCTCGAAAGTTGTACAATGTCAAATAATTCTGTGTTCATTTTTCAGAATAACCTACATAAATATCTTTAATACTTTCATTACTATAGAATACTTTTTCTACTGCAACAATGTATTACACACATCATCTTTTCGTTTTTTCTCTAAAGAGGTATCTTCGGTGCAGTATCGTCGATGTCATTAGTGTCATCGTCAGCATTACCTTGGTCAAAGTCAAGCTCGTTTGCACTGGACAGATTATGTAAAACACAACAAGCTCGTATAAAATGGCTTAAAAATTGTATGCCTTGTAATTTACAATAGTACAGTTGCCGAAATGTATGCTCAATATCCACACGGCAAGAGCTCAGTCTCATATTAAACTGATTTTGAGCATTATTTAAATGACCGTTATCTTTGCAGGGTGTCATTAGTACATCTAGACAAGGGTATGCAGAATCGCCTAAAAGGTAGTAGCCTGAAACATATATTTTGTTACTGTATAATAACATTTACATTACCTTACCTGCACATAACCGTGAAAGTTTTGAATATAATTCAGAATTATGCAACTCTCTTGCATCACGTACTGATCCTGGGTACCCCATGAATATGTCAATAAATATATTGTTTTCATTACAGACGCCTTGCGGATGCAGTGTAATGTTACCCTTTCTATCAAAATATTAATCTTTTCTTGTTTGAAGTGGGCCAATCCTAATATGGGTTCCATTTATGGAACCCACAACAATATGTTTATATGGAACTCGGCACCGAGAGGCTTGAGGTAATTCCACAAATAGCGAAGTAATCATCACAGAGGGAAATACCCAAATTTCCAACTTTTGTAGTATTTGAGCAATAATTAAGTAAACCTATTAAATGTGGAAATCCTTTTGTACTGAAGTAATGGCTAGCAGTGTTCTCCATCGCATTTGCATCAGAACACTTAATGTAATCTTTTGACATTCCACAAAATAAAATTCACCACTCTTTTTAGCATTGCATTCAGCTGTTTTCACTCTGTGATTCGTTTCTAATGTTTTATACTCATCAGTACTTTTAAAACCATGTACAAGAAATTTAAATATCATTCGATTTATTCTAAAATGCCTAATAAATTCCTTGTCAGAATATTTAGGAACCACATCTACAACATAATTCGATATTGACACTATTTTCATATATGGAACACATGCTTCCAAAAGGTGAAATTCTATATCCTCATCGCTGGAAGAACTAAGATAGGAGTTAGATAAGTTTAAACTATCCTCAGAATTTGATCAATCATCGACCATGTCTCGTTAAAAAGTTTTCTTTAAACTATCGGTCATGTTTATGTTTTATAGGTTATGTTGTTTCACAAGTAAATTAGTTTTACACTACGACTTTCGTTTGCAGTGTACAGTGCCAGTGTACACTGGACATCAGCTGATTGTTTTGTGTTGGTGTAGAGTACACTACACTGCACTTTCCTAACTTACAAAGGACAGGAGGTCTATGATTGGAATAATAAGTTGGCAATACTGCACTGTTTTTCCATAAGCCTCATACAGAGTTTGGAGGTTTGAACGCGATTTAGTATATATAATATAGTAACCGATACAAAATTCAAAATACAAAATAATGTTATCTTATTATACATTACATACTGTTAAATGTGGTTGCCTTTCACCCGAGCTGCGTGGGTTCAAACCTAGCCGAGGTAGCCGTCCTTCTCAAACGGAGAAAAACCAAAGCACTCCTTTTCGTATATGAAGTAAAAGTGAATAAAAGTACTACTAAAGGTAGAATTCCTTTAGTAGTGCAAAAATCTAAGACGGGTAGTGCTAATAACCATTAGTATTTGATACTCATGTAGATGCCTGACATTTCCGTCTTTGTCTAGATCTCATCCCACAAATACAAAAGGAATCCTGGTAAATTTTGATGTTTCGCAAACTTTGCATACCTCTCTGATATTTTCTGATCATTTGCGTTGTAATATGACCTTTTATCAATTTGTTCAGAGCCCACTTGTACTTAAATGTCTCTATCCACTACGCCAACAATGTTTTAATTAGTAGGGAATTTGTCAAATTGGAATATTATTCGTGTGTTTATTGCCAGTGATAGAGTTTTGACATGAGTGAATGCTAGAGGTTGTAACAAGTTTGAACGACATTAGAACACCAAACAGTAAAATTTTCGTGAGTTTTAGTAATAATTTTAGTTACGTTAAACGGTAACTCAAATCGCGTAATATTGTTGACCGCCACCCTGTCTCAAATCGGCCCTAAAAAACACTAACAAAAGTTGGTGCACTGGTACAAAACAGGAAAAAGCACGTGAACCTACCTTTTTGCAGTCCCCTGACGTCACATTGCTCCAAAAGCACCAAAGCATGGCTCTCACTTTAAGGTCATTTCAAAATAAATAAATTATATACTCGCAATCAAATCTTGTCACTACAGAACTGAATTATAAATTTCTCAATTAAGATTTAATTTATTTTGCTTTAAACAAAACTGTCACCGCCCCTATCTTAAATGAGCGAATCAATCAATCTAACCTGAAATCATCAATCATAAAACTAAATAGTGCCTCTGTAGCATATCTAAACTGCTTCTTTACAAATAATCAAACTTATAAAAGAAATTAAATTATTAACTTTAACAATCGTCTATTGTAAATAGTGCTTGTGTACACCACAATACATTTTAAATCAACAAATAGTAGTTTTTGTCAACAAATACGAACTTCAAATTTCCCTCGTAAAATTTAAATACACACTATACGCAGGCCCTTTATAATTAAATAAAAACTTAAAAATAATATGCCCAATTTAGCATGTCGTAACCAGCAGCCAATGTAAAACATTCAATAATACAAAAAAAGTACTCTCAGTTAAGTAACTAAATAACTACGCAAATGTGACGGATATGAAAGTTTCCATAAACAAGTATTAATTAATTTACACAAATACAATGGTTGGTGAGGCATAATTCTCTAACCACCAAAGTTCATCAATTTTCAGATAAGCAATGTTTACATTTATTCCAGTCAAATTTAAAATTAAGCACTTAAAAGTTTTGGCTTACACAAAGCTGCAGGATAACGGGGTTGAACCAGTACCAGATGCTCCCCAAGTCTATTTCCTGTCGCAACGTTCGCCCAAGTTCTTTATGTGGCTGAAAATCTTGCTCCTCACTATAAGGCAACTTTTTCCGTCGCCAGAGATCTACTTAGTCTCTTCAAGCAATAATAACTACTTCAATTCAGCATAATTAACTTTCTCTCTGCTGACACCCGATAACCATTGCAAGTTTAGTAAACGAATCCTCTGCTTATTTAAAACCTTTTACAAACCCGTTCATCCTTAAATGATATCAGTGCATCGGGGAAAACAACACAAAAAAAATTCAGTAAGTGTCTGCAAAACTTTCATAACACAAAAAAACGAAGCAGAGTAGTAACCCCTCGTACTACAACGTCACAATACGTTCGATAGGCTCATGCAGTTACAAGGGTGGTTTAACGCACTCCCTCGCGCTATTAACCGGGTCCAGGTCTTAAGACTCGACGCTTAACCTCTTTTCTATGACTTTCCCTAAATTCGCCATCTTACACTTTAAGAACCGCAGCCAATCACCCCTACCAAAAACTCACTCAAGCAGTTCGCGAAGCAAGAACGAAACGATGTCTATGGATCCAAAGCAGAAACAATACTAGTCAGCGTTTAAACTCCTGCAACATGCCGAAACGCATTTACATGAAATCCAATATATGTTTTGTTCGACCCGTCACAGTGAACAATATTACTTAAATTAACTCGCCACAAGGTCCACACTACCTTCACCATCAATTCTTATATATAGAGAAATACCAAGCTTGCTGTCGCCATGTTATTGTTTCCCTGACAACAACCTATATACAATCATAATTTCCTCTAAATGATGTACCAAACCAAGGATCAAATCACACTAGGATTACCGATATATGCTTAAATAAGAATTACCATCCCCAATTCCTCCAGCCACGTTTAAATAAAAATAAGCGTAAACAGACGTAAATCAACATACGCGGTCTTTATAATCGAGATTTTTTTAAAATTCATTCCAAGCAAAAAAAAAAAATTGTACGCTCAATCTCTCAATAAATCTAGGAACGCAAGCCCAACCCTATATCGTGGCCATGAACCAGTACTTCCCAAACTTGACATATACATTTATCTAATTTTCCCACAAATTCTTACAAAAAAATACCTAATTTTCTATTAAAAATTCCACACACGGTGACAAGGAACGCGCATTATCGTAGGAGCCATACGTAAATGAAGAAATTGGTCGTGTGAAATGAAAGCTTCCAAGCACCAAACTATTTAGTAAGGACAGTGATCATGGTTGTCATAAAATATCTTAAAAAAGCCTTTTTGAATCTGTCGCAGAATATTTAGATGTTAATGTTCTTTTACTCTATTTTTGAACAAAGCTCTTTGTATAGTTTGGTTTATTTTGTTTAAATTACAAAAAAATTTATAAGTAAGAAAATTTATTTGGTTCGAATTTGTTGTCAAAATCATGTCTTATGTACATACTTCCTAACTAAAAAAACTAAAAGGCGCTTATAATTAGACAATATTGTGTATTTCATTATAAAAATAAATAAATTTATTATAGTAATAAATTAGTTTACATATTCTTAAAGTTAAATGTTAAGTAATTTATTCAAAAAGTGAATGTTAAAAAATTATAATAATATACAACAAAAATATACTTTGTGTAAGTATTGCTTCCGTTCATAATTAAAATTGAAAATTAAATCAAAGCTATACAAATTTTAAGCCACTGAACTGTATGGTATAGTTTAGTGACTTCTATACTATTATGATGTAACAATGATGTGACCATCTTCAGTATACGAACTTCATACACTTTTTAAATAATATTTAAAATACAATTTACTCTAAACTTCATTTAAAATTAAATAAAATTAACAATAGTAGATCTATATTATTTATGATACAATTTGACATCATACACAACCATAAAAATTAGAGACCAGCTTTTGTTACTTTTCTTATAAGTAAGAGACGAGTTTAACTGTTAGCATGTCTAATTTGTTTTAAATGAGCATTTCTAATCACTTTGAAAGAATTTTTATAAATGACTAGGAACAATAGTTATTTATGTACGAAGGGAATTAAGATGGTATAACGACCAAAGGTTACGGTTTGTTTTCTCCCGGTTACCTACTAATATCTAATAATCAGGCGCACAAAATGAGAGCCAAAATATCTAGAAAAAAGGTGAAAAAGTTCGCTTAACATTGCACACGTTTGGAAAGATTCCGAGTAAAATTACATCCTTTTTAGTTTATCAAACCCAAATTCCCATACGGGCGCACTGTACACATCGGAATTATTTCACCTTATTAGCAATGCAGATGCAAATGTGACGACGTTAATGCGACATAGTTGACTGTAAAACAGCGCTGTTGTAGAAGAAGGTATGAAACTAAACAAAACATCTGCGCAAATGACAGTGTTTATCTGTTTCAACCGCTTCTGGATCTCATATATCGATGATATGCTTTTTTCAGGTTGTGCAACTGTGCAATTGCGTTTTCAAAAAAATGTTGGTAGTTGTGATGAGCTTTAAACTGTGTTAAACATTTTGTGTAAAACACTCAATCAAAGATAAACAGAATAATCACTCTCAAACGGGGTTTTTGATATTTATGAAAACCAAACATATTATACTACATATTTGCAAATGGGTAACAGCTCAACGTTATTACTGACAAACATCATAACCTAAAACGGTGTATAATATCGAGAAATCTTCAAAACCCGAATTGCAATAAAAACAGTCAGATTTACATTAGCAGAACAGTAATTTTTTTATGAAATCCTGAAACAGTTAAACTGTTCGTTAAAATATTACGAAAACTATAAGACGTACAAAAAAATGTTTCATTCAAAAGTTATTCGTGTGCATAAATGCAATATTTTTAAAATATTTTCATTTATACAGGGTGTTCAGCAACTTGGCACGAAGCTATTTTGCTGTTTTAAATAGAATACCTGTATATTATTGAATTTTTGGATTCTTCGCAAAATTCTGGGTATTTCTCATGTAACATACCCTATGTTAATATTTAGCCGACTAATAATATTACCAAATTAGACAGATCTCAAAAAATTATACAGATGAATTAAAATTTTTTTATGAAAAGTGATATTACACTATTAAATAATATTCATAACATTATAGGAACGAACACATAATCAAGGAAAGCAAAAAAATAGGGAATTCAATCAATATAGATGTTCAATATGAGCACTGTTTTCATTCAGACAATTCATAATCAACAATTACAAAGAGGAGTATCAAGAGTACCAAGTAAGCTATGGAAAAAGTGTGTCAAATAATATCAAACGCCACTGTAACGTTATAATTATTATTTAATTATTTATGTGACCTTTAATTGATTTGTATGTGATTTATGGTGAGAGTAATAGGATTGTTGACATGTCACCCCTTCAATTTAAAGCATCCACATATACGGCAGATGAGAAATAGTTATTTGTATTATAAGTAAAAAAGGTTTGTTTTTCTTTACGAATCGCTATCTTTTTAATCGATTTTTTTTAATTTAAGAATAATACATACAATTTTTTCGGACACTAAATGGAAATGGATTACATTTTATGAAGAAATTATTTAAAAAATACATGACAAGCAGCCAAACAAAAATAGGTAAACAAAAATTTTGTCAAGTCGCGTGAAAATAGAAATAAATAATGAAAATCATCCTGAAATATCGACATTAGCGCTTGAAGCTGTTGCTAGTTTATTACCCTTGAAATCACGAGATAAATATGAGAAGACCTACAATAATTTCAATATTCAAAGAGTTTAAGGGATATAGCAAGTTATGCTTGCTTTTTTTCATAAAAAGGTTAGTTTTCCTGGATACATTTATTTATTTAAGTTTTATCTTTATATTTGATTACAGGCTGAAAGACTGAAATATTCCACGCTGTGGTCGACGTATTCCATGTGATAAATACGTTGAGAGTGCAAGAAAACGTCGATATATCGAAGTATGGGTAAGTTACAGTTATATTTAAACCGCCAAAGTGAGGGATATGAAGCAAAAAAATAAAAAATCTATCGCAGGATGATGTGTCAAAATTTTTGACAGAAGGGCCTGACGATACTTTTTTTATGATTAAAGTGGCGTTAATTTTCGGTCTGTATGGGGCATGTCGTACTGAGGAGCTAAGATAATTAATGTGAAGGATATCGAAGATACGGCTCTATTTTGGTTGTCACACTCGATAACACTAAGACAAGGAAAAAGCGTATATTCACCATTATGACGGAAATGACAGGAATTAATGAGATTGAGTTGTACAGGAGATATGTAAGCTTGCGTCCAAAACATTTCAATCACTCAAGATTGTTCATGTCTTATATGAACAGTAAATGTACAGTGCAACCTGTGGGAATCCACAGTTTCTACAAGATGCCGAAGGAAATTGCCCATTATTTGAAATTACCCAACCGAGACGGTTAGACATGACACTTTCTATGTCGAACGTCAACTACTTTTCTTGCTGAAGGTGGAGCGGATATCAGGAGGCTCAAAAATCATGGAGGATAGCCATCAAACACGACTCCATAAGAATATATAGAAGAAAGCATTAACAATAAACTAGCGACCTTGAAAATGATTTTTAATCAGCCATCATCGTCAAACAGTGGATGCAAGAACCCATCAGATGTTGTCATTATTTTATACGTCAAATAGAGGAGTTCATCAGGAGGTTTCATCAAAATCGTCACTATCATTTAATGATTTACATTGAGAAGCAAAAGTTTTTCTAACGTTAATAGTTGTACGTTTAATTTTTATTCAAATCAATAATTAATAATTATTTAGAAAGAAATGGTTACTATAAGGAAATGGTTGATATAAAGAAAAGAGATACTTTTCTTTACGATTTGTAATAAGGAAATATGGTCCATTTCCATTGAGTGCCCGAAAAAGGGATATTTCATCGAGGGGAGAGTGATTAAGCCAGTAACACAAAGTGAGGAAGCTAAAATAAACGCCTTAGGATACTTTGGAGCCTATTCACGTGCTTCCATCCAAACAGCATCTGTTGATTTGGGAATTTCTTATTCCTCTTTGCAAATCGTCACAAATTACATCCTTATAAATTTATGAGGCTACAACAGCTACATCTCCAAGAATACCTACGCAGAATCAAGTTTTGGGAAGAATTTTTATTAAAAATTCAAGAAAACCCTACTTTTTTAAGTAAAGTGATTTGGACAGACGAGGCAAAATTTTGCTAGGGTGGTACATTTAATCAAGGAAACAACCATCATTAGGCTTACGAAAATCCACTCATTGTGAATGAATTGAAAATCAAATTGATGCTTTCTTTTTAGTCACAGACAGTGAGGTACGCAATTTTATGTACGATGAAAATCTGAATGAGTAGGAATACTTACTAAATTTTAAGAGAAGTTGTTGAAACCTGCTTTGACGATATGCCGCTTAATCAAATTTATTAAATGGACAGGTTACGACATATTCTACTAGAGCTGTAGACGTCAAACTAAGAGAACTCATTAAAGATCGTTGGTGGGGATATAAAGGTCCACCACTTTTGGCCTGTCCGATCTCCAGATCTTTAGATTTTTACATATGGGGGCGAATCAAAGAATTAGTTTAATCGTATCTTGAGTTACGAAGATTTGTAAATAAAAATAGTGCGAGTTTTTGATTCATTGATTTCTTTGGAAATTAGGAGAGCAAAGCAGTCTGTTGAAGGAAGCATTATGCCCATATTGAATATTTGTATTGATCGAATTCCCTATTGTTTTGCTTTTCGTGATTATGTGTTCGTTCTTATTCTGTTATTAATATTATTTATTAGTGCAATAGTGTTAGTTGATGAACCATTAAAAGTTAAGAGGGACATGTAAATAGTTTTCCACAAATATCAACTGTCTCGGAATTACGGGCCTACAATTTCCCAAAATGACAATTTTCTAATTCTCTAAAACGGCTAACTATCAACATAGGATATGCTACATGAAATCCAAAAATTCAGTAATATACAGGATATTCCATTTAAAACAACAAAGTAATTTGGTGCCCTGTTATTCCTGTACACGCTGTATAAATTAAAATATTTAAAAACATGTATATGCACACTAATAACTTTTGCATTAAACGTTTGTTTGTAAGACTTATAGTTTTCATAATATTCTAACAAACGGTCTACGTGAGTCACCCTGTATATCATACCTAACGATATATTGACATCATATTAGCGTTGCAGTTGCATGGGTCGCAGGAAATACTTTTAAGCGGAAGTTTGAAAATATGGATTTTTAAATAGTTTTGAATATCTCGAGTTACGATAGTATCTAGCTATAGTTATGGCAAGTAAGATATTGATTTTTAATGGTTTAGCAAACTTGAAACTAAGTTCTGAGTATTGAATTAAGTGCATTCATCTGAAACGTAACAAAAGTTGCTTACGTATATAACTTAACTATTAGATGTTCTAGCAACATTTTGCTATTAATACTTAAAAAATACTTTACAAATAGTTTATTAAAACTAAATTTAAAACGTACAGGATGGTCTTTCTTGCACTTTTATCACCACTATATTACAATAATACTTATTGAAAATCACATTATAATTATTATCTCGAATTACCATGAATTTTTTTAATATTCGGTTTAAATAATTTTAAAAACCTATTATTTACTGGCGGTGGCGCTAAATCTCTTAATCCGCACTTACTCTTAAAAATGTCATAACTGTTCTTAACGGCGTCAACTAAATTTTTACGATACCTAAACGCCGTTTGATCGACAGTCGAAGCTGTTTTAATGCAATCATCTCCACCAAATTCGCATATTCTGTAATGATGTAAAATGGCAGCATCAGCCGGAACATTATAAGTTCCATGCCCTGGAATAAATTCCCAAACGAAGTGATTTCCGGCTTCAACAACAAATTCAGGTCTACATATATATTTAGAACGTTGCTTATGGGGATGAAGTTTAGTCTTACGTCTCGTTTTTTTTAATGTGACGAGATTTATAGCAAGAGCATCGTTACTGTGATATACCCAATCGTCATCGCCCCACTGAAGATAAAAGAACGCATTTTGAAACGAATATGAACCAGTTGTTCTTGTACTCATTTTTGTTGATAAAAAGCTATCAATAAAACGGTTTTAATGTTAGTGTATATAACGCATATTAAATAGCTTACTCAAGTAATTGTGGAAGAGTGTGGTTGTGGCTGGGGATGATGTACTCGTCAAGGTCTATAAGCAAGATATGCGAAAATCGATACATGGACCTATAAAGGCAGTCGTTAAGAGCGGCGAATAAACCTTCCGTACGAATTTCCTTTTGGGATACCATATTCAATTGCCAAGGGAGTAACGTGACTAAACCACGTTCTATGTAATGCTTTAAAATACACCTGACCTGTGGCCCGATCGTATGGTTGTAAAACGTAAAATGTGATACTCCCATTATGCGGTTTAATTCTATAAACTCGAGGATCTGTAGCGCCTGTAACAAAAAAAGAATGTAAATGATTTATCGTGTGTGCGAATATATAAAAGCAGTAAACGCACTGAATAGGTACTCACCCCATTGTACTCATAATGTAAAGGCTTAATACAAACTCCAAATTTGTAAGAAAGTTTAGTCTCGTTGTAATTATCGTTTACAGTAAGTAAATTAGCTGGGGGACTAAAAATTTTAACAACAACTGATACGGCAAATGGCGCTGTTTGATTTGCTTGTAAAGGGCATAACACGAAACACGCGCTGTATTTAAGGTTCCAATTTTCTCGAATTACCTAAAACAAAAGTATATGAAGTCACATGCATTATTGTATGATATATATGCTATAAAATAACAGCAACTAATATCATACTTTAATTTTGGCAGATACAGTCCTCGATATGTATGTAGTTGTGTTGGTTTCTGTAGGATAAGGACGATGCCATAACCGACACCAGACCCTTTCTGCACCTCTTGTTTTAGTAGCTGCAATTACCCTAACTGATCGTTGTCCTTTTCTTCTATCAAAGTATGCGGAAAATACATAGAACTTGAATCTGTAACAATGCAATTTATGATATAATAAAATTCTCCACGGACATATTATAGGGAAACCAAATTTGGTTTATTCCATCTAGTATGTGCCCTTGTACTTTCTACCCAAAGCGATTAAAACATAATTAAACGGAGATTTTCAACGAACGACGAACATTAAAAAACTTTATGATACATGACTATAAAATCTACCCACTTTAGTTCGTTTAATCCACGGTTCTATTTACTTCAGATTTGCTGCTGTTTTCAATTTTTATTTAAACATTTTTAAGGGTAAGTACATATCATTTACATAAAATTTTCTACACGATTTCCCAGAACAATTTCGGGTTA
Organism: Vesta saturnalis; assembly: GCA_036346205.1. Taxonomy (NCBI): domain Eukaryota; kingdom Metazoa; phylum Arthropoda; class Insecta; order Coleoptera; family Lampyridae; genus Vesta; species Vesta saturnalis. Next base: position 3,963,884 of record JARFJB010002209.1, on the reverse strand, counting down.
TACTTTTATCCACAAAAAAACGACGAGAATGAAACTGTTAAAACCAATTTAGCGATGCGTAAGTCAATATTAGGGACTACGATCAGCAAACTCCCAAATGTAGAAGAATTGGATTAAACGTTGGTTTGCTTTTTCAAATTTATGAATGCAAAATATGCAATTTTAATCCTACCTTTTTCATTGTGCGATTCGATTTGCTACATTACCTTATTTCATTTTATTATACATTTATTTACTACTTCTATAACAGATAGGAAACGTTTTCTGCATAATTATTAATTAGCTTCTGGTATTTAATATTAACGAAAGCAAAGTGACTGTATACAATACCTTTAAATATAACAGACATGAACTTATTTTGTAGTTTTGTCCCTGCTTGTATTTGTCACAACAGAGATCGATGCCAAGAAGCGTTGTGGGAGGGGTTGGTGAAACGTGCTTTTGCCCAATTTGATTATTCACGATGTACTAGGTTCAACCATTAAGAGGCATGTCATTTAACTGTTGCATACAGGGCATAATAGGTGGCGCTAATCAAATGTCACTTCTAAAACTTAACCTCTATCTTTATGTATGACCAAATCCAAAGTGTCAGTGTGATACGTATACTATCTTTGACACCAAAGAATTGACCTACGTTATGCATGTAGCTAAATAAAACGTTTATGTTACCATTGTACATTTAAGTATACATGGAAGGATAGTTAAAATTTCAAGTGCATGTTATCGACTGTTTAAACACAATGAAAAGTGACGAATACTTGTTGTAATTTTTGTTTTAATATGATTATGAAAATGTTTCTTTGACTAACCTAGTTTGTTATTCTTACGACATAACCTCCTTTTGCTTGTTACCACTTGTTACTTCCTTTCATATTTCCTACGTTTCCATATTTCATTTTTCATTATACATTTTTATAACAGTTCTTTTAGAACTCTGGGCGAGGTCGAGATAAGGAGTAAAATGATTGAATAACAAGCTCAAACACCTTACACTTATACAGCTCAGTCCGGGAAAGATGTCCCTTGGCGCCAACGCAATCTTAAATTTTGCTAAAATAAATCGTCTTAGGCGAGATGGTAAATTAATCCTATTTGATTATGGAAAACAGGATTGAAGCCTGTAAAGCTCAGTAAACTCATACACTAACTTCTCAAAGTCAAACACACTTTCAAACAAATCAACTCAAAACTTCAGAAAATTTAGTGATACACGGGTAACTTACTGAACACACTCTGTATAAATGGTAACTCCAATTCATAAAAATAAAATGTTAACTTATGTAGTTTTTAAAATGTCCTTCGTATATCTACCAAATTAAATCTGCAACGGTTAATGAATTTTAAAATTAAATAGTCAATGCCTAATTTAGAAAAAAACCTCAAACGCAAAATGAATAAAAGAAACGATTTAATGATATTCGTTATCTCAATGAAAACTACTCGTTAATTGCTAAATAACTCAACGTTAGAATGATTAGTGCTTTCCTCATTAATGATCTCTTTATATTTGATTAAAATACCAACTTTAGTGATCGTAGTTAGACATTCATAAATATATTTATGTTTTATCACTTCAAATATAAACTGTCTGCTTTACGGAAATAACAAATCAAAATTGAGTATTTTGTTACTAATGATCTGCTTCACTTTCAAAAGTTTTACTGAAAGTTTATGAACGATCTGGCCAATACAAGATGTCAAATCGATCCTTAATCTCCAAAATAAAATAAGGTAAAGATTACTTTTAATTATAAATATGTAACCAGTCAAGTCAGTATCACAAATAAACAACGAAATAATTTAAACACTCTGTACATATATTGTGGATAAATATTTACACAAGCGTGGTCGAAACCACCAAATAGCCCTAATTCAAAAATCCCCAAATCTTAGAACTAAACATGTACAAAAATATCGATACAGCTCGATTACATTTTTTTTATTTTAACTTAAACGAATAATCGTCAAAGCAAAGGAAGAAAATTATCTTGAAAAGGTGATCGTGCTCGTATTCGTCAATAAGTCTTATAGCTAATTCTTACAATAACGGTCATTTCATCCGTTTTCTGCAGGTATGGTGTGTAGTCCATTTAATCGATTTGCTAACGGCCTTTAAATTGACCAGCACTTTGGGTACACACACAACAACCGTATTCCTTTAACGCACCCGCTAACAGTTCTTCATTCTCATGTCTTCATGGTCCTTTTATTTTTTTTAATTTAGCATAACATCGTATTTATGTATAGATGCTCGCTCTTCACTACATACACGTTTAACACAAAGGGTATGTTTGCTTCCCCTTTGGATATCGAATCTCTTGATTTTGTTTATACAATCGAATTGTATTTGGTGACGATTGTACGAATATACTTCGAACGTTTATAAAACCACCACTTCTTTAAGCTACTTTTACAATTTTCGGTCCGTTAACTTAAGTGGTTACCTTAAGCTTACAAAACTTTTGTAATGTCACGCGCTGTACTAAACACTTTTAACAAAATACTCGTTTAATTTTCAGATCTGCACAAGCACTTTTAATTTATTGAAGAAAAATAATATAAAATAGTTTTTTCTTCAACCCTCAATCCCACTAAGTGTTATTACAGTCGTTCTACTTATACGCTGCACACATTACAATTTTCATGAACAAAACTCCGGCACTAAAACATTCTAAGCGTTAATTATAACTCAGCGCGCGCGTCTTCAACTCTCGTCAACGCTTAACCTCCTTTTCTTATCTCAAGACGGGCACTCCCTTATAAGCCTTTAGCCCTCCTGTCCAAATGTATGTCAAAATCTACCTATCATAATCGCGTATTTACTGCGTTTCTACATCGCGTCACGATGTCCAACATGGACTCAACCACGCTACTCATCTTTATCTTACCTGAAAATTTATAAAATCTCCTCGAGTAAATCATCTATCATCACCACATTCATTCAGTATATTCACCAGGTCCTTTTTCGTCTTTTCATACATATCTTGCATGTGCGTGAATTTTATTTCCGCGTCATTTTCGCGAAATCATCCCATTCTAATGTCCCTTTACGTACACATACGCATTCAATTTACCAATATTGCACAACATTACCTAAAATTTCCACAATCAAAACACGCATCCATATTCCTTACTGCGCGTTAATACAGTGTCAATATACCACAAACTCACTCAATAATACAACCATTTATTTAGTTCAAATTCCTACTGCTGTAGGATTTGTACAGAATGCTCCTTTGCTAGTTCCGTCGAAGTCATTGAAAGAAGATTACCAAGGTGAAATTAGTGGGGATATGTTTAATAAATGGCTCACTGAAAATCTCCTAAATAATTTAAAAGCACCTTCGTTAATTATAATGGATAATGCGCCTTACGATTCCATGTTAGTGTAAAAACTACCAACATAATCTTGGACGAAAGGTAACATGATTTCATGGTTAATAAAAAATAACAACAACAACAAATAGTAAAAAGATATGAGCTAGATAAAATAATAAGGAGTTACGGACATGACGTATTAAGATTGCCACCTTACCATTGTGAATTCAATGCAATTGAACTAATATGGGCACATGCTAAAGGATACTATGACAAGCACATAGGAAGAGATGGCTTTAAAGACGAAAATGTAATTAATATGTGCAACGAAGCTTTAAAATGTAATCAATATATTTGGGGTAACTGTGTACGCGATACAGAGGAGATTATAAAACAGTGGTATAAAAGTGAGGAAGTGAGAGCTTTTACAGTAGACGAAATGATTATTAAAGTTACAAGTGATTGTGATAGTTCGGATACAGATTAACCGTATATCATCTTTTCTTTAATCAATGCGTTACTACAACATAATTATATATTTCACAAATATATAGTAATTAATTGCATTACAATTTATTTCATCATCTGGAAGGCCACAGCATTATTACAATTACAGTTGTACATAATTGAAGATCTTCGAAGCTCGTAATTACATAACCTACAACTGTTATAATAATTACTAATCACATGTAAATGTTTGACATATACATTTGTAAAAATCAGCATGTTTCATTTTCAATTTTCATCCACCTGTGGGTCAAGGTGGTATTTTTCAATCCATATTTCATATTATTGCCCGCAATTTTAATTAAGATTAAATACCTTTGTATGTATAATAACGTCAACACTTACCATGGCCTTTAATTTTTACGTTACGATAAACCTTTCTAATCGGTTTTTACAATTTAATAACTTCAAAATATTTAATTTTTTAAGTTTTTCTATGAAGTGTTGTTTTGACATTGAGATTTGGAAAGATTACTACATTACCGCCATCTAAGAGAAGATTTATTAAGTTTGATTTTTAATCATTTATTATTATGAACATAAGTTGACTCATATTTTCCATATTAAACCATTCGTTACTAGATTATGACGTAGGTCAATTCTTTGGTGGTCAAGATAGTAGTGGTGTAGATACAGTGAATTTGACAAGTTGTTCGAACAGTGAACTAAACCGTGAAAATTTTCGCACAATAACTTTCGAAGACAATTTGGTTTTATAACAAAATTATTTTTAGTTTTTTTCTCTCTAATTAAAAAGATTTTAAATTAAAAATACATTTTTGAACTCAGTACCGGAAACATGCCGACAGTTCCCAAACAAACCAGAGCACATGTGACGTCCCAATGTTTATTTTTACTCATCGTAGCATACATCTGATATAGTGTTTTGACTTTTAATCTATTAAATCTTGTTATCGTCAACATAGTGATAAATATATCAAGAATGTCAAACCTTAAAATTATCGTATTTCCTTCGTACCATTATGTACGAATACTACAAAAACAATTCCCCAAAAAATGTTTTTAAATGATCCACAAGATGTTAAACGTCGATATAAATGGTTTCAAGCAGTGCAACGACCTAATCCCAAAACAAATTTTTGTTGTTGTGAAGATTATTTTGATGTAAGTATTTTATAATAGTAATTAATAATTATTTATGTAAACGTACGAATTGAATAAATAGAAATCGATAGTAAAATTTTTTAACTAAACTCTGGAATCATAACATAAAAATCATAGCATCAAAAAATTTCTATGAATATTTAAAACAATTAAATAATAAATTTATACACGGTTATTGAATGGTTTCGGTTTAATTTAGTATTTTATATTTTAATTACGCGCTAGGTTATGTACTATACGAAATTGAAATTTTTAAAGTGTAAATAATGGTGGTTCTTCCGTTGTTATAATGTCATTTAAATAATTCTCATGATTTGATGTTTTTTTTAGTTGAAAGAAGACATGGAGAATTATATTTATTACATATCGCGAGATTGAGGTCTCATTGGGAATTTCAAAGAATGCAATTAAAAAAATTTTGCATGAAAAATTTGCGGTAAAAAATTAATCTCTCGTTGGATACCGCATCTGTTAACCGAAGAACAGAAACACGCTAGGGTCAATTGGTATCAAAAAGCTCTAAACCGCTTCAACGCAGGAAACCCTAAACACGTGGACAGCATCGTCAGTGGTGGTGAAGCGTAGATTTACTCATATGAACCCGAAAGTAAACGCCAGTCGTCTGTTTGGGTGTTCCAAGGTGAAGAAAAACCAACAAAAGTAATCCGTTGTCGAAGTGTATTCAATTGTCTCAAAAGCAGGTCATTTAGCAACAGTTCCTGCAATTTCCGATGTTTCAACGGATTATTTCGTTCTTCATTTTTCATACCTACGTGTTTTCATATTATAACAGTTTTTTTCGAAACTATCCGTAACATTTTTGTTGAATTCAAGGTAAGATTGACTAATTTAATCAATCTTTGAAAATAATCTTCATATAATTTGCAGTTCGTCATGTTATTAAAGGGTAAATCTCTTAAAAGTCAAACTCAACTTGTTGATGAACGTATTACGATATTTTGAAGGTGAACGTGATCGTAAAGGACCAAATGTAAAATTGACTTCTATTGTATAGGTTTGTTATTATTTCCGTACTTTTTCAATATGAAATATAATTTATATTTTAGAGAACGGCAGAAGCATGTGAAGTTACTGAAAAAGCTGTAACCAGTACAAAAGCACGACTTGCTAAATGCCAAGAAGCAGGTAAATCTGTACCAGATTCTCCTCAAAAAACGAGAACACGACAAAAAAAGCAATCGACTAGAAGAAATCTGATTTTTAGTATTGCCTGTCACAGTGAAGTCTTTAGTAAAGGAATTGAAAGACAACATCTTCTCGTTTAGCGTAACAGGTTTGACAAAATCGCTACATTCAATTGGCTTTGATTTCAAAAAGGAAGAGGCTTATTTGAACAGGAACACATAATTGTCAACAGAACAACGTGTCTAAGAAATTATTTTAAAAACAAAGAAGAGGCTACGTACGATCCTGTATTTTTGGATGAAACATGGATATTTTCTAGAGGCTCTTCAAAAAGTACATGGCATGACAAGGATGATAGGAGTTTGAGGAGAAAATCACTTGGTGAAAGAAAACCGTAAGTTTAAAATAATGATAATTGGTCAATGTGAACTATTTATGATTTTAGTTTGATAGTATTAAGTGCTGGAAATTCTGATGGGCTTATTCTCCATTCATCTTTAGTCTTTTCCACAAACCAACAATTGTCCGATTACCATGATAATATGAAGGCTGAAATGTTCAGGAAACGGTTTGAATAACAATTACTACCAAACTTAGAGAAGCCTAGCCTTCTAATATTAGACAAGGCATCATGTCATTGAACATTAATTGAATAGTACCATTATATAGCTGGAAAAAAGACCAACTAATTGAATTTTTACACTGTACCACTGTCAGTTTAATGCAATATAATTGGTATAGGGAAATTGCAAAGAATTTTATAATAAAAATATTGGCCAGAGTGGTTTTTCTAACGAAAGCGTAGTAGCACTGTGGGAAAACTTCTTAAAAAGAATCGGTGGTAACTATTGGCAAAAATGAATTGCACATCCTAAAAAGCAAATGCAGGAATGGTGGGATGTCCAAAAGCAGTTTGATGTTGTCCAAGAACCGATCATTATTACCATTAACCAATCTTCAACTGTCTACAGTGATTCCGAAGATACTTCGTAGAAACATATCTTGCAAGCTTAAATTTCGCTACTTAATTTCTTTGTAATAGACTCGTTCTATTTAACTTTGTTTCACACAGATTAAATCAAACACATTTATTAATTATACATGTAAGAATTGTTGGAAATACTGTAAACGGACGCCGTCAGATATCCCGCTTTTTTATTATTTTTAATTAGTTCCCAAAGTTTATTAGCAAGACGCCGTCCTTTATAAAAATTTTCCTATCATGATTAATTATTTGCTAAGTAAAATACCAGTACTGATTCACGGAATTTAGTAAGATAACGTGACGCGCTAAATGCACAGGTGCAAGCCATTATAAAAATTCGTAGAAGTTCTAGTAAAAGTTAAACAGATTTCATAACGTTGCATAAAATTGCACAATAATTAATCATGCATCCTCCCTCCAGACGTAAAATCCTAAAAACCTTTAAAAGTTTGTATACGTCAGAGCATCTTCCACCAATACGGGCTTACGGAAGCTCACCAAAAAAGTTTCGTAACCACCCTCGCGAATTCTATATAAAAACGCGGCACGTGCTGCTGAAAAAGAGTCTTAAAGAAAGAAATCCTTTTTCAATCTCACTCGTTACCAGAAGCTCTCTACGAGAAGCACGCTACCAGAAGAATTCGGATCGAAACCGTGTGCTATATCGTCGCGTTCGCGCCGACTGCTACCTGTTGTAAACCATCCGCTTGTAACCGCCGTCCGAGAAGAAATCGCGACTCCGCGACTTGATAGCATCACCGAAGCTAAAAGGTTAGAGTTGCAGAGATCTAACGGTGAAAGTACGTAAGTTGAGATACCTGGTGATAGGGATATGCAGGGTTGTAAGCCCGACGTACTCTTCTGTTACTAGACGTACTCTTCTGTTACTAGACGTACACACCTACACTGTGGAGTTTGAAGGGTAGTTGCCCGACATTCCATTTGACCGACGGAGATCCTATTGTTTGGTATAACGGGTGGTTTGCCCAGATTACTAACGAAGGAAATCCACCTACACAAATTTACACAAACACTACAACACAACACACCTCGACAAACGTACCAGCGACCGCCAGATACCTGTAATTAAAACCTCGTCGGAAGATTAAGCTGAACACCTCGTTAACGCCGTTAATCCAGTAATATAGAAACGTAACCGTAAACACTAGACGTGTCCGTCAGTATTAAATAACCACCTGTAAAGTAAACAAACCACCACCGCCGCCACCGTAAAAACGTAAGTTGCACCTTTGACAAGTACTAAGATTGTTACCCGTAAACCAGAAACTATCTGATAGTTTCTTGTGTTAAATAAGTCAAATCGTGATTGTTAGACGCGAAAAAATTTACTTTAAACTAGAAAACGAAGGTTTTATATTTTAAAAACGGCCAACATAACAAAAGCTTTTATTTTTATTTTTGTTTAAATAAAAACCGGTATACTAAAATTAATCTCGTAAGAGGAAACAAATAATACGCCGCTACCGTACACCAGCTACCTAAATAAACAAAAAGCTTTCATTTAGCTAAAGATCGTACATTAAATGGAATGTAAATGTGAATGAGTTTATTTTCATAAGAAAAGCAGGTATAAAATTATATACTTATAACCGACCGCTTTAAAATATTGATTATTTCTTTAAAGGCAGAGTATTGAACTCAGTGTCTTATCGCGCACGTGTTTATACCGCGTTATCTGGCTACCTGCTTCTGTATTTTATACAGGGACGTATTTAGGTAAAATTATTTATTTATTTCGGAAATTAACCAGTATAAATTGAAACAGTTCAAGGACGAAAACTAAAAGTCAAAACCCCCAAACCTTCTATTAATGTTACATTACAGAAACTCCAGAGGACCACCTAACCATTAGTACCTGGACGAAGGATGTCTACTTAAAGATACCGAAGAGGGAGGTGGCGTTACCGTTACAATTTGGCACCCGAGAGCATGGGTCACAGTCCCGTACATTTACCTGTATCTATAGCTTAGTTAAATAATTTAAATAACCATATAATATAGAAGTGTAATATAAATAGGAAATAAAGTTATATATATATATATATATATATATATATATATATATATATATATATATGAACCTTTGTAATCTATTTGTTCAACGCGTTGAGAGCCTGAATAACGAACCCCGATCCTTATTTTGCAAGTACAAAATTCCGACTGAGCTAGAAAAGGGAAAAGTGAGAATTATTCATTAGTAGTAATACACTCAACAGTCAAACAGCTAAGCCATCAGCGCGTTACATTTGGCACCCGAACGTGCGGCTCCGAAAAAAAAACACATTGAACAATAGATAAATTCTGTTACAGAAACAACCGAGGAACACTAGAAGCCGGGCAACACTAAATTAATTTTGTATATATATTTTTTCAGGAATACTAACAAATTATTTCAGAATGAGTATACCAAAGAATACAGAAGAAACGGACACGAAGGTAGGATGGATCTATCACCTGAAGAAGGAAGAGTTAACGGAAGAAGCCCGTAAATATAAACTGGAAACTGGTGGAAACGTCGAGGCACTAAGAGCTCGTTTAGTGAAATACATACGCACCGGAGAAGGTCAAGTCACCGCACACACATCCACAATTGTTACACCCACCGTTCAAATACCGTCACCACCGACAGAAAATCTTACCGGCCACCCAGAAACTAGACGCGCAGACGTTTGCGATCGTATACGCAAATGGGGTGTAAAATATGATGGGATAAGTGACCCGATTTCGTTCCTTGAAAGAATCGAAGAATTGCAAGCATGTTACAACATCACAGACAACGATCTTTTACTCGCACTCCCGGAGCTATTAAAAGAACCAACCTTATTGTGGTACCGAAATAATCAAAGATCCTGGACCACCTGGCAAGACTTTCTTAAAAGTTTTAGATTACAATTCTTACCGCCACGTCATCAATTCAAATTGGAAGAAGAGATAAGGAACAGATTGCAAAGACCACGAGAAAAAGCTTCTGAATATGTTACAGCCATCCTGACACTAACGCGACGTCACGGAAACATGTCCCGGAAGCTCAACTACAGCGAATCTACGATAATCTGAAGGTAGATTACAAATATTACATAAGACAGCACGATTTTACTGACCTGACCGGACTCCTGGAACTAGCTACGCAATTTGAAATGCTACCACCACCAACGCATTATCCGTCTCCCAGCTATAACCGACCGAAAGTACATTTCAGCGGCGTAACTCCTGCAACCGATAAACCACCAGCCCGGTCCCCTGAAACTACCGTTGTCACCGTAAGAAGACCAGCACCAGAGACGACCCCGTACAATAGACAAGACGTCTGTTGGCGATGTGGAAAACCAGGACACCTGAAGGTTCATTGTAGAGGTCCCTTCAAGGCATTTTGTTCTAGATGTGGAAAGACAGATGTGTTATCCCGTGACCGCCCCTGCCCGAAGTCGGAAAACTGTGCACGCCGGTAAAGACCAACCAGGAAACTTTAATCACCCCGGCCTCCAGACCTGGAAAGAGAGTGTCCTCGACCGAATGGCACGCTTGGCTACAAACCGTGGCACAATTTAACCAGAGAAAACCAGATGAATGGTCACACCGTCCCTCTGACGACAGACTATTTCTCAAGATTGTAATCTTTAATACACCCGTTAATGCATTAATCGACACCGGAGCATCGAGAACGTATATAGGAGAGAAAGTAAAGAACTTGTTGATCACTAACCAACTATATCCGAGCACGCTAAAAACCGCAACTGTACGCCTGGCTGACAGTTCACTCGCAGAAACCCACGGCTTGTACATTTTCCCCGCCGACATAGAGAAACAAACGCTCCAGCTACCAGGTTATTACATACCGCATTTGTCCACCGACATCGTGATCGGATTAGACGTACTTGAACATCTCAAGGCCGCTATCCATGTACACCAGAAGCAATTAGAAATTTCAGGAATACGGATCCCATTGCAAAGCTCCGTCCAAGGAGGCTTGAGCGGAATCCAAGGACTAGAAAAGGACCAGCTGCCCTTGCTCAATGAATTTATAGAAGAAAAATTAGGAAAATTCTTAAACGTGAAAGGAAAAGCCAAGGACGTTATACACCGGATCACACTATTACCTACGGCACTCCCGATAAAACAACGGTATTATCCCCGCAATCCAGTCATGCAGGAGATAATTAACCAAGAAGTTGACCGGATGCTAGAAGAAGATATAATTGAACCGTCTCGCAGTCCTTGGAGCTCCCCCGTCGTATTAGTCAAAAAACTTGCAGACATCAAACTGCAGAAAGTCGATGACAGCCGCCAAATGCCGCCGCCCGCACAACAGCCGCCGAGAGGACAATCAGCACGAAAACGCCGAAACCGCCGTCGCATCGGAATCTTCACCCCCACAGGCACCAGAATCAAGGTAAAGAGGACGGACGTCGAAAACCCCGACGAAAGGAGGGTATGTAAAGGGGCGCCGTCAGATATCCCGATTTTTTATTATTTTTAATTAGTTCCCAAAGTTTATTAGCAAGACGCCGTCCTTTATAAAAATTTTCCTATCATGATTAATTATTTGCTAAGTAAAATACCAGTACTGATTCACGGAATTTAGTAAGATAACGTGACGCGCTAAATGCACAGATGCAAGCCATTATAAAAATTCGTAGAAGTTCTAGTAAAAGTTAAACAGATTTCATAACGTTGCATAAAATTGCACAATAATTAATCATGCATCCTCCCTCCAGACGTAAAATCCTAAAAACCTTTAAAAGTTTGTATACGTCAGAGCATCTTCCACCAATACGGGCTTACGGAAGCTCACCAAAAAAGTTTCGTAACCACCCTCGCGAATTCTATATAAAAACGCGGCACGCGCTGCTGAAAAAGAGTCTTAAAGAAAGAAATCCTTTTTCAATCTCACTCGTTACCAGAAGCTCTCTACGAGAAGCACGCTACCAGAAGAATTCGAATCGAAACCGTGTGCTATATCGTCGCGTTCGCGCCGACTGCTACCTGTTGTAAACCATCCGCTTGTAACCGCCGTCCGAGTAGAAATCGCGACTCCGCGACTTGATAGCATCACCGAAGCTAAAAGGTTAGAGTTGCAGAGATCTAACGGTGAAAATACGTAAGTTGAGATACCTGGTGATAGGGGTATGCAGGGTTGTAAGCCCGACGTACTCTTCTGTTACTAGACGTACACACCTACACTGTGGAGTTTGAAGGGTAGTTGCCCGACATTCCATTTGACCGACGGAGATCCTATTGTTTGGTATAACGGGTGGTTTGCCCAGATTACTAACGAAGGAAATCCACCTACACAAATTTACACGAACACTACAACACAACACACCTCGACAAACGTACCAGCGACCGCCAGATACCTGTAATTAAAACCTCGTCGGAAGATTAAGCTGAACACCTCGTTAACGCCGTTAATCCAGTAATATAGAAGCGTAACCGTAAACACTAGACGTGTCCGTCAGTATTAAATAACCACCTGTAAAGTAAACAAACCACCACCCGTAAACCAGAAACTATCTGATAGTTTCTTGTGTTAAATAAGTCAAATCGTGATTGTTAGACGCGAAAAAAAATTTACTTTAAACTAGAAAACGAAGGTTTTATATTTTAAAAACGGCCAACATAACAAAAAGGTTTTATTTTTTATTTTTTTGTTTAAATAAAAACCGGTATACTAAAATTAATCTCGTAAGAGGAAACAAATAATACGCCGCTACCGTACACCAGCTACCTAAATAAACAAAAAGCTTTCATTTAACTAAAGATCGTACATTAAATGGAATGTAAATGTGAATGAGTTTATTTTCATAAGAAAAGCAGGTATAAAATTATACACTTATAACCGACCGCTTTAAAATATTGATTATTTCTTTAAAGGCAGAGTATTGAACTGAGTGTCTTATCGCGCACGTGTTTATACAGCGTTATCTGGCTACCTGCTTCTGTATTTTATACAGGGACGTATTCAGGTAAAATTATTTATTTATTTCGGAAATTAACCAGTATAAATTGAAACAGTTCAAGGACGAAAACTAAAAGTCAAAACCCCCAAACCTTCTATTAATGTTACATTACAGAAACTCCAGAGGACCACCTAACCATTAGTACCTGGACGAAGGATGTCTACTTAAAGATACCGAAGAGGGAAGTGGCGTTACCGTTACAATTTGGCACCCGAGAGCATGGGTCACAGTTCCGTACATTTACCTGTATCTATAGCTTAGTTAAATAATTTAAATAACCATATAATATAGAAGTGTAATATAAATAGGAAATAAAGTTATATATATATATATATATATATATATATATATATATATATATATATATATATATGAACCTTTGTAATCTATTTGTTCAACGTGTTGAGAGCCTGAATAACGAACCCCGATCCTTATTTTGCAAGTACAATACAACCTTGATTCTTTTAGGGTCTATTATTCATAACATCAACACATAGAACAACTAACTAAATAAATAAGCATTTTTCACACTCCTCTCCGGTACAGCCCTAAGTTCATATATGTACCAATCACAGTTTTTCAATTGATACAACTGCTAACAGTTCAGTGGGGCGCTCATAAATTTCAATGCTAGTTTGAATTCTAGCTTTTCGAATTTCTCCATCAGGGCCAGTTACAACGAGCCCTTTGGCACAAATAACTACAATGTCTCCTTCGTTAATGGTAGGAATTTGTTTTTACCACTTAGGGCGCAATAATAGTTGAGGTAAGTACTCCGTTACAAACCTTCGCCAATAATGGTTGGCAAATTGTTCTCGATATAAATAATTTTTTTTAAATATTTTTTCGTTAGTCTCAAGAGATCATACAGGTTTGTCACCGTTGGAAGATCCAATCAGGAAATGGTTGGGTGTGAGAGATTCTGATTCCTCACTGTATAGTGGTAGATATGTCAGAGGTTTTGAGTTAACTATGTTCTCAGTCGCAGTTAGAGAACAACTTAGCAGTGGATCAGTTGGTGTACGTATCGGCAAGACATCATATAAGACTGATTTAACAACCCACGCTCCTTACATATGTGGTGATAATGGAGCATTAAAATGGCATGTAATTTCCGGACTTACAAAGTGGTTAGCGACTAAATTATGATTCAATTTTTTTAGTTCTTCACGAAGTATACGTTCGGTTGCTACAAAATTAGTTCTTTGATCGCAATATATATGTCTAGGATGCCCTCTTCTGTCCATAAAACCTTTAAAGCTGAGGATACAGTTATCAGCATCTAGTTTATACGCCATTTCTAGATGTACTGCTTTAATAGTCAAACAGGTGAATAATACTCCCCAGCGTATTTCTATTCATCGTCCAATCTTTACAGTAATTGGATCAAAATAATCGACACCAGTGTGAGTAAATGGAAATGCAAAGGCTGCAATTCCACAATCAGGCAAAGGAGACATTTCAGGTGGTTCAGGTTAGCTGAATTAATTTTACAAGTTTGGCATTTTTGACGTACCTTGATCAGCGTTCTCCTTAATCTTGGAATATAATACAGCTATCTAATTTGGTTTACAACTGTTTCATGGTTATGGTGAAAATACAGTGGTAGTGTTGGACTATTAGAAATGTAAGATAGCTATCACGTGGTAAAATGATAGGTCTTTTAAAGCCAAAGTCTATACAGTTGGCAGCGTCTAATCGTCCTCGAACACGAAGAATTCCAGTTTGATCTAAGTATGGAGATAGTAAATACTACTTAATTTGTGTACAGTAGCTTTCAACGTAGTAGTTTCTTTTTTCTGTAAAAGGTTCATTTCTTCAGAGTAATATTGCTTTTGTACAATCCGAATTTAGGTGGTTCGTGATAAGTTTAATTCTTCTGAGTTCAAAATATCAGTTGGTTTAGATTGTCCTTGGCATAAAGCCTGTATACAATTTATAAATCTGTATACGTAAGCTACCGTTCGTAATAATCTAGTATACTTTCTAAATATTTTGAAGCAAATCAAGGGAATATTACTGTCATTCGAAATTTCAGAGACGTTAATTTCTTTTGTTGTAATATCAGTGGCTCAGAAAGCTGTAGTCTTGGTTAAAAATTCTGGACCCTTCAACCATAGATCTGTTGCTTTTAAGACTAGCGGCCTAGCCAATTTTGTAGCCATATCGGCAATATTAAGTTTACTAGGTACATACCTCCAATTTGATACCATTTAATTATCTTGAATTTCTGCAACACGGTAGGCAGCATATTTACAGAGTCTTCTTGGATCTTCAGTAGGAATCCAGCTTAAAACAATTACTAGATTTGACCAGTAAATAATATCATGGATTGTAATTGTTATATGCCGGCTTATAGTTTTCGCAAATCTAGCACCTAGAACTGCACTATTGAGTTCCATTCGAGGTATTGTTTGTAGCTTTATAAGTGCAACTTTTCTTTTTGCATCAACTAAAGAACATTCTATATAATTCTGTTTACTAATCCTGAGGTAGACAACAACTGCACTACCATTTTCACTAACATCAACAAATACATGCAACTGTACAGAGCTGTCTTCCCAGTTATGAAAATTATTTAAATAACAACGTGGAATCCAGAGATTTTCTATTTCTGGAAAATGTCGTAACCGTGTAGCCATTTCTTATTTTGATCGTCAGTCATTGGTTCATCCCAGGTAATTTTACTCCTCCAAATTTCTAGTACAAGGATTTTGAGATTTACCAAAAAATGAGAGATAAGACGCAGTGGATCATAGATGGACATCAGAATTCGTAATACTTCTATAGGTTTTCTAAAACATCCATATTACCTTTGTTATATTTTAGCGAATATACGAAGCAATCTGAGTCGAGGTTCCACCACATGCCTAAAACCTTGTCTGTGTTACCTTCAGATTCCACATCCAAATTTATCTTGGCAGGATTATGACTGTACGAATTCAGCATGTACATTAATTTCTTCGAATTTGAATGCCAGTTTCTTATTTAAAAATTGGCCTTGGAGTGGATAAAGGCTACTTGCTTAGCTATTTCTATTGCTTCTACTTCCGTATCTGCCGAATCCAGGAGGTCATCTACATAACGGTTATTTACGATAGAATCTACAGCTCTAGGATAGTCAGATAAAAACTGTCTAGCATTAGTGTTCTTTACATACTATGCACAACTAGGGGAACAGACAGCTCCAAATGTCATTACCGCCAGAACGTATGTTTCTAATGGATTATCTGCATGTCCCTTACGCCAATAGAAGCGTTGTACATCTTGGTCCTCTTTTCTGCTACTTACACGAAGAAACATTTCTTTTATGTCAGCACTGAAACCTTGTCTAAATCGAAGTATGTTACCGTATAAATGGTCACTAGGACAAGGTGACAGATAAACCTGGTTTTTGCACGGCTAGCTCGGCGTGGGGGTGAGGGTCTAGCGGGAAGAGCAGTCTCGTCTTACGCTATCTACCAAAGTCGAAATCGGGAAAATGTCACAATAGGTTCCGGTAGGCGCCAGGATATTCCAAAAGAACACACCAGGGTGTTTTGAAATGCGAATTAAACGACGGTACGTAGTGGTCCGAATACCCAACTTGTTGATCCAGGAGTCCGCAATACTGCTTCACCTGAAAGGCTTCAAAATCTGCACCTTAAACTGATCAACTTACCACCGTGCAGCAATATTCAAATTCAATACACAATAGAAATCTCTAAGTCTCCTCTTCGTTAAATTACTAATCTTCCTTAAACAAATCAACCTAACACATACTAAACTGACTTCAATTCGTTTACGACGCTTTTCTAAACTGGTAAATTACGTTACGTTAACTTAATCTTCTATCAAAAACAAAAAAAACAGAACTCCAAACCTCTCTCGTTAGAACTCGGTGACGCTTCCTATTTGAACAATATATCAACCCCCTTTGTGAAAGTTTAATATTAAAATAACTACTCCACAATAGTAACTAAGATAAACATCTATTAACTCAAAATGAAACAATTAAAAATTTAAATTTAAACAGCATGTCAATTTGTATAAAATGGTAATCGTCTATTCAAAGAAATTCTACAAACTTGAATTACGTTCGTACGCAAATCTTACAAAAAAAAAACAAATGAAAAAATGAGGGAAGATTTTATCTACCTTCATGCGTAAAATATTAATGGTAATCAAATCACCTGAAATAGCTTCTAAATAGACAAGGGAAACTGTCTAAGAACGTTACCAATGATACAATAAATTCAAAAATAACTACTTCCAACAGGTTCCTTCGTTAACACACATTACATAAAATATTCCATATAAAACACAACTAAATCTTATTCTCAAAGGTCGCAAGACCAACAAACAGAATATAAATTGAATTACCTAGGTCACACAGGCAAATAGGAGATGATCCTTGCTCCGTGAAAGCGTCGTGTAAGACTCGAGCGGGCTACGGTCCTCGATGTTACTGCTTGGCGTCGACAAAGCTGACTTGCCTCAGGTCGCTACCACGTATTCAACTTGCTTTTTAAATTAATTTACAATAATGTCTCGTAACTTATTGGACCAGCATTAGCTAGTTTAATTATAAACAGAACAATCTTAAATCGTGTGTGTGGTTGGGTGTTCGTTCACTACGTTCACTTAATTCTTAGGAAAGGGGTTCTCTAATTATATCTCGTTGATCACGAAATTTAATAGTCCTCGGGTTCGCACTACAAAAAAAAACACGAACCAAACTTCTATTATAAACGCACTCGAAGATGCCGTTATTCTCCAATAAACTAAATTAATGAGCGGCCCGGTTGAAATGTTACTTCCCAAAAATATCCCAAACTTGATTATATTCGACTTATCTTGCAAGTCTTCAACGCTACTTAAATAAATTTCACTAGGAGCTCGCACAGTGATGAAACCGCAAATTCCGCTAATTCGAACGACTTCCCACACGCACACACGACTTCACGCGTCAAAAGCTTAAGACCGAGTCTTCTTTTCTTTTAGAATCACTTTTTCGCCATATTAAAAAAACGTTTCCCTCCATACAAATTCAATTACACAAACCAATCAACCATTTTAATTTTAAAATTTCCACCCCCCTAAATATACGATGATATCTCGACTGAAGGCGAAGGAACTGCTACGTTCACATTTCTCCTTGACGTGACCCAGAAATGTTGTTGTATAGGTGCAACCAATCGCCCACCCATATTACTTGTATGGATGGAGACCGATATTCCGACTCTCCAATTGTTCCTCTGCACGAATGCGACAGTACAGCACCAATGCGATAATAACACTTCTTTGTAATGAAATTATGTAACAAAATTAAACGAGTTTATCTTAATAAAACCTCAAAAACTTCACTGACTTTTCTTAATGAAATTACGTAACTACACAAAAAATACGTAATTCCTATCTACAATGACTAAAGACAATGCACAATTACGCATTCCTAAAACTCCTTTACATACAGCGTGACCCATTCAAGCAAAATATTCATTACCTACAGTAAGTTTCTAAACTAAAAAAAAGAAAAGATTCGGAATCTAACTAAGTGAATAAAAATTACAAATAAAAAAAAATTACCCAATACGTATACAAGGTGTTCAAAATACCCTGATAAGTAAGACCCCCAACAAGGACGTTAGTTGTCATCTCCTGGTAGCAACATAGAGTTAAGAGAAATTCCGTTTACTGTGGCTGCTGCATCCCAAATTATTCTAATTTTTCTAGGTTTATTTGGATTAAAAACTGGAAATATAGGAAGATGCCATATGTGCTCCTGTTTATGACTAAATTCTTCTTCTGAAAGTTTTCTAATATATTTCTTTTCCAAGAAGTCTTCCAACTGTTGATTTATCCTGACACCGATCTCGGGATTGTGTTTAAATCTTTTTTTCTAAACATTGTAAACTTTGAAGGGCCATATATCTACTGTCAGGTAATTTTAGCGAAGAATGTTTCCAGATTAAACCAATTACATACTGATTTCGTGTTTTAATTAATGTGGACTGCATTCATTCAGAAGCTCTTTTTAATTCAGCTGAGGCAATAGTGTTTACTAGACTAATACTAAGGCTTCTATCGAAAAGTATTTTTTCACTTCATCATGGAGTTCCTTATCGTTACATTGAGATTTCGCACATTCACATACATGGTAATTGTAGTTATGTTCGGGAATATCTCGTTTAAGTTGTGCAAATACTGTACAACCTAATCTATATTTAGCTGCAATAGGTCGACCATCTCCACCTTCTTTTACCTTCAACGATAAAGCTAAGTCCCAGTTATCTAATCCTATTAAAATTTGTGGATTAGTATTTTGATAAGACTGAAGGAGCAATCTACAGTGAGTTGAGAAATATTTACAGACTGAAGTGTGAGACTCAACCTCTTCACAGCACGAGCGGAACGGAAATCGAATTGTTTTGCACCGTGAAAATCTGTAATTGAAAATGGGACTTTCTGCGACTGAGTTTCTATTCGTTATTGTGCACCAGTCCCCTTTAAACATAATTGTTCGATTTCCCCATGAAGGTCTGTTTCGCAATATCTTAATTAAGCGTGGTAATAGAATAACCTTCATCAAGAGAAGCATATGTATTTCCTTCTTTGTTATCATTTCTTAGTTTTACAGGTAAAATTCGAAATCTTGTATATGATGAAGATGTTTGATGACAGACGTTGATCTCAGAGTTCGATTGTTCTGTATGTGGGCCACTACTTGTCGATGGTAATATTACTGGAGCCATTGTCTCGTCATGTAGAAGTGGGTAATATTTTTGAATACAACGCGGCTCAATGCATTTTATTTCCATTTTTCTTTTGTAGAACATTTTTTAAACTTCTCACAATCTTTTTTACAGTCTCCCTGACATATTTTGCAAAGATTCTGTTTAGCTACATTATCGCCTAGCACATGTGGAGTACTACTAGGAGTCGAATCATGAACATGTGATTTTCCACAAGAATGAATTTTACTGGTAATTTCCAATGTGGGTAGGGATGTACAAATGTTCGTAGCTAAAGTATACAACCAATCAGAAAATTGCTTTAATCCATATGTTTCAAGTGTACTCCTGTGTACTGTCCAATTTACTCTTATTTGTGGAGGTAATTTGTCTAGAAGTTCATTCATCAAGGTAGGATTATTAGATATTCACTTAAGGTATCAGCTTTCAAAGAAACGCATAGGTTTCAATTGCAAGTGAAAATTCCACTGTGGATTCTAACCGTCTTAGGCGAAGGCAACCGACGAATATTTTTTATTCGGGCTTCCATAATTTGTGCCGGTCTCCCAAAGAGCATCTTCAAAGTGGCACATTTTGGTAAAATGAGCAAACTGGAGACTGTTGATTTAGCGACACCTTTTAAACTATTTTGTAATCTTAACAAATTTTCACTATAGCTAAATCCGCATAGCTTTATTGAGTATTCAAAGCTGCTTATAAACATCGGCTATTCGTGTAGATTCCCATTAAAAACTGGAAGTTCTTTTGAAGTAGTTTTCCTAGCAGCACACTGTTGAGGACTAAGATTGGGTTGTTTTATAACATCTTTGTAATTAAAAGGATATATCTGACTATTGTTTATTGAAGTTGTAGGTAGGTCTGGATAAATTGCATTAGCATTATTAGTTTTCGTAACCTGTGTTGCGTTGACAGATGTAATTGCATTATTGGATGCAATACCTTTTTCTATATGCAACGATAGTTGTGATAAGTCTTCATCATCAATATCCTGACTGTCTTCGGAATCTTTGTCATCTAATAGTAACCGGGTCTTCTCTGCCAACTCTCTTTCTTTCTTTAGTAATTCTCTTTCTTCTTGTAAGAGGTTCAATTTAAGACTTCTTTTACTACTATGACTGGAGTTTTCATTACTTTTTAAACTAAAAGCATTTGTTTATGCCTTTATGATGACATAGAAGCATCATCTTTGTTTTTAATGGCGCAAGGAGGACACATCCAGTTATCATCTTCTGCCACTCTATCATTTACATTAACACATTCATAACAGCACCAATTCTTGCATTTGGTGCATTCAACCATATCTTTTTCTCTATAAGGTCTTCTACAAATGGGACATTGATCTTCTTGGGTTCTTCCACCAAAGGCCATTTTGTAAACCAAGTCAGATAATATTTGTAATAATCGTATAAATTGTGTCCTATGGCTAACTGGATGGTTAATGCTTCAAATTGAATGTTGTCTAGCTTCAATTAAGCCTTGAATGTTGATTTCAACTATAATTGTAGTTGACACGATGTGATATTTTTGAGAATTGTTGGAAATACGATAAGGCAAATTTTTGCAGTAATACTTTACTATACAATAAATACAGAAAAAAAAAACTCAAAAATAGTTGCTCTTTTAGTTCAAGACTGGAACCCGTTTTGACAAATTATTTTTTTCTATCTTACGCGACTTTGTCACTCTCAACCTTGATCCTTTTCGGGTCTATTATTCATAACATCAACACATGGAACAACTAACTAAATAAATAAGCATTTTTCACAAGAATGATTATTTAAAGTGAATCTATATTAAGATGTGATCAAACATAAAAATTGAAAAAAAAAACAGTTTTTAAATAAGAAAATGTAAACTTTCACCATTATTACACATAATAAAACACTTATCTTTTTTGGGTTTTTTAATGGTGTATTTTAAATTATACAATCAAAACTTTTCGATAACACTTACAGTTATTTTCGTCAGTAGTAATATATATTAAAATTGTGTCAACACCTTTAACAGTTTGAATACATATTACTACTGACATAGATATATATTGTATAATTTAAGATACACCATTAAAAAACCCAAAAAAGATAAGTACTTTATTAGTTTTAAAATAAAGTTATTCTAATATCTGATGATATAATTATTACCAAGTAGCTTTTGAGTTAAAAATACTTAGAATCATATTTCCCACTAAATACAGATGTAAAATACTTTCAAATTTGCAGTAAAATCGGATCCATTAATCGGTCAATGTGATTCATAGTGTAACCTACAAGATACAAGTAATTTCCAATTACTGAGTACTTATACAAATAGTTTAAGGTGCACTGAAAATATGCCTATTTACCTCTTTATTAAAAGTAAATTGCTTAATTTCCAAAAAATAACATGTATATTTTTGCACGATTGAGCTTTTCCGTTTATGTACCATATCTGTTTTAAACACAGGATATGTTTACTGGTTGCGAGGCGCAACTCGTCGGTAAGTATTTTACTTACCGACGTCTTTTACTTACCAACGTAAAATTATGTAGGTGTAATAAAATACTTATCTTTTTTGGGTTTTTTAATGGTGTATTTTAAATTATACAATCTAAACGTTTCGATAACACTTACAGTTATCTTCGTCAGTAGTAATACATATTAAAATTGTTAAAGATGTTGTAAACAATTTTGTCAAAGTTGAAAAATTAAAATATAAACATCAGCCTGCTATTAATATTGCAGTTTGAGAAACGTATAAAGCCAACTATAGAATTAAATTTTAGTAAAGAATAACTAGGTCATTAAGAATTAAATATTGTTAAACTGTCTTAAAGATGACAAATCAGAACACTCTCTAACGGCGAGAGCTAACAATGAAAAATGTCACCCAAAAACATATTTAACAAAATTTAATCAAATTATGATGTAAGAGTAAAGTTGTGAAAAACTTCAATTTCAAAATGATAGAAGCATTCACAAGTATAAACATGACATCAAATAAAATAATCCAGTTAAATCTAACAAAGAGATATCTTTGTCAATAAGTGCAAGTGTTATTAACAATGAAAAGCATAATGCAGAACGTTTTTGGTAATTTTTTAATTTTAATCTTAATTTCAACTACTTATGTTAAATTATAGTGCTGTGGTAATTTAACATAATTATATTGGTAAAGCATTTGCTTCAAGGTCTAGGAAAAACACAACAAAAACATTCAGTTTGATATAGATATGTAGATGACACATTTGTTATTTGGAAACATGGAGAAGAGGCTCTGCATGAGTATTTGGTTTTTATAAATGGTATACATCCTAGTATTCAGTTTACCATGGAAAAAGAAGCTAATGGAAGTTTACCATTTCTTGACATATTAACATCTAAAAATAATAATTCACTATCTTTTAAGGTTTACAGAAAGCCGACACACACTGATAGATACCTTCATAAATTATCCAACCACCATCCACGTCAAAAAATGGTGTAATTAAATCTTTAGTAGATCGAGCAGAACGGATTTATGACCCTGAATTTTTGAAGGATGAATATAAATATTTAACAAAATCCTTACAAGATAATGGATGTTCACTTACAGGAATTAATAATGTTATTACACCTTTAAGACGTAACCTTAAAGAAAAACCAGTTCTTAAGGTTGGTACTGCTTTTCTTCCTTTTATAGCTAATGCTACACATAGAATTGAAAAATCTTAATTAAATATGGCATTAGGACTATTTTTAAACCTACAAGAAAACTTAAACAACATTGAAGATCACCTAAAGATGTGTCAAACCCATTATCATTTTCCGGAGTGTATAAGTTATCTTGTTCATGTGGAAAAGTATACATTGGAACCACAAAACGTAGCTTTGATACAAGATGTAAAGAACATATCAGATTTTGTAGATTAGGTCAACCAGAGAAGTCTGCGGTGGCTGATCATGCTTTGAACAATCTAAATCATGACATTCAATTTGAAAATATGGAAATACTGTCAAGACAAACTCATTATTATGTTCGTTTGCAATGTGAAGTTATTGAAATATACAAACACCCTAATAATTTTAATAGACAAGAAGAAAATGTCCGTTTAAATAGGTTTTGGCATCTTATAATTAAAAAAAGGCATAATGATACGTCTTAATTTTTGTTTTAATTGACTTTTGGTATGTCTAGATTTTTTGCTGTGTTTTGCCTAGACCTCGAAGCAAATGCTTTACCAATTATATGTTAAATTACCACAGCACTATAATTTAACATAAGTAGTTGAAATTAAGATTAAAATAAAAAAATTACAAAAAACGTTCTGCATTATGCTTTTCATTGTTAATAACACTTGCACTTATTGATAAAGATATCTCTTTGTTAGATTTAACTGGATTATTTTATTTGATGTGATGTTTAAATTTGTGAATGCTTCTATCATTTTGAAATTGAAGTTTTTCACAACTTTACACTTACGGTCTCCGGCCGTCTCATGGCCGTCGACTGGTAAACGTCCCTTACTGTTCTTGATACTCAGTGCACTATATATATTTGAAGTTGTGTAAATTATCAGCTGTTCAAACTGCTTACTAACAGACACGTAAGAGTCAAGGCTAGACTTACGTTTCAAAAATCTTAAACCGTACGTATCTCAGCGATGAATCATAAGACACATCTCGCAATTACGACTATATTGTTCTTTCTGTAAACTTTTTAATTGCTCTTTTCCACTGAAGGATTTACACGTTGGAGGCACCTCAGAAACACTTTAAAAGAATATGAGTCATCAAAAAATCACATTCAATGCCAAATGTCTTCGATTGAATGTGGCCAACGATTACAATATTCTAAATCTACTGACAATGACTCACAAAGGCTTATTGCTGCAGAAACAAATTATTGATATGAGGTGCTTCTACGTATTGTGTCAACAATAAAAATGTTGCTCAAAATTGTTTAGCTGCTAGGGGTACCAGTGACAAACCTTATGATTTTAATAATAGACATTTTTTACAAATAATTCAAATACTTGCTCAATTTGATCCAATAATAGAAGAGCATGTTCGAAGAGTTTTTAAAAAACCGGAAGCTAAAGTACACTATTGGAAAAGATAACCAAAACGAACTGATTTATCTTTTACATTTAATAAAAATCACATTATTGACGAAATTAAGAAATCCAAATATTGTTCCATTATTCTAGATTGTGCTCCTGATGTCAGTAAGATAGAGCAAATGACAATTTTAGTTAAATATGTCTCCATTGACCAATCTAACCTCAATGATATTATGCTGCCATGTAGTAGCCACTCATTAAATTTAGTCGTTAACGTTGGTAAAGGCATCCTTAGAAAATTTACTTTTTTTACCTTTTTTGCTTCGTCAACCTTTTGATGACCCTGCCAGTTAGTGTGACAAGTGGAGGAAGGAGTTTTTTTAAATTGAAAGTAATTAAAAATTTCTTATGTTCCACAACTAGCCAAAATCGGCTAAACGGTTTGGTTACATTAAGTATAGAACATGAACTAGCAGAGAAAATTAATCTTAAAAACATTATTCAGAAGTTTGCTGAATTGAAAGCAAAAAAAAAATGTTTTTTTTTCTGAAATCGGCATGAACGTTGCTAAACGCGGACTAATTTGAGTCACAAAAGTTTGATTTTAATGCCTAGGCATGAAAGTAAAACTTTCATGCCTAGTTATTTTTACTTTTCAAATTAGGTAGGTTGATATTTTTATAGAATAAAATAATAATAGACAATTTTGTCAAAAAACTTAATTTTTTAACAACGAAGTACTTAGGTATAAGAAATATTACTTGATATTAACTGTAATTGTTGAATTTTCAACATTTGAGATAATTATCCCCGGTAAAGCAGAATTTTTTAATGAAGAAACTACAGCAATATTTTGCTCGGAATTTTCTGTTCTCGACTCTTTCGAAATGACAACTCGTTAATATTAAGTTTATTAGGGACTGAGATACCTTCTTGAATCCTACTAGCGATTAAACGTATACTTTCTAACGATCATAAAGTGCCTTGCTTTATTAGTTTTTAAATCGGGAATTTTTACAATTAAAACAATACCCTTTTCTTCTATGTCACCAAGTATCATTTTTGTTAACTCGTCACAGCGACATGTACCCGCTAAACCAATAATTAATACAACCTAAAACGAATATAAGTATGACATCAATCGAAACACTTTTAATTATGACTGCTCACTTTCACCATTAAAAATTCATCAGGAGCTTATCGAAGAAAATCGTCTACTTCGCTTATTGTAAACACTCTGGACTTTTTGATTGGTATCCTGTCGATTTTCTTTCAAGATACGCTCTCAATTTTGGCAAATTACCTATGTTTAAGTTTTCTTTTACCAAAAGCATCGCTTTTAGCAGTGAGTAAGAACTCCAAAGAGTCGATGATTTGTATCTCTGGCTGCCTTCCGCAATGTATACCAGAAGAACGTCTTCAGTAACTTGTTTAATTTTTTTTTATGCTGCACCACTTTTTAAACGTTTCATATTCTTTCTCATACTAGTAGAAGACAGGTACTATCCCCACCGCTTTTTTACGTCACACGCACCGCCCCCCTGGGACACCTTCCCCTTCACTTTTTGTACTCGCCCACGTGGGAGGCGTATATTTTGAGGGTGGATCGGCTTCTTTTCGGGGGCTATTTTTAACCTTTGGGCGGTGTTGAGCCTCTAATTCGGCAATATTAAGAGCCTTTTTGGCTGTATACCCCTTGTAGGTTAGGCAATTGCGCGTGCATGCAGTATTCTATTGGAAGGATTAAAACTAGGCCACACCCCACCTTTTAACTGATTGGTCGTGCGTGCACCCGCCTCTCTGGCTTCTGATTGGTCCTTAGCCCCAACGCTCAGCCGCTGTGCTCTGATTGGAGGACTAAGTCTTTGTATTCTGATTGGTTATGGCGGCGAAATTTGAATTTGTATTCTAATAAGGGGCCCTAATGCTAACTTGTAATACACGTGTATATCTTCAAAACTTGTTCTCGGGCCTTCGCCCCTCTCGCAGCCCCCTGGTTGAAAATGGGGCCCTAACCTTATAAGTGCAGAAACTAGCTCTCGGGACTTGGCCCCTATCGTGGCCCCCTTGGTGAAATTGTATGTAGGTTCTAACCTAAAGACAGGTGTAGGCCTTCGCCCCCGTCATAAAAATTTGTATTATAATATGGCGGCCTTAATGCTAATTTTAAGACATGACTTGTATCAGGGTCTGCGCCCCGGCCCCCATTGAGTTAAAATTAATTTTTAGCGCCATCTAGTTGTATATAGACTAGCGAGTGTTTTCTGCAATAGAAGTTGATCATGCACACCTCTCTTCTTCTCTCTCTCGTTTATCCGTTTCTCTCTGTCTTTCAGCTCTTTCTGTCTCTCTCTCTCTCTCTCTCTCTCTCTCTCTCTCACACACACACACACACACACACACACAAACAAATCAATCAATCAATTAATCAATCTCAAACAAATCATGCTCGATCAAATCAATCAGATCAATCTCAATCAATCAATCAACCAAAATCAACAAATCATGTGTTACAGTTTGCGGAAATCAGCTTACAGTTCAAAACTGAATACATTAAAGTCTAAATTAAATATTACGTGAAATAATAAATAATTTCTACCCTAACGCAATGATGCTTTTTATATAAGCAGTCTTATAAGCTGGCAATAGGTCCCTTATTAGAATACAAGTTCAAATTTCTCGCAATAAGTAATCAGAATGTAAACACTTGAATACAAATCCAAATTCAAATTTCCCGCTAAGGGGCCAGGGGCTAGGACCCGAAAGTAAGTTGCGAAGCCCTATATGTGTCTTATAAGTAAGCATTAGGCCTCCTTATTATTACAATACAAGTTCAGATTTCCCCTCATAGATGGCGTCACAAAAAATTGAAATTTTTGGTCGAGGTGCGAGGGCCTGAAAGTAAGTTGCTAATACCTACATCTGTCTTAGAAGTTAGCATTATACCCCTTATGATAATACAGATTCATATTTCCAGTCATAACCTGCAGAGACTTAAAATACAAATACAAATTCAAATTTTCCGCCATTGGAGCCTCGACAAGGGACAGAGTCCCGAGAGCATGTTGCGCAGCCCTACACCTGCCTTACAAGTTAGCATTAGGCTCCTTATTTTTATAATACAAATTCAAATTTTCCGGCAAGGGTACCACGACAATACACGAAAGGCCTACGAACAAGTAGTGATCACGACAAGGGGCAAATGCCCGAGAACAAGTTGCAACACCCTACACCTGTTAGCATTATACCCCT
The DNA here is from genome assembly GCA_036346205.1 of Vesta saturnalis. Lineage (NCBI taxonomy): Eukaryota > Metazoa > Arthropoda > Insecta > Coleoptera > Lampyridae > Vesta > Vesta saturnalis. Next base: position 3,935,818 of record JARFJB010002209.1, on the reverse strand, counting down.
TATTATAATACAAATGTCCTGTCCTACAATCTCGGTTATGCTCGGGGAGGGTTGGAGTGGGATCGCCGAAACAGCCTTCGACGAAAGCCTTGCGTCGCTAAATTTTACTTATATAAGATATGATATCGCAAAGATCTGCGGTCATAACTCAACATGTTTCCGTAACTACACTATAGTATCTTCCCTAGGGGCATGTTTATAAATCTAAAAGCCCTTTTTCTACAGTTCATCCGAGACAGAACCTGTATGTAAAGCCATCTTATGTGATAGCATGGCATGCCCTTATCGGTAAAAATTCAAAGATTAAAAGAGACCGGGATACTTAACTTGATTATAACACTTTTTTTGACAGAGGTAATTCAGCCAAGATAGAGCTTGTATGCTGTATAGAGGCGTATACACCGCTATATTGAAGATGCTGTCTTGTGTGTATTAGAAAACGTGCTACTGATCCGGAGTTGAACAAAGAAAGATGTATGCGATACAGCTTCAGGGGCGAAGAAGAATTGAAAACCTATGTAGTATTTCAAGGTAGCGTGGCGAACTTAGCTAATTTTTAAGAATAATCCCATATCTGTGTAATACTAATGGTAAAATAAAATATTAGACATTAGCCCTTGCGTGTATTTAAAGTACAATTACTAACGGGTGCACATTATTATGAAGCAGCATCAGGATATTACATATTTTTACTACTTAATAAGCTATAATCGCTCAAGATGAAGCGGATGAAGAAAATGATTATTATTTCTCCTAATACTAGACCTTAATGTTTTTTGCAACAGCAAATTTTTAAATATTTTGTAAACACATTAATTAACACGACGCAACTTTCCAATCATAATGAAGTTGTACGTCTGTTAAATAACAAAATGCATTCCATAAAAGCAGTTTTATCAGATAGGTGAAATTTTTTAAATGTATGTTGTAAATAACCATCGTTTTTGTATATAAATTCTTAGCTCTAAGTAGCCTGCGAAAGGAAAATTTACCTTTCCCTTTCAGTAAGGTGATATAATTAGGTTTGTATATTTTACATTCTAAAATTAGTGATGCGAAAGCCAATAGTCAGTTTTATATCAACTATCCATAACTAAAAACGCAAAACGGTTTAATAAACTGTATAAAATTTTCAATATGTAGTTCGTTCTCCAGCGTAGTTATTATTAGAACAATCGAGAGGAAAACACATCTGAAGGTATGCGCATTGTTTTTTAATATATGTTTTACTTGCTATTGCTAACAAAAACGTCGATAAAGATTTTTAAATGTATTATTACTCCTATAGGATGACGTCATAAAATCAGATCTACAATAGCTGGTACGTATTCGTAATAGTAATTATTACTTTCCAGTCCTTTTAATGAAGTTTTTATAACTGTTAATGAACGTGTTTCTATAAAACAATTTTGTGTGTACGTAATTGAACGTGCAAATAAATCAGACATAATTTTCCGAATGTATAGGTGGTGACTGTTTAGAAAGAGAATCTGCCTATATAAAAAGCACGGCTGCATTAGGGTAGAAATTATTTATTATTTCATGTAATATTTAATTTAGACTTTAATGTATTCAGTTTTGAACTGTAAGCTGGTTTCCGCAAACTGTAAGACATGATTTATTGATTTTGGTTGATTGAGATTGATCTGATTGATTTGATCGAGCATGATTTGTTTGAGATTGATTAATCGATTGATTGATTTGTTTGTGTGTGTGTGTGTGTGAGAGAAAGAGCCAAAAAAGAGAGAGAGAGAGAGAGAAACGGATAAATGAGAGACAGAGAGAGAGAGAGAGAGAGAGAGAGAGAGAGAGAGAGAGAGAGAGAGAGACAGAGACGGATAAATGAGAGAGAGAGAGAGAGAAAGAGAGAAGTCTGCATGATCAACTTCTATTGCAGAAAACACTCGCTAGTCTCTACACAACTAGATGGCGCTAAAATCAATCTTAACTCAAAGGGGGCCGGAGCGCAGATCGTGATACAAGCCATGTCTTATTAGAATACAAATTTTTATGACGGGGCGAAGGCCCACACCTGCCTTTAGGTTAGAACCCACATACAATTGCACCAAGGGGGCCACGATAGGGTCCAAGTCCCGAGAGCTAGTTTCTGCACTTACAAGGTTAGGGCCCCATTTCCAACCAGGGGGTCGCGACAGGAGCGAAGACCCGAGAACAAGTTTTGAAGATATACACGTGTATTACAAGTTAGCATTAGAGCTCCTTATTAGAATACAAATTCAAATTTCCCCGCCATAACCAATCAGAATACAAAGACTTAGTCCTCCAATCAGAGCACAGCGGTTGAGCGTTGGGGCTAAGGACCAATCAGAAGCCAGAGAGGCGGGTGCACGCACGACCAATTAGTTAAAAGGTGGAGCGTGGCCTAGTTTTAATCTCTCCAATAGCCAAAAACAGCCAAAAAGGCTCTTAATATTGCCAAATTAGGGGCTCAACTCCGCCTAAGGGTTGAAAATGGCCCTCGGAATGATGCCGACCCTACCCTCAAAATATACGCCTCCTACGTGGTCGAATACAAAAAGTGCAGGGGAAGGTGTCCCAGGGGGCGGGGCTTGTGACGTAAACAAAGTGGAGGGGATAGTGCCTGTCTTCTATTCGACGTCTGCCTTGATTTTTTTGGAAGTAACTCCGCCACAGCAGCCATTGTAGCTTCTGTTATATTCATTTCAACATCGGTTTCGCAATCAAACTCACTTAGGGATATCGTTATTTATTGAAAATTCGCAGAAAGGAAACGCCAAATCGCGAACATTTTTTTACTAATTTTTGGTTTTATTTTTTTGGGCTAAAAAAAAGATAAGTATTTTATTGTGTGTGGTAATAGTGAAAGTTTATATTTTTATTTACTTGTCGTTAAGACAATACGCTTTTAATTGTTGATATACATTTGTTAAAGCTCTCTGATTAATTCAACTCTATTTTTTTAAATAACTTTAACAATTTTTAATAATTTTCAAAACGATTTCAGAAAAAATATAATACATCACGTAGCATGAAAGTGTTTTTTTTTTGACTCGGAGGCGTTGAAAAAATACTCGGATGCTAGCGCATCCTCGTATTTTTTTAGCAAGCCTCCTCGTCTAACAAAATGCCACTTTCATGCCGTGTAATGTAATATACTATTTTACGCGGTTTTGTTGTCATTTATTACAGTATTGTATTATTATAAGTAGTTTGTTTAATATGTTACGTTTTTTCCTTCTAATATAAAAATTGTTGAAATTTTTCATTCTTGGGTGACTTTTACTGTGAAGGCGAGGCGACATCTCAGGTTTTGTTACCTGCGGCCCTTCGTATAGATTTATACAGAATATAAATTTAGGAAGTCCAAAAGCTAAGTATTTTAATTAGTTACAATAATGATGAAAGTTTACATTTTCATAATTAAATTCTAGTTGAAAAACGCATTAGTACGATTTAATTTATGTATTATAAGAATGTATAGGTGTTAATCAGCTAATTTATTGAGACGTTATAATTACTTAAGTAATTATAACGTCTCAATAAATTTTTAAAAGTCCGTAATTACATAATTTATATCACTGGTGAAAGAATGATACCTTCAAATGGTTACGATTCGATACACCAAGAGCTTAAGTAGAAAAATTCTATTCGAGGAATGCAACACAATCTAAAATTTGCAATTGCTAAGTTAATAAAAAAATTTAATACGTGGTTGCATCAAGTAAATATAATTATAATTTTATTAGTACAAAGAATGAAGTGGTTACGTGTTCATAATTTCATATTCAAACATACAAATTGTAATCGTTAAATATCCAAATGCCCTACGTGAGTGTGTATTAATATAAGCAATTTACTACATTCAAATATTCTACCAAACGTGATAACATTTGCTGCGGCTGCATAGCAAAATTGGTTTTGTACGTGCTTATTTCCGCATACACTTTCCGGTTAACTTAATCTTCTCCGTCCAGTTTATTTAATTAAACTGGATTATCCAAATAACACAATACTAGGTATATCAGAGAAATTAATTGATAAAATGATTAATGTTTCTACATGTGCTATACTCACTTTGTACCGTTAACTAGTTGCCAATGTCCATCTGTTGGCGTCATATTTGTAGGAAACACTGGTAAATTGTTTTCAGTAAGTACGTGAGGTTTTACAGGTTGCGATTTATCTTCAACTGGGATTGGTGCAACGGGTGGTATGTGGTTACTAGCTAAAAGGGCAATAACGGACTCGTCAAGTGATTGTACTCCTCCAACTCGTAGTGATATGTAGTCATCGCTCTGTAACAATAAAATAAGTGATCTATTTTGCTAATATGTTGTTACACAGTATTGATATAATATAATTTAACAATTTGAATATTAAATCATGTTGATAAAATGTGATATATAAATTGAGTTGTTTCGTCAAAAATTTAGATAGGCAACTGCGTATACAATTGTGTGTTACAGTTGCGGCATAATATTTAATTTTTTTAGTAGTTTTCCGGGACCACGACTAACCCACTACCTACTGCTTCTTCAATTTATATGAATGTATATCATTTTTGCTTGCTCTAATTTTTTTTTCTTTCTTTTTTTGGAGTAGTTATTGTGTGTAAAACCTATATCGTCAGCGAATTGTGAAGTTTTTAAATTCAATTTTATACATCCTTTACATAAATGATATACGCTACGGAGTTTCTATAGGAGCCTATTGGAATTTTTTAATTCTTTTTTTCTTAGAGCATATACAGGGTGTTTAGGAACACAATTTAAAAATAATTTCAACTATATAGGGTGTTCATAAAAATTGATCCGGATCAAAGTTATGTATTTTTTAATGGAATACCCTGTATATTATATATTTTTTTGGAATCTACGAATAAAATAAAGGCAAGTTGCAATAGAATTCCCTATACCTAAAACCTACCGTTTCAAAGGTACCTATTTAATGATTTTTGAAATTACAGGCTTGAATTCAAAATTTATTTTTGCTAGGTTTATTATTATTGAAACAGCGTAGCCTCTGTCAGTACTTTGCAAAAGGGTTGTTGTGTAAGTCAGCATAAAATTTTATTTAGAAAATATACAGGGCACTCAAAAATCAAATGTCAACCACAGGAACCTAATATTGTTTTATTTTAAATAGCACACCCTGTATTTAATAAAAAAATTATACTAGGGTTCCCTATACACTAACTCTAACAGTTTTTGAGTTAATATTTAATTATTATTTGACATTTGTTATATAATTAACGTCATAATATTGTATTTCTAAGGAGGTCATTTTGTAATAGTAAGCGAATTTGTCATACGAAAATTGTGTAAAAATAAAAACATACTCTACACAAAAGAATTGATATGAATTTAACCATTGGAGAAGGAGTAGATAGAGTTTATACTCAAAAATATGTCACTCATAATCATCCAAACAAAAGAGTATTGCAAGGATTATTGGAAGTGTTCCGTAGAACGGGAAGTATAGCGTACCAGAAAATTAACAGACAAAAGCCTGTCACTGGAAATGGAGACAATGAGTTTGAGGTAATTGTCGCCCTTGTTGAGAATCCCCACACAAGTCAGAGTGAAATAAGTCAAGTGGCGAAACTACAAAATTTTTCTGGGGGGGGGGCAGGCCCCACGGGCTCTTTTTGGGGAGGGGCGCGTATAAAAATTTTGTTGGGGCGTACACACCACTTTTTTATAGATGCATGCGCATGAAAACTACGTCAATCTTGTTTTCACTCTCAATTTTAAACAGTTTTGGTTTTCATCATCATGGTTTGTCATATACCTACTTTAAGTAAAAGACTTTCTTGTTTTCACATTTTATTTAGGAAATATAACATATAAGTATGAATAAAAAAAACTGCAAACTAATTTTAGTTTTCTATCTGTTTTTATAAAAACAGAGAGAACTTGTTCAGCCGACAATTTCTGCTTAACTAAAGCATTTTCGATACAGAGAAGTGATAAATTTGAAAATCTATCTTGTACCATTGTGGTTCTCAGCCATGCTTTTATCCGCCTCATAGCGGAGAAACTTCTTTCGCAACCAGCTGAACTGATTGGAAGGCCTACAGCAATTTGTAGTAATTTGTAAAGATTTGGAGTCAGATCCCCCTTCACTTGAACTTTTAGATTTTCCAACGTGATTTCAAGATTTTTATTTTTGAATAAATTTCGTACCACTAAAACTTCAGCTTGAAGTGTTGAGATTTCGATATTGAAGGCCCTCTGATAATTGGCGACGAACTCAAATGCTTGATCCAAATCTAGCTTCATAAAGGAATCAATCGATCTTGCAAGGGGAAGATTTTCAAATGGTTTTTTCATATTGCCAATCACGTTGTCCATGAATTGGTAGTAAATGTTGACTTTCCAGTATTCGGGAGCTGTAGTTCCTGCAGGTATGTCGATCAGAGATGATTTACCCAGGATTGAGTCAGATAGATATTCATTAAGCCTTTGTGGTTGCTTCCTTTTTTTTTAAATCCTTAAAGGATCCAAACAAATGTCTTGTTCTCCTGAAAATTTTTCTATTTCACTCCACAGGTCCTCAAATTTGTTCCTCTTCTCTTCAAAGCTACTTATAGTGCTATCTATGATATCACTAGCCTGACCTAGTGTGGCATCTTTTCTCTGAAAATATTTACTCAGTACATTTGCGACCATTAACACTGAATGGAAGACGAACAAACAAACGATAAATTGTGGCTTTATCATTGGTGCCTGTATTCCAAGTGCTTTTACAGAATTTTTGTCTCGCCCTTGTTCAATTTCCTCATCCAGAGCATTTCGAATTGCTTGGAAATTTTTCAAAAGGGATTTGCAATTTTCATATCGACAACTCCACCTGATACTGCTAATTCTTCCCATTTCGCCCCCCGACTTTATACCTAGAGCATCACGGGCGTTTATGAGATGAGAGTGATGACCGGGTTGAGAAAAGTGGACGTATATTGCCTCCAGAGTGTTGAAAAATGCAGCTGCAGTAGACACCTTAGCACAACTGTCGACAATTACCAAGTTCATCCTGTGTGCCAAGCAATGAAAGTAAATGGCTTGCGGATGATCCTCCCTTATTTTGGCTTGCAGTCCCTGGTGTTTCCCAGACATAACACTGGCTCCATCATAAGATTGGCCAATTAATATGGCGTTATTCAACAAACTGCATTTACTTGGATACTTTTTAATAAGTATTTTTAAACTCTCGGCATCTCTAGAAGAAGAACAATCTACGAAACCAAGAAAACGTTCCTCAACTTCCAAGCCTACGGTATATCTGATTGCTACGGACAATTGTGCTTGTTTGTAGCACCTAGCTTCATCAACTATTATCGAAAAAAAACTACATTGCCGCACTTCTTCTACAATCTGTTCAATAACAAGTTGAGATGCGATGCTTATTATTTCATTTTGTATTTTGAAACTGCAATAACTGATATGTCTGTCTAGATGCATCGAAAAATTCGTGTCATGTTTTGCCATAAGTTCACCCAACTCCAGAAAATTTCCTCGGTTAGTAGATGTTGCATCTTCTCGGTGTCCTCGGAGTGGCAGCCCTTGACGTGTCATGTATAAAATCATGTCGATTAATTTTATCATATAATCTCGGTTCTGTATTATCATTTCTTCATGTTGTATGGTTAGCTTCTTATGAACATCTCCGGCCTTCAAGGAATGCTTGTAGCCTACAAACCTTTGCATACAGTCACTGTGAGCCAAAGAGGTGTCATGTTTTTTCAGCGACTCACTTAGTTTCCTCCAATTACTGAACCCATTAAACGAAAACTTTTCATTTTGATCTGGAATATTTGCAGAATGCCGAAAATGTCTGCAGACAAAGCAGAACGCTTTATCTAACTTCACACTATATTCAAGCTACTGATAAGTATCAAAGAATTGAGACGAAAACGATCTCCGTCTATCTGCAAATGAACTTTTTCGAAAAACAACCCTTGGGCCCCTTGGCTGCGAAGGACCACTATCAAGAGTTCCCAGATCTTGATCTTCTGGATCATTTCGTCCTCTTTGATTTGTTTCTGCAGATGTAAAAACGTCGGATGTTTTACTACCTTGCCCTTCTTCAGCGGCTTTATTTACATCTTCTCGTATGCCTCCACCAACATTTTCTATATTTGAAGTTGAAGATTGTGTTAAATCACAAGCTATCTCAATATTTGTTGTTGAGTCACATACTGGAGTAGACGTTTGCCTTGTCTCAGTCTCATCTTTGTCGGGTTGATTTGTGGCAGATTTGAAAAACGATCGTATGTCTTTGAATTTCTTCATGTTCAAACCGCCCACAATCTGCAATCTGCAACGCAAATAAAAACAAATTTATAAACACCGAAGCTAACTGCTCGGACACTGATGGGGAAACAAGTAAAAGGCGTGAAAGAAAGTACAAATCAAAATCCCTTTGCAGTTTTAACTTTAAACTATTATTATTATTATTATTAGCTGAAACTTGTGATGCAATCTTTCCTTTTTTTTCACCCATCAAAATTTTAACATCTTATAATACTCTAAGTCTAAAACAAACATACAAATAAGTAAAATTATCTTAGTCCTTAGTTGTTTGTGGCAGTTGGCCTTGGAAGTGGCTATTTGTTTGCTTTGATGTTTTATTTCACACAGCACTGTGCTGTCAGCACAGAAGACTCAGAACATGGAACACCGAACACAGGTTATATTGGCACTTGGCTCATAATAATAATAATAATAATAATATTACATAAAACATTAAACATAACTATAACAAGTACTAACCCCATGAATTCATCGTGCGTTGCAGCGTTGCTTATGTAGGTACCGATGACGCAAGCAACCCTTCTCGAATTTTCTAGAAGTTCGATGACTAATAATTTACGTAAGCTGCTGTCTGCGTCTGCCGAGGCATCGTAATTATGATTCATACATCTAGATTGTTCGGAATAATGAGTCACCATTTCCGGTATGTTACACTATTTTTAAGTTTCAAGTCTCGCTTCCTTTATAAAAAGTTATCTTTTAGAATGTTAATGTAAACTGTATTTAAACTACTAATCTTTGCGGCGTCTTTATGCTTGCTGGGTTTACTACATCGTGAAAGAGGAACTATACATGCTATTCTTTATGCATCAACATTCAACGCATATCAGTATCATGAACCAAAACAATTCCAAGAGCAGCACAGTCACAGTCAGCAGTCTACCGCCGCCGCGCCGCTTAGCTAAACAAATATTATTTCACCGATACAACTTATGCTCGAATGAAGAATATTCTAATGTCCTTACATAATAAATAATAATTAATAATTGTACTTATCACTATGTCACTATTACTACTCGTTTGTTTATCGCAATGGTTTAAGATTTAACGAATTAAGTTGTTAGATGGAATTTAAGATAAGAATGAAAAATGGGGAAGTGCTCCGTTTTTCTGGGGTGTGTCACGGCTTGCCTGGGGCGTGCCTGGCATACCTTGTACCCCCCCTAGTTTCGCCACTGAATAAGTCGATAAGTAGCTTTCAGCAAAGACACAAATTTCATCCATACAGTATTCAGTTACATCAGGACCTGCTTGATAATGATTTCATTCGAAGACTTGATTTTTCTCTATGGGTTCTCGACAAAGTGAGTGAAAATGATAATTTTTGCGACTCTGTACTATTTTCAGACGAATCTACGTTCCATAATAACGGATTGGTCAACAGACACAATTTCCATTACTACAGTGATGAAAATACTCATTTAGTTTGCAACCTTGATCATCAGCACCGATGGTCTCTTAACGTGTGGGGCGGAAATTTGGGTTCGTACATAATAGAGTCTCACTTTTTTAATTGAAATTTAAACGGTCAAAGGTTTAGAAGGTTTTTGCAATATAATTTACCTGATCTTTAAGTTTTATTTACTCTACAAAATAAAAAAAAGATGTCATCTTGTATTTCAAGGCTATCTTAATATTGAAAAGTTAGATGTAATATTTAAAATAAAAAAGAATCAAAAAACTCAAAAACTGTTAGAGTTAGGTATATGGAACCCTAATATAATTTGAAAGGTTACAAAATGTTACAACAACTTTTTTTATTAAATACAGGGTGTGCTATTTAAAATAAGGTAGTAATTTGCAATGTTAGGTACCTGCAGTTGACATTTGATTTTTGAATGCTCTGTATACTTTCTTAACAAAAATTCCATGCTGTCTTACACGACTACCCTTTTGCAAAGTACTGACAGAGGCTACGCTGTTTCAATAATAATCAGAGTCAGGTAAATATGCAGATCAAAAAGTACAAAATATGCACATATCAAATCTGTTAAATATGCATTTATTTTAGCAAAATTTATCAAAATATGCACTTCATAAACCGTTCGAATAAATTAATTATATTATAAAATATTACTTTTTTTACGCAATAAAACAAATCGTTTAGATAATTGCTTTATTAAAATGTTTATACATAACTACATTTTTAGTTGTAAAAACAATATGTCACTAAGTGTTTTTCAAAATTTTCTAGTAAAAAGTTTCTTCTCCGATCTGAATACATATGTTTATAAATGGAAAAACTCCTTTCTACATCTACTGAAGTTATGGGGGCATATTTAAAATAAGGCAAAATTTCTGGATCTAAATTTAAGATTTCATCAAACTCCCCATTTAAAACATTTCCAACCTTTGAAGGAAAAACGAAACCTTCATTTTTACCAATAACTGATTTAAATTTCTTAAAAATGTCTTCCCCAATTTGACTCTCAACATTTTTGCAAGATATTTCAAATTTTTTTACTATTTTAATTGCTTCAATTAAGGATAAGTTGGGATTCCGTAGTAGAAGAATAGAACTTCGTACAAAGTTGTAATTCGATTTTATGTACGCAAGTTGTTGTAGTAAAATGTTATTTTTGTTTTAATTGTGCAAAATTTACTGCGTAAAACATTGCAGCATCTAACCAAGTTCCCCATCTAGTAATAACAGGTTGTGGTGGAAGAGGAAGGTTTGGCAAACGCTCCTTATAAAGTTGAATTCTTATAGGTGCCTTAAGGAATATTTTTTTCATATTTGAAATCAAATTATTAACATTAGAAAATTTATTTCTAATTTGTTCAGCGACCCTATTAATACCATGGGCTAGGCAAGTTGTATGTATTAAATTTGGATAAAAAATTTGCAAATTTTGACCTGCTTTAACCATATAGGGTGCAGCATCTGAAAGAAACAGTAAACATTTTTCTTTGGAAACAGCTAAAGGGAGAAAAAAATTCGTTAAACTATGTTGCAAAAATCTTGATATTGTTAAAGCATTTGTTTTATCTAGCTGCTTGCAGGCAATTAAGTAGGATTTCGAATGTTGTTCACTTTTTAGAGCCCCAATTATTAAATGCGCGATATAACGACCTGAAGAATCTATTGTTGCGTCTACGCATGCATAAAAATAATTATTTCCTATATCTAATTGTACTTTATTTAATACTACAAAATATACAGAATCCACTTCAGTTCTTCTTAAACTTCTTTCGCTGGGAACGTTCCATTTGCAATGTTTTTCGACAAGCTTTCGCAAATTTTCGTTTGATAATTTCGATAAAGGTATATTTGAGCTTAAGAATGCTGCACATAAATCGTGGTTGAATATCGCTTGTTCATTTGATTTTTGATTAATGGATTGAAAACATTTTAATTTATTTTTGTTAGCCATGTGTAAAGCAGTTTTGCAATGCTGAACTATTTGAAATTTTTTATCACGTTATCTGCAAAAAAATTCTTTTTAAGTATATAAAAATTACCGTATTTTTAATTCAGGGATATTGAAAACATTCTCATATCACAAAATTACCTAACGTCAGAAGATGGGTTTAAAAAGACTCGAAAAGTTCCAAAATATTTCACATTAAAATTTAACAGAAAATCATACGAATAAATATGTCAAATGACTTCAAATATTTACAAAATATTTAAAAAATATAAAAAAGTTTTTATCTAGGGCCTCAAAATTAATGTTTTTTAAAAAAATTACGTAGGTTAGGTACTTACAATTTTACTACATGCAGAGCAAAACACTTTTCCCATTTCGAATACGGTTTGATCCGCCCAGAAACATTGCCTTCTTTCGACATTGTTGATAGATACAAAACACTTAATAATAAAACTTTCAAGAATAACACTTTGTACTTTGCAACAGAAATATAAACTGAACTACCTGCATTGGTAGTTTACCCGTTTTGAAATACATAAGTGCAAGCAACGACATAAAATGACATTTTAATGAACCTATTTAATCCTGTAATCCAAACACAATTAGAGGTAATCTTTCTTGTACTTTCTAACCATTCCAGGTAGAAGATTAATATAAGAATTTTGTTGATTTGTGCATCATTAGGTAGGAAGATATTTGAAATAGAAATAAAATTAGTTTTGAAAAGGAATTATATGAATTTTATTTTTAAACGTTTCAATATATGCAAAATTCAATAAAAAGGTGTAAAATATGCAAATGCATATGCAATATGCATTTTGCATATTTTCCTGACTCTGATAATAATAAACGTAGCAAAAATAAATTTTGAATTCAAGCCTATAATTTCAAAAATCATTAAATATCTTTGAAACGGTAGGTTCTCGGTATAGGGAATTCTATTGCAACTTGCCCTTATCTTATTCATAGATTCGAAAAAACATGTAATATACAGGGCGTTCCATTAATAAAAAAAACTCATTAAAACAAAGCCTTACAAGGGTAAGTGCAAATAAATAACCACGTAACCGATACAAGATACAGCGTCACTTTCTCAGGTTACACATCCATCTATGCAAAACAATAAAAACAGTAAACATAGCTCTCTCTATATACATATAATCAAACAGACAACAATGCTAATTCGTCCAAGTAATGAGGGAGGGATCCCTGTACTGTCTGACGCTAGTCCTTTTATTCTAACAGATTTCAACATCGCGTGCGTAATTAGATACTTTTTGCAAGGCAATGCTTGATTTTTAATACGTTACATAGGCTTGTAGAATTATTTGCTGCGAGCTTTAATTTTACATTAAAATACCACTTACGTTTTGAATATACGCGGTTTAACTTCAAAATGGTGACTGTTATGTATAGATTGATATTTGAAAAACACATTACAACTAACACCCACAAGAAAAAGACAAATTGGTTAGTTCAAAAGAAAAGTGTACATGCAAAAAAAAATATTTAAAGACAGACTTTTTGCAATGAAGGCATTTTAGTCAAACAATCAGATCGATCTTACTCAATCGAAACTCTCACTGTCACTGCCTCTCCTCCGACTTCCACTACCCACATTTACTCCCGAAGTCTACCCCCGTTTTTCAAAAGTAACAAAAACACCAGAAATTATTACGTGGGGAGATTTTTCACATTCATTATTGAACGAAATCTTAATTTTAGAAATATGCACTAGTCCGTAGAAAAACCTACATCTAATATCAAATTTCCTAGTACCAAATAAAGATGTTTTTTGATGTGCGGTATGTTCCGACGTAATTAATTATTAACTAGTGACGTTTTTACACCGAGAATGTGCGCCTAGAAATTTTCAAAGATTTGTTACGGTCCCCGGCAATAAAGCAGTGTCGAGCGGACACATGTTATTCTACCCTAACATGTGTTTTTCTTTTTCAACCCTTACTCAAATATCAGTTTCACGTATTTCTTACATAGAATACATAAAATTAAATATTCCGAAAACATTGGCAAATTACGACTTATTATCAAGATATTAATAACCCATTAATTATCTTTTCTAACTTGGTAACAATTGCGATTTGACAAACGTTTATTACAATAACAAAATTCTCTCGGCCCGCTCCCTACAATATGCACCTAAAAAACTTTTACTTTGATATAGATATGTGGAGGACACATTTATTATTTGGAGACAGGGAGAAAAAATAACATTACATGAATTTTTAATTTTTATAAATCGTATTCATCCAAGCTTTCAGTTTACCGTGGAGAAGGAGCCTGATTGGCTAGCTATTTCTATACTATGGAACATACACTGATATTTTAGGCGGTAATCATATTGCATCGGCAACCATGAAGACCTCCTACCATTGTTTGGCAGTATAAGCATCATGTATATTCGTAAAACTATAATGAAACTTTTTTTCTTAATGGTGCAAAACAGGGCCGTTCCTAACGTATCGGCAGCCCGTTTGCAAATTAACCATAATTTCTTTGAAGTAGTTTTACTTTAAATAAAACATAGGAAATGTGAGAAAAGTAAATTGTATTTCGGAACAATAAGCCAGCAGGAACCTATCAGAAATTAACATGAATAGATATATTTATACTTATTATGAATACATACAACGGTTGGAATAAACTTTGATTGATAAAGTAACCTGAATAAATATGTATACTAATTAATACTTATACTTATTAATAGATTTTTATTATAAAAATATAAATATTACTTGTCTTGCTTTTTTAAAGCAAATTCTGAAATAATATCGGATACACTTATATCTTCAAAAATAGTCTTTTCTATTCTAATAGATAGGTCTGATAACCTTTCTTGATCCATTGTTGATCGCAAATAATTTTTTATTACCTTAAGTTTCGAATAATTCCTCTCACTGCTAACAACTCTCACCCGTAATGGTAAAAGATTTACTTTTTTTTACTTTACTTATTTAGTTACTATATTTGGAAATAGATATAATTATCGTAAATAGATATTGAATAACGTTTAATGCATTCATTTCAGGGGAAATATAAGATGCAATCTTACCCATTTCATCGCATAAATCTTGGGCAATAATATCTTTTTTATTTTTAGATGAATCAAATAATATGGTATCTAAAGATTTACATTTTAAAGACCTATTTACTTTATTTATTTTCAGGACATTGTCGTTCAGAAAATCAAAAACTGTGTGTAATTTTTTATTTGATCAAACCTTTCTTCGATTTTTGTTACTACAGTGTCCAATATCACAAATTAAAAATTAATTTTAGATAAGTCCTGTGGATTTTTTGGAGTCTCACCCTTGCTCTCCTAACCTAATGATCTTTTATTTGTTCGAGGTCTAATAGTATTAAGTGGTGGAAATGAAGGGTCGAAATCGATGTTCTCGGCAATGTTTTTGCCTGTTCTAAAATATTATTAAATCCTTTATCTGATCTAATAGCATGTAAATATGCCTTAGTTTGTGTAGTAATAACATAATATTTGATAAAGCAATACAGCAGGGGAGGCGAGAAAATTATTTTCGCAAACGGGCAGCCGATACCTTAGGAGTGGCCTTGTTTTGCACCATTAAGAAAAAAAGTTTCATTATATTTTTGTGAATATACATGATGTTTGTACTGCCAAACAATAGTAAGGGGTTCTCATGGTTGCCTATGCAATATGATTACCGCCTTAAATATCAGTGTATTTTCGATAGTATAGAAATAGCTAGCCAATTAAGTGATGGTCGATAAATCTATAATTCGTTTGACGTGCAAAATTTGGCGTGTGTGGTTGCTTTTCTTCATATCTATCAAGTAAGTTATATAAACTAGTTTATCTGTCCTTTTTTTATAATGTTGTAGAAGAAGTTAACCTTTATTACATTCTTACATACTAGAGCATGTAAAATTTTGCTTTGATCCGTAGCAAAGAAACCCCAAAAACTTTAAAATTCAAAGAGAAACAGCTTTAAGTTACATGTCTAATAAGAACATCTAATTCAAATGAATGATTAGTTTTTCTATTTCTTATTCATATACATATATATATATATATATATATATATATATATATATATATATATATATATATATATATATAATACATACATACATACACAACACACACACACACACACACACACACACACATATATATATATATATATATATATATATATATATATATATATATATATATATATATATATATAGGGGTCCAAAGTCTGGAATAAAATTCATATTTCCAAAATAATTATTTTTGGGAGATCTCTCGTACATATCGATTTTTCTTTTTTGCTGGGTACATTTTAGCATAAATTTTTTTACCAAAAACTCAAGATGGCAGCCACGACACATTTTGTAAAAAAAATTTAAATGTAAAATGGAATTCAAATCGCAAATTTTAAAACAATCGATTAGTTAACAAAATGGCGACCTTTTCAATGTGTCACTTTTTGCCTTTCTGGAACGCATAACAAAATTAAAAAAAGAACTTTCGAATTTCAAAAAAGCTAATTTTGTTTCTGTAACAAGGTAATCAGACGTATGATAAGTCAGCTAATATTCTAGAGAGGAAAAAAGTGACGCATTGAAAAGGTCCCCATTTTGTTATACCTTAATCGATTGTTTTAAAATTTGGGATTTGAATTCTCATTGTTAACAGCTTTCCAACGATCTGCTACATCGCTACATGTCCCCCCTTTGCATTTAATTTTTTTTACAAAATGGCGCGTAGCCGCATTTTGAGTTTCTGGTAAGTTTTATTTTAAAATGTGCCCAACAAAAAATAAAAATCGACCTGTGTGAGACTTTCCAAAAATAATTATTTTGGAAATTATGAATTTTGTTGCAGGCTTTTGGACCACCCAATATATATATATATATATATATATATATATATATATATATATATACACTGTGTCTCTTGAATTTCTGGACATAGGGAATTCCCTTGTTAAAATAAACTATTGTAAATATTGGCTCCCCTAATTATTTTACAGTAAAATGTCAAATGTGAAACTTCTTAAGGAAAAAAGGCTGCTTCTTATGTTACAATTACATTTATATTTGGTTCATCCGTTTTCGAGAAAATTAGGAAAAACTTAAGGGCTTTTTCGTAAAAACGGTCACAAATGTAGCAGTTCCTATCATTTTGAATATTAGCACAAAATTCATGTGCCCAAAGCTGACAGACATCACACTTTATATTTTCTATTCTGTTCTCTCCACACAGGAAACATAACCATTCCTCTTCATTTATTTCTATTACCGGAGAATGATTTCGTTTCTTGTTTTTCATGTTCATCTCTTCTGTTTGTCCTGTTTTTCTTCCAGTTCTCGTCAACCCCAGATTTCTTTTTTTCCAACTCTTCTTTATAAGGTATTGTAGTTAACATTCTTGTAGTTTGGGGTTGCTTTGCAGATCTAGAATGTTTGTTGCCGCTAAGATCAGGAAGTAGCAAAATATCATTAAAAAAACGTCCTGTGAGGTCGAGGATGTGGCCTTTGTATTTTGTTGCCGTATATAAGCAGCCAGAGGAATATCATCCTCATCTTCCGAATCATTATTTTCATCTCCTTTTTCGAGTACTACTGTCACTTCAGTTTGTCCCACGAAATCAGCATCTGTGTAAACATTTCTGTCTACGGGCCAAATGCCACATCTCTGAAATCCATTTGTGGTACTTGCTATACTTGCTGCTCTGCTGTAAGCTTCCTCTATTAAGCGTGCTACTTGAAATTGTGTGACCGCTCTTCCAGAGTGTTCCCTCAACCACTTTTCAATCGCCTGATCATAATAAACTTGCAACGGTTTAAATGTCGACACATCTAGTGGTTGCAAACGATGAGTGGTGTGATCTGGCAACTGTAAAAGGATAATTCCATTCTCTCGGGCAAGTTTTATGGCTGCTAAATTGCTTGAATGGGTTGTGTGGCCATCTAGAATTAAGAGAACTTTATTTTCCGTCGTTAGTTTGAATGCAGCAATAAAGTGCTTTAACCAGGTTGCAAATAAGTCAGAGTTTATGTATCCAGTATCTGATATCTCAACAATAGAACCAGGAAGAGCCCCTTCGGATAGATCCGGGGCCATTCTCTTCCTTTTGAAAATTAGCATCGGTGCTACATATTGACCTGACGCGCTTGTACAGCATACGAACGTTGTGTTAACTCCTATTTCACCGCTAGCCACAATGCCAGCTTGAGATTTTTCTTTCTTTGCTAACAGATTCTGACACCTTTTTGTACAGTTGAAAACCTTGTTTCGTCAACGTTGAATATCTTGAGAGCCGTCAAATCATTTTCATCCACTACTTTCTCCAAAATATCAAAAAAATTATCGACATTGGCTCTATTAAAGCCTCTGCATCGTGCGATTGAAGTTGACTCTGGTTGTCTGAGTGCGAGTTGGGGATGGCGTTGCATAAATCCGTAGAACCATTTTTTACCAGCCATTTTCTTATTGGTATTAAAGTGGTACTTTAGTCCTTTACGTTCGGTAAACTCGAAGGCAGCTTTTCGTGCCTCTGTGATAGTGATACCAAAGAAAATTGATTCCAATGTCAGAATATGTTTTTCTAATTCTGTCTCCATTTCTTTACTAAATATACAAGAGTTTAGATGTCTGCTGTAAGTTGGGTTTGGAATTCGATACGGAAGACAAACGTCATTATAACCTATTTTTCCGCCTCGAAAGGCTTTTTTTTAGTGCTGTTTGCATGTCTGCTTCACGCCAATGACCATATTTTCGTTTTTCATTTCCAGTATTCACTTTCTGTAAAAGAACAATTAATAGTTTACGCATTAAAGAGCATTGAGTTTCCTGAATCGTACCGGTATTAGTTAAGCAACCATATAGAGGTACGATTTAGGTACGTAACATCATTCATAATAATAAAATAAATCATTTAGCGGAATTTTTAGAAGTGAAGTTATGTTTAACCATGTGGAATGTACGGTAACATCGCTATTTCAGAAACAAATACACAGTTTCAATTACATTCTCTCAAACCATACAAAATCATTTACCATAAGTCAACGAAATATTACAGCACAGGTATAGAAAGTCTTTGATATGTATTATTTATCCAACCACACGTACTACTTGAAAACGGCTTTAAGTATTACTGGCTGTCTAGTTAAGCTTACTAAATATACCGCAAGGTGTCTCGCCAATACAATGGCGAACCAGATATTGGAGAGGTACGATTAAGGAACCGGTACGATATAGGCAACTTTCCCCTATTATTGTTAACCTATTATTTGCATATTTTCATGTTACAATGCCAGAAGTCTCCGCTTAGTTCACTGAAGATTTGTTGGTGTTGTTAGGTATTACGTATTTGCATTGTTTTTATTTTATATATCTTCATGATAAAAAAAATGAAAAGAATCTTACGGTATGGTGTCGCGACTGTTCTAGCGTACTCGAAGAACTAAAAGTTTACTTTTTAAATAAATATAGCCTTAATGGTATGTTTCTTAGGGTTTTTAATGTTTTTATGCGATTAAATTATTTTTTTGCAAGTTCCTTTTTTCTGCGAGGTTACCTCATAAGCAAAACTAATGTTTCTGTGATTGGTGGGTTCACATAATTGGATTATTATGTTGTTACAGCAGAAACAGTAAAGCTGGCAGTGCGTTTGAACCATTTTAGGGAGATTTGCAATGTTCTCATCTTTTTCCATGTTAACACATCTAAAAGGTAAACTTCTGTCAGTGTACATTTCCACAGTAAATTGAATAAAGTCGTGTACAATAAGTTAAAGAATTCTTTTTTGTAAAATTTAACAAAATATAGCTTAATTATTGTAATTTATCTTAACTACTACTTTCTACATATCAATTTTTGAAACCTGCCTCAGGCTTTGAATTTTAAATAACAAAAGGACGTAGTTATTTTCTCTGTTCTATTTACAGTGTAATAAACAGCAGTGTATTTAAAATTATTAGAAATACTTAACTTTAATTCCCGACATTAATTATAATGTGAGATGACTGAAACCTTGTCATTAAAATACGTACAAAGGTGAAGGTAAATACAACAAATTAATTAAAATCTTGACTAAAACATAAATCATAACGAGAGTATTTTGTACAAAGCGTACCTCCTTTATACTTATAATAAAGCTACCCTTATAACAAGTTTAAAATTATAAAGCAGGCTATATTAATTCAAACTTTGACAAATGAAATCATATAAGAAAAAAAATTTGACAGTTGTAAACTTTGTGTAAATAATTTGGTAAACGTAATTAATATTTAAATATTATACAATGGAACGTAATAACGGTTCGAATAAAATACAATTAGTTTTTGATGCATTAAAATGTACATTTCGTTTTGGATTTATACCATTGGTGTTGTGGCTGGGATGGCAATTAGGACCTGAACCAGGCAATGCAGAATTTTCCTTAACAAATTTATTATGGTACTATTGAATGCATATAAATTATCCAGATACCAAGAAAATAAAGGAATTTTAGTTAATCAAATTAAAAGTTCAGTTATTATGTGCAAACTTTTAGTAAAATAACAATTATCGGCATTTACGGAGAGTGCATTGCAATAAATGGTAAATTGCTTAATAAAAATTGTATTTAATTAGGATTAAAAAAACAGTTTTGGAAATACATAATCTTTTATTACTTGTGAACTGAATAATATAAGCTTAAAATCTGCACAACGGTTACAAAGTTCGGGCAAAGCGAAAAGCGTTGCACGTCACCAGTATGATAAAATGTCAACAGTGTTGTCATATGGATTATCTTATTTTAGGTTATGGTTCTCTACAGTTCCTTTAGGATAAGCGTAATTGCCTTTGAATAAAGAAAGCTTTCTTTATTTAAAGGTAATTGTTTTCTTAGTTTATTGGTGTGATTAAGGGATTAATCCATTTACATATGTCAAAGTTACAAAATAAAATATAAAATAGTGACTCCTAAATTAATTTTAGCTTACTTAAAATTGTGCTCACTAAATGCATCCAAGGAATAACAAGTTTGAGCAGTTAAAAGTTTCTTAATTGTTTGTTTAATCTGGAATTATCGTTATGTGCATGACAAAGGGACTAAACGTATCAGTGGAAAGTATTCGTGTGCGTTTGTAACATGCTAAGCCCCACCTGCCCACGCACTAATGGACATCTTAATTTTCAAATAGTGCAACAAACCTTTTTGAGTTGTGTTAAAAATATACCATCATTTAGTCAACTTCGTTGATTTTTGTGTCATGTAAATTGCATACCTTAGTGGCTGAAAAAGAATACGTTTAGATCTTTTAAAGTGGGGTAGTACGCGCATTTCGTCCTGCACATTAAGTTCATGCGCAGACATCTATTTTTTGGGGAGTCGTTGTTGTTACGACATGAAGGCAAGAAGCCTCCATTTTTGTTCTTGAGTATTTTTATTAAAGAGTAATTAAACCTATTGTCTATTATATTTATCCTTTTTAGGCACTTCTATTTTACTTTTTTTACACTTTTATTTTTACTCTTATTACGTTACATTTTCCTATTACGTAATTCCATTGTATTATTACGTTTCAATTTAACGAGGATGACGCAATAGATGTTTGTTGCTATGAAGAAAATTACAAATAAATGGTACATTAACCCATTTAAATCAACCAAGTTGGGCTTTTTGTAAAAGAATTGATTCATTTGGGATCAACGAATATCAAAACTCTATTATATTTCCATTTCAAGATTAATTGCACAACTAAAATTGAAAGCGTGCCTCGTCAGCACATCTTATCAGTTACAGTATACCAGTGACATCCAAAATTTTAAAGTAAAACAGGTATTTAATTTCTAATTATTAGTTTAAAGTATTTTTTTGTTACTATTAGGATTAAGATTTTCTACTTTTATAACTTGACTTAATGATTTTATAATAAACCTTGTTATTGTTATCAATTTCACATTTATTACATTTACGGTTTACTTGTTTTCCATAAAATAAGTTAGCGTCCGAGGCATTTTAACATTTAATTATAGGTTGAAGTTACATTATTTTGTAAAGCGAACATATCTAACCACACACATATTTTCTAATTAAAGCAAATCAAATTTTAAGAACTTGGACCCGTTAATCACCGGCTGAGCTTGAAGGCAAAAAATCTATTTATTATTAGGAGTATAAGTAATATTAGGGGAATTATTATTAACAACAACCGAAATACACCCTAGTAATTTTTAATTCCAAGAGGTTGCAGAAACTACCGGTGGGCATGATCGATTTTGGTTGTTACGCGACCACCGGTGGTTATACTACTTGATTTGGTCCGAAAATGACCATATGTAAAAATAAAATAGAGCAATTATTTATTTCTTTGTTAATTATTTACGAGACAAGTCCAATTTATAAAAAAAGTAAATTTAACATTTCCGACTACACCTACAAATAGGTATCATTTTAACACACTGTACAACTAATTCAAACAAATTGCACTGAAACAAGTTGGGTACAATTCACAGTAAATTCCTTAAATAACTATTAGAAAGACCAGCCGATGAAAAGAAATAATTCACACGATGTTCAATTACTTAATCACTAATAACTTGATAACCGTTATCTGATTCATTTTGATTTATACGAATTATTATAGGTGCAATATAATCATGATCGAACCTTATTTCACGATCCTACCATTGCTGAACAAGACCTTCAGTGTGTTGGATCGAGTTGTCCCATATTTCTGGTGTCACTTGCACTAATGCTTCTTGCCACATATTTAAGGAATTTTCAACTGATACTCAATCCCTACCTATGTGTTTATTAAATATGATTTTGGATTCCCCATATATGTTCAATAGGGTTAACATGCAATGATAGGGAGGAAGTCGAAGTACTCTATGACGATACTTTTCCGCCAGCTGATCCGCAACAAATAGTTTTGGTGGTTTGTTTCTACAATTATACATAAAGTGATTTAATAATATTATAATACTTTATACGTCCTCGGAAATTACTTGTGAGAATTCGGTTTTTAAAAAGTGCACGTCAAATGGAATTTTTTGTTCCGTCAACCAATCTTGAATAGCACCTTTTGTCCACAAACTGTTCGGTATTTTGATAACTACAGTGCTATAATATGATGTGTTGTCCATTACAAACGGATGGTTGACAAATTCTGTAACAGCTAGTGCTCAAACCACTGTAAAAAAATGTTTTCGTTCATTTCCCCGTGATAATCGGAATTTGGTGTTTTTGAATTAAATATCAATTCCGGAGCAGGTATAAAGCCATTTTTATTTCCAGCATGAAGAACGATATATCTAATGACAAAAATTATAATAAAATATACCATGAACATTATTTCGAACCAACCTTTTGCCATCTACTTTTATACTTTTAACGGTTTTTAAATTGTCATCTTGCCAAGAATGACAAACAGTGCCATTTTGGAATATCCAGGTTTCGTCTAGAAAAACAAATTCGTATAACCCTTCGTGTTTCAAACGATTGTACAATTTGAGGAAACGTATTCGTTTTAAAACAATATCGGGTAGTTCCATTAAACCTCTTCGAAGATCATTTTGTTCCATTGAAAACCTGTTTCGAAATGCTGTATGTAAAGAATTTCGACATCCTTCAAAAAGTTGATCGTGTTTTAATTTATCCCATAAAATTTGTACGGTAATATGTTCGCCTACAAAACAAAAATTCATTGGCTACAATGTCAATAAATTGATACCCACTACAACAAGACTACGATTAGATTAACTACACACATTATAAAACAATATATTACTTCTCTTACAGAAGTCAATTGAGTAAAAGGGCTCCCTGCATCCCATTCTTTTTCAAAGAGAGCTATTAACGAACCAACTAGTTCGATTCCACGAATACCTAAATGCTTGGGACACATATTGGCGAGGTCACACAACGGAAAATAACACAAATTTGTTCTGAAACGAAATAGAATAAAATACGAAATGGAACTAACAAACACAATAATAAACCACAATAAGTGACAGATGTGGTGGTTGCAACGTTACAATTTTATTTATGATGCTGCCAACTTGTAGAATTATTTTACCCTAGAATATTCTTTAATGACAATCCTAAATATTAGTAGGTATTACATTGGTACTACTTTTACGTCATATGTCTCGTGCAGCGCTTTCAGGATTGCCACATGATAGCACTATATTTTATAAAATTTTTGGTTATACACATACTAGTTGAGTGTGACGTCACGGTCGTTAAAAATTCGTTGCTATTTTCACATAAGTTAATAAATATAGTTTTAAGCATACAATACGCGCTTATTGTAACCTTTATATATATATATATATATATATATATATATATATTGTAATGTAATAAATATCGATATATTGATAATAAATAAATAATGGCTTAAATTTTATTATAATAATAGATACTTGGGGATAGATAGATAGATATATTTGAAATTATTGGCAAATAAAACAAAATAACTTTTTTAACTTTTATTATTATAAAAATTTAAATCTTATCGAATCTTTTTCGTGAAATCAAAAGAAATTTCATTTCACACTTGGAAATATACATGTTAATAATTAATTGTAATTTGTAACTAATAGTTTCAATGTGACGCAGACTTCGTTGGAATTTGCACAAATTACGCATGCGTTGCGTCCTTGCAAACTTAAATAAATTCAACCTGGCAAAAATTTCACCAATGGATCTAAAATTAGTGAGTACAATTTTGATTTGCTCCAAAGTAAAATTATTATTTTTACAATTTGCTTCATTGACTTTTCAGATATCGATACATGTTGTCGCACAAACATTTATACATAATCAAACAAAAAACATAAATACAGGACATCAAAAGAATAATCAATGCAATAGTTGGGTTATGATAGAAAAATTTAACTCACATGTGTTGTTGCAATTTCCAAAGAATGGTCACGTTAGGCTTGTTCCATATTAAACATTGGACGTAGACTTCTTTCCATGTATCGATAATACAGCCTTGCTGTTGAAATTGGTGCTGCTTATATTCCATAACTTCATCCAAATCCCTAACTGGTGATAAATCTTCCTTGTGGTAAATACGATGTACTTATATAGTATGCTCATATACTTTCAGACAAGCACTTTTATTTTATTTGATTTGATTTAAATATTTAATAATTTTTCGGATTAAACTTGTATTTTATTCTTATATACAATTTTTTATTTACTTGCACTTTTATTTCAGATGCCGTTATGAAGTTAAATTTATTTTATAATCTCCATCACTTTAAAAAAAAATAAACATCACATCCAAAATAACTGAAGGATTTTATTGACATAAAAAAATGCACATCACCCGATGTTTAAACACGACTTCGAAATGAAACAATTACAATATTATCGACAATTATAATCGGTAACCTTAGTTTTAAATTTTGTTATAGGTTAAAACAATTGTTTCTGAAATCTCAACCCTACATTGATTGCGTTTCAAATCCGATAATGTTAACGAAAATTTTAACTTACATGTTAAGAAAAATACTACTAGCACTATGACTTGTTAGTTACTAAAAATTACAAAGGCAAGAGAAATGCAAGAGAGCGAGAAATCAGGAGCAATTCCTTTTATACTTTTCTCATGGATACCAAATTTTCAATTTTTTTTCTACATTACACACAAAAGATCCTAGCATCTGATTGATCTAAACAAAAATGTTAAATTAACTAAAACATAAATTATGCCATAACTTTTTCAAATCAATTCGCATTTGGTTTTTAAATACATTTTTGGAATCAGGGCAACTTTCTGCACAAAAAGACACCTCACATGCTATACTTCGCTTCAAGAATTTACACTTTGACAAACTAATATCTAAATTTACTAATATCTAACAAATTTTATATTTTACAACTAAACTAATTACATATTCAAATTCTACATGAAAACTGTATCAGAATACACCTATTTCACCCCATTTTACCTAGTTTTAACAAAATTTCCAATAACCCAACTTTTCTAGTTTTATGTTTAGATTACATATTTACTGTTAATTTCTTTGTGAAAATGAGGGAAACCTACTATTATATGCTTTTATAATTTATTCTGAACTTATCTTATCTGATAAAAACTATAAATTTTTGAAATTCTTAAATATAGTACTTAACCTAACTTAATATAATTTACTTTTAAATTGCGTTTTAAACGTCTACATCACTTGAATGAAATGTTTACCTATTATGTTCTTATATGGGTATGTCTCTAACACACTGTTTATATGTACTCCATAGTTCATAATTTTGTCTTTTTACATTTCCACATTGTTAACACATGTTGTAAATTTTTGTATACAAATTGTGATCATATATTAAATATTACATTACACAAATGTTGTTCAGGTTTTTAGCTATGTATCAAAGTCACTACCACTTCTTATGCACTTTTTAAACACTTTGTCTGTGAATTACCAATATACCGTGTTCGTACCATAACCCTTTTTTATTGTTCGCAGAGTTTATGCATTGTACCTATTACTATACATGTCCTACACATTAGAATTATCGTACTTCATGTGATAAATATCTGTCACGTGTTTAAATTGCTTATATAAATTAATTAAACTGTGAAATTACTTAAATATGTTAAACGAAACTAATCGTACACACTAATATAAATAGAGTTGACCTTTCTCACATGCTACTGGTATAGCTTATTGCTTTTATGGATATAACAACCTTGTGCATACTCCACAAAGTCTGTTTTGTTGCATCAAAACCATATTTTTACACTCGTATACTATTTTTTTCTCATAATGAACGTATACTTCTTCAATTTTATTTAAACTTGCATACTATATAGAATTTAAGCTCGATAAACTCTAGCCCCTTTATTATGCCCATTTCTAACCATCTCAATATATATATATATATATATATATATATATATATATATATATATAAGGGTGATTCACGGTGACCGTCTGGTAGAAGTGTCTCAAGAACGAAAAAAGTTGTTGAATTGAAATATTTACAAGTGGCCATAAAGGGATGAGATCTAATTCATGAAAATATTTGTAGCACGGTGGAATTTCCGGGTATACCGGAAGTTGACCCCAACTTTGTTATTTTAAACACAATGTCCTCATTTTCAATTTTTTTCGGATTTTACGGACGATTTGAAGAAGACTTACTCAAAACTAAAGTAAAGTTGATATTTTCCGAGATATTAATTTTCTTCCGAAAATTTTGTCAGAAAAGTTGGGCAACATAAAAAATGATATCTCGGTTATTATTAATAATTAAAGCTAAGACAAGGTATTGAGACTACCTATCATATAAACTAATCATCCAGATCTCGTATAGCAAAGTTTTTAACTAGCCTAATCTTCCAACCATACAGAAAGAGGTATAACTATTTTTTTTAATTGGCATGGTACTTATTTAATTAAACTAGTCGACGGAGGAAACAAATGCGAATCTAATGATGTATAATGTTCCTATACTCAAAGTGTAAGGTTCTTTAGATATTTGGCTTTTTTTACTTTATCGATGGTAATTGGAGTGCTGTTACATTACAGTAGGCTTTGTATTATGACAGTGGCCAAATAATTTATGCAACAAATTATGACAAGTTATCATCCTCATTGGTGTTTGGTTATCTACGGTTAGTGCATCATTGTTCAGAAAATGGCAAATCATAATTACTCAAACTCGGATATTTTAACTTTATTTAACATTTATGGACTATGCAAGAGAATAATTGACAGAACATGCAGAAAATTTAATGAAGAGCATCCCAAATTACCACCAATGATTCCACAAACATTCAAAAGATTTCAAGAAATTTTCGTACATTTGGCAACCGACGTGCAGAAAGAATATTACCCAAACGTGTAATATCAAATGAAGATAATGAAATTAATGTTTTGGATTATTTTCACGTCAATCCAAATTCTTTGGTTCGTTCGGCGAGAAGGAACCTACAGTTCTGTTCAGCGGATGTTAAAAAACATAAATTTTGCAACTTCAAATTTATTACTGTTCAAGAACTTCAAAGATTCAGCTCAAAGAATTGCATTTTGTGAAATGGTATTAGTGCGCATACAGGAAGACCCTTAATTTTGCAGCAATATTATTTGGATTGATCATGCAAAATTTTGAAAGGAACAAATTTTTAATCGTAGAAACTCTCACTTCTGGAACAATCAAATTCCCCATGTGGTACGAAGGAGGAATTTTCAATATAAATTTAGTTTTAACGTGTTATAATTGTTACTGGACAATAAATTTTGTTATTACATTTACGACGAAAATTTGAACGGAGCAAGTTATTTGGAAATTTTGGGAAATGTAGTAACTTCTGTTTTGGATAATTTACCTCTCAATCAGTATTTTCCGTGTTGGTATCAACTGGACGCTCCAATTACCTTTGATAGAGTAAAAACCTGATTGGTGGTAATTCGGGATGCTTTTCATTAAATTTTTTGCATGTTCTGTCAATTGCATTGTCCATAAATGTTAAATAAAGTTAAAATATCCGATTTCTTATAAGTTTTGTTATAAACAAAACTTATAATAAATTAATATTAGCCAAGTTGCTTTGGTATGTGTGAATCCTTGCGATATTGCAGGCTCACATTCCATTAATATAAGTAATTTTATTGTATTCTCATTATATTATAATTTACATCAGTTCTACATACATGAAGACAAAATTTACATCGATTGGGGCTTGAATCTCGATAGTGCAGTTGGTTAGCGCGGAACTTTAGCAAAGTACAGGCCGTAGGTTCAAATCCTACTCGAGGTAAACTTTTTATTTAAGTATTTAATAAAATTAATAATAATTTTTAAAATATCCGAGATTGAGTAATTATTATTTGTCATTTTCTGAACAATGTTGCGCTAACCGTAGATAATCAAACACCATCGAAGTTGATAACTTGTCATAATTTGCTGCATACATTATTCGGCCACTGTCAATAGGTAAATCCTATTATAAGGTGACAACGCTCCAATTACCATTGATAAAGTAAAACACCTCAAATATCTAAAGAACCTTACACTTTCAGTATAGGAAGATCAAACCTCATTAGATTTCCATCGACTGGTTTAATTAAATAGGTATGTACCGTGCCATTAAAAAAAATAGTTGTCTCTTTCTTGGTGGTTGGCAGATTAAGTCAGTTAAAAATTTGGCTGTATAAGATTTGGATGATTATTTTATATGGTCGATAGCTTCAATACCTTGTCTCAGCTGTATGAAAAATGTAGAATCCTATAATTAATAATCACCGAGATATAATTTATTATGTTACTCAAACTTTCTGACAAAATTTTCGGAAAAAAATTAATATCTCGGAACATATCAACTTTACGTATCGGAAGTTTTGAGTACAGTCACCTTCAAATAAAATCAAAAATATGAAAATGGGGACAGTTCATTTAAAACAACAAACGTGGGGTCAACTTCCGGTACACCCGCAAATGCCACTATTCTAAAAATATCTTCATCTTTATGGCCACATATAAATCTTCAGTCCAATAGCTTTTTTCGTTCTCGAGATACTTCTACCAGACGGTCACTGTAAATGACTCTAATATATTGAGATGATTAGAATTAGGATTAATATAGGGGATAGAGTTGATTGAGTTTGAATTTCTATATAGTAGGCAAGTTAGATAAATTTGTGGAAGTATACAGTCCGTTTTCAATGAAAATATAGTTACGAGTGCAAAATTATGGTTTTAGTGTGACAAAACAGGCTTTGTGGGGTTTGCACATGTTTGTTATTTTCATAAAAGCATTGAGTTATACCAGTAGCATGTGAGAAAGTTCAACATGATTAATATTAATGGGTACGATTTGTTTCGTGTAACATATTTATGTAATTTCGCATTTTATTCATTGAATTGTAGCATTTTGAACACATAACAGATATTGATCACTTGGAGTATGACAATTATAATATGTAGAATGTATAGTATTAGGTACAATGCATACATTATTTAAAATATGAAAGGAAGGGTATGATACGAACATAGTATATTTGTAATTCAAAGACAAAGTATATAAAACGTGCACAAGAAGTGATAGTGACTTAAAAACATAATTAAGTACATGAATAACAATTGTGCAGTGTTATATTTAATATAAAATTGCAAATTCTATACAAAAATTGACAAAATAGTTAAACAATGTGAAAATGTGAATTGACAAAATTAAGAACTATGGAATACAAGTGAACAATATTGGTGTTAGAGACAGATATAAGGACACATGTTATGAACATTTCAAGTGTTATAAACAGTTATTACACAAATCAAAAGTAAATTTATATAAAGTTAGGTTAAGTATTATTTGTAAGAATTTCACAAAATTATAGTTTTTATAGGGTAAGATAAGTTTAAAATAAATTATAAAAACATTTAATAGGAGTTTCCTCATTTCAACAAGGAATTTAATTATAAATATGTAATATAAACTATTAAAATTAGTTAACTACCTAAATTGTATATGGGAAGATGAAAATTTTGTAAAATTTAAATAAAATGGGTTGAAATAAGTGTATTCTGATACAGTTTTTATGAAATAATTGAATATTATGTAAGTGTCAGATTAATAGAATGTGTGAGATGTCTTTTATGCGGAATTTTACCCTGATTCCAAATCTGTAATTAAAAATCAAATCCGAATTGTATTAAAGAAGATATAGCATAATTTATGTTTTAGTTAAGTTTACAATTTTGTTTAGACCAATCAGAAGCTAGAATCTTTTCTGTGTAGTGTAGAAAAAAAATTGAAAATTTGGTAAGAGAAATGTATAAAAGGAATTGCTCCTGATTTCTCACTCTCTTGCTTTTTGAATTTTTGTGACTAACAAGTCATAGTGTTAAATGTTATTTGTATTAACATGTAAGTAACAATTCTCGTACACATTATCGGAATTGAAACGCGATCGACGTAGAATTGAGAGATCAGAAACAATTGTTTTAACCTATAACTAAAAGTTAAAATTCAGGTTACCGATCACAATTGTTCGATAAAATTGTAATTGTTTCGTTTTTCAAGATCGTGTGTAAACATCGGGTGATATTCAATTTTTTTTTTGTATGTTAATAAATTCTTCAATTATTTTGTTGTTAGTGATTACGATCATAAAATAAATCTTCACTTCAATAACGAAATCTAAAATAAAGGTGCAAGTGAATACAAAATCTATATGAACTTAAAATACAAAATTAAACGACAAATTATTAAATAAATAATCGACATTTTGAAAATAACCAAATAAAATAAATGTCTTATAACTTATAAGTATTCGAGCATTGTAAGTACATCGTATTTACCACATGAAGAACAGCCAACAGTTATTTGATATAGATGAAAGTATGGAATGTTAAGCAGCATATTTGGGACAGCAAGGCAGTATCACCGATTTATGGAAGGAAGTCTACGTCCAACGTTTAATGTGGACCAACCTAACAAGAACATTATTGGAATTTGCAGCAACACATGTGTGAGTGTATTTTTCTATCATAACCCTTTTGCATTGATTATCTTTTTTTTGATGTCCTGTATTTATTTTTTTTTAATTATGTATAAATGTTTGTACGAATTCACGTGTCAATATCTGAAAAGTAAATGATTCAGCGTTATATTAAAATTAATAAGTTTACCTCAAACAAAATTAAAATTGTGCTCAATAATTTAGATCAATTGCAGAAATTTTTTGACAGGCTACTTTATTTCAGTATTAAGTGCGCAACGCATGCGTATTTTGTGCAGATATCAACAAAGTTGGTTTAACATTGTAACTGTTTATTATAAAATACAATTTGATCATTTACATGTATATTCACAGATTCAATTTATTTTGCCAATAAATAAATGTTAAACACAATTGAACCCTATCCCCAAAAGAGATTATTGAGCTAGTACGGCGCATATTATATATATTTTGTTTGTTAATATTATTACAATAAGAATTTTAATGTAAAAGGAAAAATATAAATAGTTTTTCCACATTTTATTACTCATTTGTTCGCCATTTAAATCAAAATAATAATTTGAGCCAGTACAATAATTTTGGCGCCCTAGCTATTGCTACTTCTTTAAATACGGATAGATCATAGAAATATGGAATTTTCCCCTAATACTACCATCCTCTATATTATTTAGTTCGTACGTGGTCTCACCAAAACATTTATTTACCCGAAAAGGTCCTTCATACGGTAATAATAATTTTGCACAAACTTTATGCAATCTATCTGCTACTGTTAATCTCCTTATAATGACTAAATCACCCTACTTAAATTTAACTTTTTTCTTAATCTTCACCAATTGCTTCTGTTCATATTTATTTAAAATAGTCCACAATCTATTCTTCACGTATTACATCTTCTACTTCCACTTCATCTTGTTGTTATCTCTATGGTCTTTCTGGTAAAATTTTCTTCATTAAGGTAATCGGTGCCACCTCCGTTCTTACATTCGGCACTTCATTTATGCACTTCTCTATAATCCTCTTATACTTAACCCATGCGTTATGTTTTTCATGAGTGAAAATTCTTAGAAATTTAATTACTTCCTTTATGTACCGTTCTGTTGGATTGCCTTGGGGATGTCTTATGGAACAAAAGTATACCTTAATACCCTCTTTTTGAAATTTCTTGACAAATTTTGGACTTCTAAAATAAGTTGCATTTTCCGCAAGTATAGCTCTAGGTTTTCCTGCTTTTTGAATAAATTTTTCTATGGAGATAATCGCTTGAGTTGAAGTATATGCTCTACTCGGATATAATTTAACAAACTTTGAAAAAATGTCAACAATCACTAAAATAATTTTATTCCCATGTTGTCCCGGTATCAAATTTCCAATGTAGTCAATAGCTATCATTTCTAATGGCTCACTTACTTTAATACTTTTAACGATATTCAAATTTCTATGGTTTGTCTGCTCTGCTAATATACAAAGTTCACATTGATTTATAATCGTCTTGACAATATTTATATTTTTTTTTGCATAAAAATTCTCCCTAAATGACCATACGTTTTATCTACATCCAATATAATAAACTTAGCCACATCTTCATCTAAAACTATTAACTGCTTTCTATTGAAATCTTTGATAACCCTCTCATTGACAACCTTAAAATTCTTATATACTTCCTCTTGTGATGCTTGAATTTTCTCCCTTAATTCTCTTATCTTCGGTGAATCTTTAGCTCTCAAAATCTCCCATACTAAATAATTTAGATCAATTGCAGAAATTTCTTGACAGGCTACTTGATTTCAGTATTAAGTGCGCAACGCATGCGTATTTTGTGCAGATCTCAACAAAGTTGGTTTCACATCGTAACTGTTTATTATAAAATACAATTTGATCATTTACATGTATATTCACAGATTCAATTTATTTTGCCAACAAATAAATGTTAAACACAATTGAACTCTATCCCCAAAAGAGATTACTGAGCTAGTACGGCGCATATTATATACATATTTTGTTTGTTAATATTATTATAATAAAATTTTAATTAAAAAAAAATATAAATAGTTTTTCCACATTTTATTACTCATTTGTTCGCCATTTAAATCAAAATAAAATTTGAGCCAGTACAATATATATATATATATATATATATATATATATATATATATATATATATATATATATATATATATATATAAATTTTGGGACTTGTTTATTACCCAACCAACAACTTAGCTAAAATTAATTATCATTATAGGTCTCAACACCTTTGGCCGCTACATTGATAGCTAACAATAAAAGATTGGATTTTTACATTAAAATACGAAACCTTGATATTTTTTTAAATAAAAAAGATATACTTTGTCTAAATCGATAACTGTTAACAGTTTCTAAGACATTTACATCTTTCGCTATTTATTATCAACGGCTTAGGCAGGTTATTAACTTTGACACCCTGTATCTCGAAGACGAAGCAGTATTGGACTTATGTTTATATGAAAGTTTGGTGTTAAAATGATTAGATCTATCATTTCCTAAAGTTACGTGTATTCTTCCCGAAACACTGATTTTCACGTTTTAATACTACAGCAGGGCTGTCCAACTGCAAGTGCTCCAAGGGCCGCTTTAAAAAAATGCGTTTTGGAGGACCGCATTACAAAATACTTCGTATGCAACTTTATCAGTTAGTTTTAATAGGTATGGTATATAAAGAAAAAACGCGTTTGTATTATTATTTTAATTTATTCAAAAAAATACCTACTTACAAAAAAAATTAGTGAGAAATTTGACGATGTTGGTTTTCACTAACTAATGCGTCAATATTAACTTCAATATTTGTTGTTGATAAACGAAGCAACTGAGTAAGTGACTTATCAGAGAGGGAACATCTATATTTTGACTTTATAGATTTCATATTGGAAAAGCTGCTTTCGCAAAGATACGTGCTTCCCAGCATTGAGCCCAGTGTAAGCCCTAAGTTTCGCAAGTTGGGATATCGTTCTTCTGGCAGCAACTTGAAAAAGTCCAATCCAGTTTCAGTTCTTCCTTGGTAAAAAGGATCTGATTGCAAGTCACACAATTCCAGTTGAAGTTCTGCTCTGCTTACATTCTCAACTGAAATTGTAAGGGGCTGGGTGAAAACTAAAATCTCTCTTTCTATTTGTTTAAAATCCCTAAATCGTTTATCAAATTCTTCGGCAACTGAGTCAATGTATTTTATGTGAGGTAAATTTGAAACTTCCTCAAAATCCTTTATTTCTTCAGAATGCTCTTTACAACTTGGAAAAAATGAAAAATCTTTTTTTCTGATGAACGCTTGAAAAGCTTAATCTTATTCTTAAATCCATTTATGTGTCCAAATAAGTTGGCAATATTCTGCTGTTTTCCTTGTAGCTTCAAATTCAATTCGTTAAGGTGAGATGTCAGGTCTGTTAAAAATGCAAGGTCTGCTAAAAATTGTACATCTACCATTTGATTTTCCAGTTCCGTAGTGTTGGACTTGACTTCATCTTTAAGGAAAATAGGAATCTCCTTGCGTAGAGCGAAGAATCGATGCAAACAATTTCCGGCGCTTAACCAACGAATATCGGTGTGAAGTAACAATTCCCCATATGTAGCATCCACTTCGGCTAAAAAATCACGAAACTTTCTGTGGGTCAAAGCACGATTGCCCCCTTTAATAATATTAGCTATTTTAACAACCACTTTCATGACATTCATTTGACGTAAGGATTTTCCACATAGGGCCTCTTGGTGAATAGTACAGTGTATCACAGGACAGTTGATGTTATTTTTTTTCAAGAGTCCTGCAAATCCAATTTCAGTTCCTATCATAGCTCTGGCTCCATCAGTAACAATACAGGAACATTTATCGAATCCCCCGTAGTCTGATACCACCTTATTTACAGCTTCAAAAATATCTGTACCCTTGGTTGTACCATGGAGAGGAATAAGATCAAGCAACTCCTCTGCTACACTGAGTCGTTTTGAATAGTTCGGATAAAAATTACAAGCTGGCTAATGTCGGACAGATCAGTGCTTTCATCCAGGCACAGCGAAAAATATTTACATCCTTCAACCATGTTATGCAGTTTTTTGTATACGTATTGATTGATATGGTCCACCCGTCTTGCAATTGTTTGATGCGACACTGAGACTGTTTCGAATTTTTCGGCAATTTTTGTTTCATTGAATTCTTTTGCCATTTTGATTGCACAATTTTTAATTAGCACTCCATCAGTAAAAGGTTTCTTCACTCTGACAATTTCCAACGCTACTTCGTAAGAAGCGGTAATACTGCGCTTGTTATCAGTGTCAGATTTTTTAAAAAATGTTGTTTGTTGTTTGAGTTTTTTCTTATAATCCGTAATGATAGGCTTTCTTGACTCCCCTGTATATTGATGAAATGTTTTCTCGTGTAACGTAGTGTAATGTCTTTTCATATTATATTCTTTGGGAACCGATAGTACTTGCATACAAATAATGCACTGAAATTTATTATTGTTGTTTGTGATTAAATAGTCTGATTCCCAACGGTCATAATAAACTCGATGTTCGTTCGTTATTTTTCTTTTCTGCGAAGACATATTTCACCGAGTATTTCACTTAAAAAGGCTTTAGAATTGGTGCCTACTACACAGTAGAACAATTATTAACTAACTCTGCCCGTCCAGCTTGACTCAACCTCCTTATATATAGCGCGTGGCTTCCCGAATATTTGAGTGACCGAGTAAGATCGGTCCGCTGCGACCTTCTATCCGTCGCCAGTGGCGTCATACGTTATTTTATTTGTATTTTATGATTAATGTAACAATTGTGCATATTTCGTATTAGAAACTAATTTATACATTGAGAAGCCCGCTCCGCGGGCCGCAAACAGTAACGTCGCAGGCCGCACCTAAAATTAAACAATTTAGTGGCTTACTATAAAACACGGTATAAGATTAATACCGTGCGACAAAGTAATTTTCTAAGTAATATGAGATACCGTTACATTACATCTTGCGCTGTTAGCACTCTTACATTTAACGGTTTCTTTTAGTTTTTTTTCTGGTTCCTAATGAACCCATAGTTGCTACTTTAACATGTATTATTTCCACGTGCGATTATTAATAATTAATTAATTATTTAGGGATTAAAGCGTTGCTCTACCTCTTACGTTCTACGCTACTGTACATAATAAAAACATATTAATAACCTAAAACCAATGTCAACCAAATCAACATTTTTTTGGAACTTTGAGACCCTGTGTCTTTTTTATTATCAGTATTTTCTTAAAGCAAGTTGCATCATATCGTAATAGTTTGAGGCCGAGAATGTTACATTTATTTCATTTTGAACCATTACTAACGAACCACTCCGTATAGATACATCTTAGTAGTTTTAAAGCAAAAAATTGTGCTTAGCGTAACCATTAAAAAAATATGTAACAATTACAACTTTTAATAAAAAACGTAAGTATAGTTATCTATCCAAATTCATTACCATAATACTCTGTGAGAAGATTATTAAGATTCATTTTAGGAAACGTCTGGGAAAGGCAAGAGCACTCTATTGAACACAACTCAAAGAGCAAAGAAGCTAGGCCTTTATTAAGTTTGTGTGGATGCCAGAAAAGCGGAACTTTATTAAGTAAATATTATATCCTGCCTCTAATATAAAAATTTTAAAATACGTTTAATAAACTTCAATGAAGTTTCAAAAGATTAAAATTACCTTACTATTATAAAACGTTTCTGTATTCATAATTAAGAAGCAGGCCAATACCTAAAAGCTGTTGGAAAAGTTGCAGTCATATACAATAAATATAGGAATGGAAAACTTTATCTGAAACACGAACGATTAAAGAAAAGTATAAATCATACGCTACCTATATTATTTTTTATCTGCAGTTTAAAATAAGATGTTATATACTAACACAGTGCAGATAAACTATTATTTATGTAACAAGAACAAAAATTTAGTGTTTATTGCATGCCACATTCGAATGCAATGGACACTGTATGTACTTGTACTAGTTTTTCTATGTTTATACAATAATAAAAACTAACAGTTTTACTAAATGGCCATAAGTATCGGAAAAAATATTTTTTAATAATGTAATAATTTGGAGACTGTTCCATAATACGACGCATTTCTATTATTTGCCTTAAAATAAGCATTCAAGATTGAAATTGTAACGTTTGTCGCATTTAAGTTTCCTACAATAACTATTTCAGTTGTTAAATTATGTAAATTGAATGGCACGCATCAATGATTGTTTTCGTATGTGTCGAACATTTTCTTATAATCTAAGAGAGTGTCTATTTGTAAAATAGTTGTAAAATAAACTTTTTTTTGTACCTGTCATATTTTTTCGAACTCGTTTTAAATATTCAGTATTACCAATTCATATCATTGTGGTAATGAAAATTAACTAAAATGTATAATTATTGGTTGTGTCGAATTTATGTTCTAAGAAACATGCATGTGCTTAAAACCGGCAGTAGGTGTCGGAATTATGTACACCATCAGCTAAATTACGTGTCCTTTCTCTTTTTAAAACTAATGGAAAGTAGGTCAGGTTAACGATAATAGTGTGTCTATACGATTGGTCATAAATCCGACATGGGCATCGAGTTTATACACGAGGGATATACAGTATTTGTTGTCCCTAGCATAGATGGCTATGAAATACGTTGCACCTAGTAACCGCACTTGTTTCGTTATTTTATTGACAAACAAACTGCCAAATCTGGTTAGCCGAGCTTTAATAGTGTCACAGTTGTGCAAGTTGAAAGTATCGGTTGCAAGAAGATTTTGGGAAATGGAAAAAAGTGAGTTTCATGCTGTCATCAAGTACCCCCAAAAGAAATGTTTAACACCTAAAGAAATTCACACAGATACGGTTGGCGTGCTTGGAGATTCTGATCCTTCCTATCAAGTAGTAAAATATCTGGTGTGGAACACCATACGACCTTTCAACCTACAAAATGGAAATTAAAAAAAAATTTTCGTTTATTTATCATATCTGTTTCCAAGACAGTAGCACAAGTAAACAAGTTTCCTGGTTACTCATTGGTAAGTATTTTACTTACCGACGTCTTTTACTTACCAACGTAAAATTATATATACCTACTATATTTAACAACAATAAGAACAAAAAATTTGAACATTTCTATTTAAAACGTAACTTTTGACTTTTCGTTTATTTAGTAGAAATTAAATAATTTCAATTGTGGTAAATTTCATACAATCGTGCAAGAAACAGTATGAGCATCACGAAAATTAAGGGTTGTACCGGTCTCCGACCAAATTGTAGGTTTTGCTATCGCTCAGCCTCCAAACATGGCCGTCGACCGGTAAACGTTTCTTACTGTTCTTGATACTTAATATACTATTTTGTGCGATCGTTCATTTTTGTCAACTTACTGTCACTGTTTTGACAACAGTAGGTGTCATTTTCTGTTTAATGAGTCTAACTGAACGGTAAGTAATTTACTTACCGTTCAGCGAACAGTAAGTGAAATTCGTAGTTTACTGAAACACCTGCCAGAGTTTTGGGTATAGTATTATTTATTAATATTAAAATTAAATGTACAATTGTTACAATTGGAAATGGTAATACCGCCCGTTTCAAGAAGATTTGTATTCACAGAATGTATTGCTGGTTGAGACGTAGAAGCCACTGGTTCTAACACTTCATCATCATGCAGAATTTTGTCGCCTTGATTAGCAGAATTTCTGACACAATTATTTTACAACTGTCACATTAACATTCAGGTTACTAAGGAAACAATACATACGCTTGTGGCTCGGCTTGTGGTCATCTTTTAAGCAATTTTGAGATAAAATAAAATGTGTTTTGCCTACATTTTGCCATGAAGTGTATTGTTGATCGCACAAAAAATAGCATAAGCATTTCGAACAGTAAGGAGTTTACCGATCTCCTCCAATGTTGGCGTCGATCGGTAGACTGTCCTTATTGTTCTTAATACTTAATATACTATTTTTTAGGATAATTATGCAACCTTTTTATAAGTTTATTACGAAAAAAAGCAACATTGCAAAAACAGAAACAATAATCTATATCAAACAGACGTTTAAAACTTCATGTGTGACAGAGGTTAATATACATCTAAACGCTAACTTAAAAAATTAAAAGAAATGAAATAAATTGAATTATAATCTTTTTAGGGTAACTATGCAACCTCTTTTTATATGTTCATAACAAAACAGGCAACACTGTAAAACAAAAAATAATCTGTCAGAATGACGTTTAAAACTTCATGTCAGATCGATATTAATATATATATATATATATATATATATATATATATATATATATATATATTATGTTAACTAAAAAAATTCCAAAGCCGCCCGCCTCTATAAGATATCAATAATGCAGTATAACCGTTTTCATTCATATTTAATTAATTTTTTGATATATCTTGCGTTATATTAAAAAACTTTATAAAGAAAAGTTATGTAAAATTAAATTTTCTTTAAAAAATACGTCTACACTTCTTATAAAATTAATCGTTACTCAGACAATGTAAAAACTTGAACACTAAAATCAATATCTGGGCATTTTTATATCTTTGAAATATGCAGCCGTTTTAGAAATATTTGATAAAAACCAAAAACTGCCCCTATGTTGTGGATTAGAAGTAAGCAACCGTTGTATCACTTGTAATGTATATACAATTATTATCATTACGTACAGAGTTTGACAAACAAATGTGGAAATATTCTATGCAATCGCTAAAAAAGATATGTTTATAATATTATTTAAAACATAACTTAACAATACGTATGCAAATAAACTAGAACAGAAGACAGAAAAAAAAACCAAATAATACAGTGGGTAGTTCTAATTTTCTAATGTACCTATGAAGTGAAAATATTAGGTACTTGCTTAAAAATATTGGCTTCACTATTTTAAGGTACTAAAGGGAGAAATTGGACAGTAACTATGGGGATATATTGGACAGTCCAATGTCTCCCCACGGCTTAGTAGCTTGTTAATGTATGTAAATAAAATTCAGTAGCTAAGTAGGTATTCTGTTATTTTTAGTTAAACGATCCCGAGATCGTTCAAAAAAGTACCGCCCGGGAATTCTGCCCAGAAAATATGAAACGAGCTAGCTGCAATAGATGTAATGGAAAATAACATGTCTTATCGAGACAGTGCTGAAATAAATGGGGTTAAAAAATCTAGCCTCTACAATTATGTCAAAGTAGCACTAGAAAAGAGATTGAATAACATAGAGTTTTCACCAAACTTTAGGAAGTCTCAAATATTTAGGAGCCAAATGGAAAATGCTTTGGAAGATGACGTATTAAAATGTTCATCTATGTGTTATGGGTTAACACCAAATGCAACAAGGCGCTTAGCATATGAATATGCGTTACAGACTTCAGTGAATATGCCCGATGCATGGAAGAAAAATAAGTTAGCTGGCAAAAATTACTTCTGGGTGTTTCTTAAACGGCATCTCAAACTTTCAGTGAGAAAGCCTGAGGCCACCAGTGTCGAAGAATGACCAGTTTTAATTCCACCAACGTAGGAATATTTCAGGAAAAACTGGCGGAAGTCATTGGTCGATATTTATTTGAACCCCAACAAATTTTTAACTTGGACGAGGTGATATTCCGCGATGTCTCAAATTAATATTTAATGAGCATATTATATTTCTTTTAGACGGGCGTCACAACCGTACAAAAAGTTCCAAAAATATCAGGCAAAAAAGGGGAACATCAAATTGGCCAGGCAACATCTCGTGAGAGAGGAGAACTTGTAACCCAAGTGGGTATAATTTGTGCTGCAGGATCTGTATTACCGCCAATATGGATCTTTCCTAGGCACCGATTTCACGAAAACAGGATGATGCATGGTGTTTCAGGTTGTGGAGCCCTCGGATTACTACATCCAAGTGGTTGGATGACCTCAGAGAATTTTTAGAGGCATTAAAACATGTTGCAAAGTATACAAAATGTTCGCCCGACAGTAAAATCCTATTAACCATGGATAATCATGGTTCTCATTTATCGGTACCTGCAATAGACTATTGTCGATCTAACGGAATTGTAGTATTAACGCTACCATTTCATACCTCAAACAAACTTCAACCGCTTGACAGAACGGTGTTTGGTACGTTTAAAACCTTTTTCAATCAAGGTGTAACTTCTTGGTTACTTACGTATCCTTCACAAACAGCATCAATATACAATCTGCCTGTCATTCGCCTACAGGTTTGGGATAGGGCCACAACACCTACAAACATCAAAGCAAGATTTAGGTGCACAGGTATTGCGCACATTTGACAAATCGATTTTCAAGGAGGAACACTGTTTGTCGTGTTATGTGTCAGATAGACCTTGTGAGCCTAGTGAAAATTTGGAAGCGAATGAAGGAAGCATCTACATCAAAAACTAATGATTCAAGCAATAATTTGGAATTGGACTTGGCAGCAACTTCTGGCAACCAACCAGTTGCATCCCCTGAAATAATCCGCCCATTCCCGAACACCCCAGTAAGAAAAAGTATTGTGCACCAAGAAACAAAGGTAAATGCAGGATAGCAACTGACACGTCAGAAAAAATAGAACTTGAAGAAAGACATGCTAAGAACAAACTGAAAAAGGAGAAGATAAAATCTGTAAAACGCAAGATAGGCCAAGATGAGGAGACTGATGAAGAGGACAACATTTCGTACCATGAGAATTCATCTAAAGATGAGATAGTGTTTGATAGCGATGTTCCAAATTTAAAAGATGTTCCTGAAGGAGACTATCTTATAGTTAAGGTACATGGAAAAGCTAGCATTCGAAATTACGCAGCTAAAGTTCTTAGAAAATTTCATAACGGCTATGAAGTAAATTTTTTAAAACGGCACGTGATCTCAAATAGATTCACTCTAATGAAAATGATGAAGCCTTAGTGCCATTTGCAGATCTTTTATTTAAGCTTCCCCGCCCTATTAATAAAACAAGAGAGAGATTTAAAGATATGTGTATTTTAACTTTGATATTAATCCGTTTGGTTTACACTAATAAATAGTTTTCATGTTAATTAAAATTGTGTTCTCGTTTAAAATACTAAATAAAACAAATAAATAAATAAATACGGAACGTCATAGCTAACTATCGTATATATCACTTTTTCAAAAATCACTAATAACTAGATAATAAATTAATTAATATAAAAGTTGTCCAAAGTATCCCCACCCTCCCCTACACACTTAAAGATAAGCTTCAAATTTCAATGCTAGTTATTTTTCCAATTTTGCCAATTTTGCAATAAACCATCATTTTAACCATTAGCAGGCGTATCATATGTCTGACATGAGATTGAAAATATTGCTATTCGGACGCATGGTATGAACAGTCTAGGTTCCCCAGGTCGTATCTCATCTCTCACATTCAAGCGTAAATATTGCTATTTGGACGTAAATCAGGTGTTACATGCAGCCACTTTCTTGTCCAATAGCTCCTAACTCATTGCTCAGATGACAAATTTGACGACACCAATGAATTCTGTACACAAATATCCTTCGGGAATGACTATACATTTTTTTAAATCTTTTTTTCTGATAATAATTGATGTCTAGACTGATCGGCCTGTTGGCGATAAATGAGACCTAGTGATTTTAGCAAAAGTAAAAAGTAAGACAGTAGGTTATTGTATTTCAATGTGAACGTATCTATCTTGTGTTTTAGTAAATTTAATAATTTAGTAATTTAATATTTGAATTTTTTAATACATTAAATAGAATGTAACAAAAAAGAAAATGTTCAGATCTTGAACTTCAACATATTTTGGAAAATGAGAATGATAGTGATAATGAATCTGGATTTTGATTTTTCTAGTAATGAGAGTGGATCGAATGGATTTGATTTAGAAAATTTTGTATGGAAAAATTTGGAGGAATCTGACGAGCGATTGTCAAAATTTAAGTTCAATAAAAAAGTGGTTTTATAGCTCCTTAAGATTCTGTGCCAATGAAAGAAAGTTACTTCTTTTATCTACTTTTTTCGGGAAAGCTAATTCAAGCTATAACTCACGAAACAAATAGATACGCATCTGAAAAGGTAATTACGAATATGCCATTTACTAAACGTTCACTGTGGGTTTCTTGGAAGCCAGTAGATTTTGAAGAAATGAGAGCATTTATTGGTGTCATTTTAAATATAGCTATGAACGAAAAAGTAGAGATAGAGATGACTAAGATTGGACCGTCCACCAGCCTTTTTTAAAAAGCATATTTAGTCGTAATATATAGCAAATATTTTGGAATCTGCATGTCTCTCCACCAGAACATGAGCCTCCCATAGGCACAAGAACACGGAGTTCTAAAGTGAAAAATGTCCTACAATGCCTGGAAAATAAATCCAAAAAAATACTACTGTGGGATTTAAAGGGAGGGTATCGAAGCCTACAAAATGGGGCATAAAATTTTCATATTAGCTGACTCTTTAAATGGTTATGTTTAAGCAATGGAACCATAATGGAGCGTTAGCCTCACTGAAACGGCCCCTTTGTTTGTTATGTTGAGAAAACTTAAATTTGAAATAGTATTCTAATATACAGCTGGGGCTCCGCAAGTTGCCTCAGAGTCTCAGTCCCATTCAGGGCCTTCCATGTGTTCATTTGTGACGTTATCTAGTGGTGAATTTTAAAGACCTAATAAAAGATTTAGGTAAGAAGAACTGACCGTTACTCCATTTAACCGTATATTTGAAAAGCATGTGAAGCTGGTATGGTAGAAGGACTTAAAATTTGAGATAGTATTCTGAAACTAGGGCCCCACACCATCTCATAGGACCCTTACGTGGGGTTCCCCTTCCGAAAGTTGGGGCTCAGCCCTGACGCTGTGCTAATAATAGAAAATCCAGACCTCGCATTTATGCCGCTGGGACCCTCTTGACTTTTTGGCTTTACGCCGTATTATCGTTTTATGTCTTTTTAAGGTTCAGGTATCTTTAAAATATATTACGTAAGATGTTAATCAAAAGAATTACATTCGATTAATTGGCTATCAAATTTTTCATGTGACCCGTCAAACGAAAGCATGTTAAATGTTGATACTTTTTTATTTTCAAACTGAAATAGCAACTGATATTTATAACCATAAGACAAATCCTGTCTTTAGCCGTAGGACATTAGCAAAAAATAAACTAGCAATCAAGAAAACATCCGAACACAAAACATGTAAGGCTGCAAACATTAACGGTTCAAAAGTTTTCCCGATGTTAAAATACTGTAACTGTAACATGATGTGGGTATAAAATTGTTGTAGTTTAAAAGGTTTACACTAAAGATGCGAAAGGCGGAATCTAACAGTTGCTACACAAATAGACGAATTACCGTTGAAGATAAAATGGTCAAAGGACGTGAAAATTTACGGTGTTCAAAGAAAGTTACAAAAAATAGGCGAGAATGAACGCAACAGCATGCGAATAAAAAAAATTGATGTAACCAATAAAATATGTAGCAGTACAGATTCTGTAAATCCTATACATAAATAAAGAATAGAATCACCCCCCTCCCTCCCAAAATCAGTCATTCCAAACACCCCAAACAAGCAAGAACAGAGCCTCAT
This sequence comes from Vesta saturnalis, assembly GCA_036346205.1. NCBI lineage: Eukaryota > Metazoa > Arthropoda > Insecta > Coleoptera > Lampyridae > Vesta > Vesta saturnalis. The sequence continues at coordinate 3,891,109 of JARFJB010002209.1, read as the reverse complement.
CTCGTAAAATGTTTTAAAACTAGTGGAAGATTCCTGCAATTGTTATAGAGGTAAAATTTAAAATTTAAAGTAGCACTATGTTATTTGTTCTGGTTTTTAAGTTTTCATGTGTATTCGTGTGAAATAAAAATATCTAAGTGTTAATTAATTGCAAATGCAATGTAATTGAAATATATTGCGTAAGATGTTAATTAAAATCATTGCCTTCGATTAATTATCTATCAAGTTTTTTTATGTGACCCATCATGAAGAAAATCCGTTAAGTGTAGGTACTTCTTTATAGTCAGTAACAATCAGTGCTTATAACCATAAAGCAATTGCTGTATTTACTTGAGAGGCGTTACTTTAGAATAAAACTTAATACTTACCACCATAAAACCGTTTCTGTGTTTATCCATTTATGATAAAGGAATATTCAAAACATTAAATAGTAGTACACACTTCAAAGTAAGGTGTTTTCTCATTTCAATAAGGGATTTGTGTAGTCACCGGTGGCACACGCTTATCAAAATTAGGGGTTTCCGTTTTTAATAAGGGCTATGCGTACCACCGATATAGATGTAGAAGTTAGATTCAAGTTAGTTAGATTCAAGACTTATTAAAATCCATCCGGCAATTCATACAAAAGTGCTAAACCCAAATTGCCCTCCCTCTGTTTTTCGTGTTTGGGCATTGTGTTTGTTCAGTGTTTTTATGTTGTTTTTCGTAAATGCAATAAATTTCCACCATTGCATTTCTTCTTCAAATTAGATCGACGCGTGCACCCCATTCCTAATTTTTTCTTTGCTCTTATGGCGGCACCGACTGCTAAAGCCGCAGTTCGTTCACCTGATGTTGCGTCTGATGATTTAAAGCCTTCCCAAGCTTTTTTTCTAAAATTTTATCTGATTTATGTCTACTTTCTAAATCTCGGTAATCTCTGTAACTGATATCATGAAGCTTGCAATGAGCATCTAATTGATTAATACCGGGGTCACCGCGTGATATTCGTTTGTCTAACTTTGTACCAGGACCGCAATACTGGTAGCCAGGTAAATGCAATTAAATGGGAAGTTTATTGATTAGAGTATTCACTAAACCATCACCACCTTCTCTCTTTAGCTTCCTATCTAACATTGTTTACCCAGATGGATAAAGCAGGGCATTTATACCTAAATCGAGTTCATACAAAAAGAAATCATAGTAATTAATATATTTATTCAGTAAATGCTATACATTAGATAAGCAGAACGATAATACAATATTTCCATTAAGCATACAGTGTTATGTGAATTAATATCATACTTAGGATTTATAACATCTTCAATGTCTTTATAAATGGCATTATCATCACTACCATGGAATTCTTGCTCATGAAAACGTCGGTAGTCAACAATTTGTTGTATGAACTTTTCATAAAAATGCGCCAGATTGTAAGATTCAAGAAATTCCAATCTATACCTTATTATGTCCTTTAAATTGAATAGTTCTTTTACATTATGAGCATTGAATGTGCAAGAACAGCAGTTGTAGTTTTCTATCATAACAGTTTTTAATATTCTGTCATATCCCTTAATCAATTCCCAATTGCAATAAATACCAAGATTGCTAGATAGAGATTCATAATGTTGATCATAAATTATATCTTCTTCTTCATTTACACTTGACCAATCAATTTTGTTTTCAATTTTTGGGGCCGGAAAAATTGTAATTCTACATCTTAGAAGTTCATTCCATTCCTTCATGTCTAACACTACATTATTACTTTGATCGCAGTTGCCACACCCCATACGCACGACTGTTGCAAGGTTGAGGTGTGTACTGTATCCAATTTCAATATGTCTTGCATGATGAGTATCTTTCGATAGTTTATAATAAGCACAATCGATTAAGTATTCGTTAGCTGCTTGTTTATATACTTCATCCTTATCTTGAGACCAGTCAGTGTTAGGAGAAGAATAACCTTCATTTTGTTTCTCTTTACTACTACTACTACCATCACTATTTTGACAGCTTCACCAGCACAAGTTACTGCAACTATGTAGGGTATCCATATACAGCGGTGAGCTTCTAAGTTTTGATCGTTCCAGAAATGATTTCATTGCTACCTGCATGACTTTAGTTGCTCACAATTGCACTACGACTAAACACTATGATTCTAGTTAATGGGTGGGGGGCACAATTAACAACAAAGTCTTATGTTTGTTATTTTACCGGCTGCACCCAAACTATTTGTGAACACATCCTTCGTGTTTAGCAGCGTTTTAAACTCTTCAATTCGAGTTTCTTGTTTGAAATACTCATAAAAGCGCTGAGGTAATACACATTTAAAATCGCCTGTTTCCATCACTATACATTCACCATACTTAGTGTTAATTACTGCCACATTTATCACTTTATACTTTTTCGATAAATCAAGGTCACACACATTTCTAAAGGGTTTGCAATAGGTGCTTTGGTTTAACACCGCTAACTCCATATTTGCTAACTGATCTCAACACACAGTTTGTTTCGGTTTATATAAGAAGAGGAATTGTAATATGATACACACAAACTTTATTCGACCTTGATTCAACCACGATAGCATAGGTCAGTACTGGTGGATCAGAACCGGCGCACTCTCTTTCTCTCACACACTTACTGCAATTTCTCTCACACACTTTTCGCTGGATCAGGATCGGCCCTATATCTTCCTCGTGGGGATCACGATCGGCCCTATATGATTAACAAGGGAGTCTGTACGTGCACGACTGATATTGAATGTAAAATTCATATAATGTAGATCAGAACCAGCCCTATATCACTACTGCAAAGGTATTTCTTCATTTTTCATTCCTTTTGATAAATTCATTTGCGACCTGAAATACGAAAATGTAAACTCTTGCCATTATTACACATTAAACATACTTACCTCTTGGTAAGTTTCTATTTATATTTTACATAAATTTATACGTTTCGATAACAATTACAGTTATCGTCCTTAATAAATGGTAATATCTTTAAGACATTACTCGAGATGTTAGAAAAAATTTATGAATTATGAACAAAATGAAAACGTAAAAAAAGCGAAATTTAATCAGGAATATTTTGTAGTTACTCCTAACTGTTTTATTCACATTTATGTCTAATGATTTCCAGGGGCCCTGTAATCACTATTTACACGCAATAATATCAACTTAACTTAACCTTCACGCCATTCCCTTGCGGGGTAGGCAAAACAATCCCTGCTTCTTATTTATTTTTCATTCACAATCTTTCTCCATGCTTTCCTATCTCCGCATACCTCCCTAGCTTCCGCAAGATTCATACATTGTCTCTGATATGCCCTTTTATTTTCAAAACTCCTTATACTTCTTTCCTTTATCATACATTCTACTACATTCAGCCAAGTTTTACGTGGCCTACCAGGCCCGGCCTTACCTCTAACGTCACCCACATATATTTGCTTTGCGTTGTTCATTCTCCCAATGTTACCAAACCAACTAATGTACTAATCCGTCATTATGCACTCATTCTTTATCTTGTCCCTTCTCGTTTTACCACATGTGCTTCTCATGAATCTCATGCCCACGGCATTTATTTTTCTTTCGTGTTTTTTTTTTGACATACCCATGTCTCACTTCCATACAGTACCAAAAAAGTTTTAGCGAGAAATCACAGCTTCTCTACTGTATAGTATACTATAAAGTCACTAGATATACAAAGTACCGCAATACGTATGGACCATGCGTTAGAGACAGAAGATAGATTTTGGAATCAAAATGGCGGATGAAAGACATATGACAGGTGACTCTTCGCTGAACAGTTGGCGACCTCTTTGACAGTTGTCAAATGGTATAAAGAAGTTTATTTGCTATTAAAATTATTATTAATTTTATTAAATACATAAATAAAATGTTCACCTCCAGTAAAATTTGAGTGAACTTTTTATTTATGTATTTAATAAAATTAATAATAATTTTTAATTAGGTACATATTTACTTTTGAACTTATACGTTCATAACAAAAAATTATAATAATTTTATTTGTTGTTTTTGAAGATTATTTTTACATCACAATGCCCGGGTGCTACGTGCCTCAGTGCAAAAACAGGGCACAAAAGGGATTTCGACTATTTAAGTTACCATTCGGTTAGCATATAACCTAAACATTATTTGCCAAGTACATTACATTATCTGTTTCTTTTAAGACGAAAAAATGCAGAAAACAGGAATTTCTGGATCCAATGTGTTGCGAGGACCGATATAAATCTTTCGTCCATGATTGGTGAAATAAGTATTCTACTTATTGTATGCAATTATTTGAAACATTAACTGGGTAGGTCCATTTTTCTGAGGAACAACTCGAGAGAAAACGAAAGGATGGTCGAAGATTGTTACACGCGGAGGCGATTCCAGATTTGCTAACAGCAACCGTTGAAGCTACACATAGTCAGCAAGCAGGAAGAGATAGAGCTTGTGCTGAAAATGTATCAGATGAAAAGCAAAGTAACGTTGGTATACAAGAATTAAATTCCTATTGTACTGATAAAAGTACGTATGTAGAACTCAATATCTGATGTAATGACTATTACACTATTTTTTTATGAAAATGAGATATTGGAGAATCTGTCACCGAGTATTCGTAAGTTAGAAATAAATACATTGCTTGCAGAGCCCACACATGAAGGAAATGTAAATGTTTATATCAGCAAATTAAAGCTTGCTTTAAGCAGATCGACCAATAGATGTAGTGTATATAAGAGAAGTGAGGAGCAAGATGAAAGCTCAAAAAGATTTTCAATGAAGATCAGTTAATGTTTGTGAAAACAGGATCACATCGTGGAGCAAAATGGTCAGAAGAAACTTTGACTAAAGCCCTAAAGTTATACTTAGCCTGTGGTAAAAAAAGGCTATGAAGAATTGAGAAAACAAATATACAACATCGTATTAAGAACTTGAAATTTGGAGCTGGTATGCAGGATGACATATTTAAGCGTATGCAACTGAAAGTTGGTAGTGATTGCACTACCATGTATATTATCATTACATGTTCATTTTGTTTAAAATTGCAAGTTTCCAACCAGAGGAAAAGGAAGCCAATCTACTGATTGATGAGATAGGAATTAAACTTGGACTGCAATACGACCATTCTCTGGGACTGACAGTGGGCCAACCTACTCTGAAAAATGCATCTGGAAGTTATGGCAAGTATGCCACACATGTATTTGTATTTATGCTGGCTGGCGTATCCAGCAGGTGGAAACAGATAGTGGCTTATGAGTTTACGGGAAACTCATGTTGTTTAAGTGAAGTGCTTGAGAGAATAATTACCTTGACCAAAACGTCACATGAAATCGGCTTGACAATTCGTGCTCTCATATCGGACATGGGGCCACAAAACAGAGGCGTCTGGCGATTATTGAACATAAACGCCCATAAGCATAGTACTATCAAGAATTCTATTCCACATCCATGCATGGACAATGAGAAATTATTTCTGATGCCGGATGCAGTACATGTATTCAAAAATGGTGCTGGTTCATTGACGAGTGGCCAACATTTTTACCTTGATGAAAGAACTGTTGATGCATACAAACTGCCCAGTAATGAAATATCCATAGTGCCCATTAGACAGGTTTTTGAGTTGGATAAAGGTGATGTTCTCAGATTATGTCCCCGGCTGAAAGCAAATGTGATCAATCGAAATCACTTTGAAAAAATGAACACGAGGTTGAATGTGGACTTTATCAGCCATGACGTCGCTGCTGCTATTTTATATCAAATTTCGGCAAGGAAAATTGATGCAAAGCATCAAACCACGGCATGGTTTTTAATGAAAATGCAGAAGTGGTTCAAACTGATGTCAAGTCGATCTCAAAATATGATCATGTCCAATTTGAATTCCAAGGAGCATGATGCAGCTATAACGTTTTTACATACATTTATGGAAATTGTAACAAGTTTGAAGACATGACAATGCTTGGAAACCATTCCAGACGGGTCTTCTCCTGACCACTGCAACAGCATTGGACCTCCAAAATCTATATTTAAATAAAGCAAACTTTAGATATTGCTTGTTGGGACGTCTTACACAAGACGCCCTGGAAAATTTATTCTCAATGATTCGGAATCGCCGTTCGGTACCCGATGCACGGGATTTCAAATGTGCCTTACGAATGGTGTGCGTATCACAATTTGAGGCAAAAGTTAATAACACTAACTACGGACATTCTGACACTGACCATCTGGTTAAATACTGCGACTCAATAAATTTCTAATTATTGAATTAAGATCAGGAAGACCAGACTAATAATTATGTAGACAAACTCGATTTAGAGATATCACGTTTCAGTTGTGATGAAACTCGCATAAGTGAGCACGTGAAGGAAGCGTTATGCAATTTTCTCGGTTCATTGATTAATAAAATTAGGAAAAACAAAAAACATGCGACGACTGCTACAATTCACTGTTTATTAAGGACAATCTGGAGTATCTAGGGGTCGTTAGTTTCGGCAGTTTGAGAGAATATAAAAGCAGCAGTCTGTGTTACGCCAACAGGCATATTTTCAAATATATTACTGATTGCGAATTTGCAATCCGATCACATGAAGAGCTGCTCATAAGGAACAAGGTGAGCACCAAAGATGTACCAATATTGCTACAATCTGAGAATTTGCCACCTGTGCCAAACTGTAACAATATAATGTATTATTTACTTACGTTATTTGTAAATAGTAGGAGATACTTTAGTTTAAGGGAATTAAATAAAGAAAATGTACATAGTTTAGGCAAAGATAGTAGAAGTGTTGCAATGAGATGTTGTTACGTGATTAAACGGGGAGCTGGAAGAAAAAGGAAGAAGGAATGGATTCTCTGCTCATTCACAGATAGTGAGCACACCGAACTAGCTCAAAAATGTCGGTTCGGGCGGGGTGAGAGAAGAAAGGATGTTAAAGATGCCGGCGCCAAGAGCCGCTCCCCTATGTAGAGATAGGATTCACCGCTCCCCAACTCTTGGACAGTGGTGCAGGATGGAATGAGCAAGGAGATTGTAGGAAAAGGGAAGTACAAGAGGAAATAGAAATAACAACACTGCTGTAGTGCGAAAGAAACAAATGTATATTTTATTTTTAAAAATTTAGACTAAATAGTTGAAGGTGTGGATCTAATTAAACCACTACAAAACAATATATTTCGATACCCCAAATGTACACAAAAAAAGAAACAGTAATTAAATACCGTTCGCAAGCCAGAATAGTTCTTCTCTATTTTACAAAAAAAACCAAACTTAAACATTTCCCCTTTTCAAGGGAAGGCCTTCCGTTGTATTCCTAAAAGAGAAAAGTATATCGATGCTTATACAAAGCGTAACTTATTACTAAATAATAACAAAAACAACTTGCGATGGTTTACACCAAAACGGATAATACCGAAATAAAATTTTATAGTGAGCCACACGAAACTTTTATAGTTCAGCAAGCATTTTTTTCTTAAACAATAATGAACCAAATATATGTGAAAATTTAATAATTGTATACATTTCAAGAAGAAAAAAAAATTAATCTTTTCTTTAAAATTAAATGTGACCTTTCTTTTTGCGATATTGTTTTTTGTTTGTGCCCAAATTAGTCTACACCAAATGTAATGAAAACATATGTTTATCTAACGGTTCGTTTGGCTACTGTGTAATTACTTGTGCGCATCCCAATTACAGTGATGACGCACACAACACCAAAAATGGCAGCCACAACAGATACAATTAAATGTTATTATTATAATTACAAACAAAATGAGGGAAGGGAAGTAATGGTAAAAGAACAGATAAGGAAGGTTACGTGATTGTGAAGTGAAGGATTACTTATTGATACAGCAACAAGGATATAGTGATAACAGGTATTATTTTAACTGATTAATTGATTACGTTATTTTTAGCAGGGGTACTTTATCATTATTCAATTAAAGTTCATGTAACCATAGAGAAAACAAAAGAAAAAGGAACGATCTAACCTTTCTATAAGCAGATAGTCATTACGTTCAGTCGATGCTTTCGGATCACGAACATAGGCAGAAGTTGTCATGATCCTGTTTGATTTTAGTTACGACTCAGAAGGTAAACCAGAATAGTACTTGTATGTAGATGATATGGACATAATAGTTGAAGTTAAATCGTAGAATCCAAAAGTAGAAGGTACTTCGTTGAAGCCAAAAGAGGAAGGTAATTCGTGCAAGCTAAAAGGAGCAGGTAATTAACACTATGTAGGTAAATAATCTTTATTCGTTACCCCTTAGACGTAACGGGCCAAATGAAAGTCTATCGAAGTGCTTTCCTTGCTTTATGGAAGCATCAATAATTCATGTCTTGATTAAAACGTCTTCAAACGCTAAGAAAGAAAGTCAGTTATTACTAACAAAATCAGAGAAATTCATTGGTAACTTACTCGATCTTGCCGAAGAAAATTTTTCTAAAACCGCATGTAAGCGAGCAACAAAACTTGTAAATAATGATTAGAAAAAGCACCAATTGTTTTATTGCAAATTATGCTTCTTGAAGATATATCCGATTAGTTATATCGTATAATACTATCAAGCAATCTTCAAGAAGACATCAAAAATTTTTAGCTTGGCAAAATGGACGCCACACGAAAAAAAAAGACGTAATTTTTATGTTAAAGTTGTATTAAACACAATACATTGTTATCACCCTTTTTATCTAAATAAAACCAGAAATTCTAAATTGTGATTTCTCCACTAACGCCATCTAGAGAGGACTTCTAAAAGCTTGTAATATAGTTCACCTTAATTACCTATATTTTAGGATACGTCACTAGAGGGAGTAACAATGTAGATTTTAAATAAAATATTTAAATGTGAATTTATAACGTTTGAATAACCAAAGGTACGAAAATTTATATTAGACTAGTAGTAAAATTATTTGGAAATCTTATGTTATGAACAGAAACAATGTAAGCATTTCTAGAAGAAGGTTTGAGTAAATATGTACAACTTGTACAGAAATTTATAGAAAAGTACCAAAGTAACTTAAGTATCCAAAACACAAATTATTTCGTTACAATGTTCATTGGCAAGGAAATAAATGTTTTCCACTTCATAATAATTCATGTTTTATTTACAAAACTTAACATAACTTTTTAATACGCATCAGTTATTCGCAACACTTTGTTGGTTAAAATTCATAATTTGAATTTGGCGCCTCTGTTTGGTATCAAGATCGATGCCTACTAATTGCCGTACTTTGTATATCTAGTGACTTTAGTATACTATGCATCTAGATATATTTTGATTCAGTGATAATACCAAAGAGTAATAGAATATTACTCTTTGATAATACTGAGTTTTCATTTTTATACTTTTTTAAGATGATATACTACCAGCAATGCAGCTGTGTTTGAATGGTTGTGTGTCATGCCACGCCGTTACAAAATTTGACAACAATGTAATTGTGATTCAAACAACTTAGTATGCTATTTCAAACTGCGATAATATTATTACAAATGTAAGAAACGCTGCCAAATCATCTGCCTTAATGCTTTCTCATATATGTAAACAAATTTTGACCAAACATTTATAATAAGCAACTTCAAAGTCCACAATAACTGAATTTGAGTCACATGGGTTTTTAAACACGATAATCTCTCATTTTTGATCCATCATTTGGAAATTTTTAATTTTGACATATAATTTATATTTAGCGATCTTAAAAACCCCCAATACCCGACTTTCAAACAATCGGTTTATAAATTAGAAAATGCACAATGTTACACCCTAAAACGTAGCCCCACCGTTTTTTTTTTATTTTGAAATTATATAAAAAATTATTAGTTTGTTTTTTAATTTTGAAACTTTTTAAGATTTGAAGCAATACCCTGCCACTGGTTGGATTCTGCTCATTAACGAACTTGACCCAGACTTTATAACAAAAAATGTTTGTACCAAATTTCATATCGATAGTTGCTTGGTTCAAAAGATATCGCGCGTACACACACATACAGACATACAGATCCGAATTTTGTTTTGTTTTTCGTGTTGTTTAGGGCATAAGATGAGAATTTTGATTAAAAATAGTTTTCTCTTGTTTTACTAATTACAAAATTACTGCTTTCCACTATTTTTAGTTTAGCCAATTAATGTAATAGAAAATAGGCAGCTAGATTTATTTGATTTTGTTAGTTAAATGCCTTGAAACCAAAATTTCAATACTAAAGGGATAAAAGTCGCATTAATTCGTAAGTGAGTGAATGAAGTGTAAAAATTGCTTTTGAGTGAGTTTTGGGTAAAAATTCTAATAGCAATTTGTAAAAACAATTTATTTTTACGTAAAATCTAAAATCTTAAAATCCATCTTTCGTGTTAAAATTATCACAACAGTTATTTTTCATCAATTTGTGGAGGATCCGATAAGCGATTGAAAGCCTATATCAGAACAATATGAAATTAATCTAATGGAAAATTAAATTTTAAACCTTAATTGACAAAGTACGAAGTCAGTGTCGTAATACTAATAAGTATTAGCTAAATCAATAAATTTTCCAATTGTTCGCAATAATTAAGTACCTTATTGAAATCTAAATAAAGTAGATATATAGCAAATTATTACAGAGAATCCCAATTAAATGAATTTAAATTCCACAGATCATCACAAGGTATTCAAAGCAAACTTGCTGAAATCACACAATGGCTTCTTCTCTGTTTATTTAAAAGCAGTTTTATAAACCACACAATGGTAAAGACGTGTGCCCTATTACACTAATGATCTGACTTTAATAAAAATTGAAACCTGTTCCATCTGACGTGAACGAAATAACAACACATTTTTTTAATACTGCAACAAAATAAACGATTACGTGAAAAACACTCAAAGTTAATTTTCTTTCACTTGTAATCTCCCTAGTGCTTGGATTATTTCCGGAAATTTTCTCAAAACATTTGTGAACGAGAAGAAATTTCCGGTAATTAATTCAAGAACGCGGAGGATACAGTAATAAAATATCCCGTCGTCATTGACGACGGGATATCTTTAGTAATAATACAATGAGTGACGCCCTAGTCGACCGCTGATGATGATAGCGTAGCTATCGAAACGCGTTCGGTGTTTTCTAATTTTGTGTGGTACGTGGGTGTATTTTGTTTGTTACAATGAGCGAAGTCGTGATGTTCTATAATCACGCCTTCAAGAGTTGTATTCTGTAGATTATACCACGAATTAAAGTTTTTGTTATGAACGAATAAGTTGAAAAGTAAATATGTAAATATTTATTTAAATCAACATTTTTTATTAAGGTACCTGTTACAAAACAATGCAAAATATAGTACGTAGTTATTTATTGTAAACGTTGAATGTACAATTATTGTACGTAACAGAAGAACTTTCGGTTGGTGACGTTGATGTAATATTTGTCTTTCTCAAACCAGAAACAATCTTTTTATGGTGGTCCTTGCTTAATTTCAAATATGGGTTCAACGAAGTTGAGGACATATACATATGTTATTTTTATAATTTCTTGTAAATTTGCGCCTGCGTTACATAAATTACTGACTGTTGATGAACGATTTGAATGGTTAATAATCTTGTTACGTTTGTGTCAATGCCAGTTTTTTGTACTTTTGTGTTTTTGTACTAGACCGAATTACTCCAAAACTTGTTAGGTGTTAAAAATAATCGTCTGGTTGTAATATTTTCAGTTCTCTTCGTCATCATTTTATCGAAGAGTCTAACAGGGCACAGGTCTTCATTTTTATAATTGGGAATAAGCCACTTACTTTCAGATTAATTTTGGTTACCCCCTTGCGCCGTCTTAGAAAATATTGTATTATATTCGATACGCCCAGTTTCCGAACCATCGTTATTTGTTTCATTCCCGCGCCATTCTAATTCGGTGGCTGCTATTTAACAGAATCTTTTCTGCAACCCATCGAGAATGTTTTCGCCAAAGTGCAATGCCATATTTTCAATTTCTTCAATGGCGAAGGCTGCATCACTTATTTTGCGTTTTTCGGGCATGCGTTGCAATTGCTTTCGCTTTGCATCTCTTGCTTTTCTGGCATTATCAAAGATATGATCCTGAAATGGATTTATAGAACGTTTGTATAAATTAAAGCATTTTCTTCGTAATAATTTAGCTGTTACATTCTATATCACCTTAACCACAACTTCTTTATAGTCTGTTCCGTCCTTCCTACGCATATTGAAAGTCTAGTCTTTTAATATATTTTACAAATCTTCGATAGACGTCTGTTCTAACGCTACGTAATTTCTTGCCTGACAAAATTCTTCAAATTGCGTCCATATATAAGATTCGGATCGGACTGTATTAACAGGTTTATTATTATTACTATTATTATTACTCGGTTCGCTCATTCACATCATCAGTATGCAGTACAAATCTCCACTTGTAGTACCAAACGAGCCCAATCCACATTTTTATACACGGCTTCTAAACTCTGGAATGATCTCCCTAGTTCCTGTTTTCCTCTCACTTATGATATGACAAAATTTAAGGTAGCTGTTCATAGGTATCTATTGGCAATTCATTATCGCTCTATCCATCCTCCCAAGTGTTCCTGAGTGCTTTAGCACGATAGGCCAAATTTAGCCTGTTCAGGTCCACAATCATTAAAAAAAAAAATAAAAAAATTTATCTCTTAAATGCTGCTGCATTCCAAAACATTGCTGTTAACACAGTAACATTGAGTGGTTCATCGAAACGTGTTTTAAATATTGGTTTCAGTTGTTTAACAAATTGCACTTTTAATATCAACCATGCTGAATAATAAATTACTTATGATATTCTGCTTTGGTTTATATTTTTCTCATAAAAGATATATTGGCTCTCGTTGCCATATGGAAACGGGATGGAATGTATATTGTTTCTCGCTGCTAACCAATTACTGGTAGGCAAGTGCATATTTTCGCCCTTAAAAATTACCCTAACAGTCAACAATTGACACTTCGAGTATAAGTGGCGAAAAATACATATTTCTATTCAACAGACCCCACCGAGCTAGTAGAGTTGTGGTAACACGACCTGATTAGCATTCGGGAAGTAATGGGTTCGATTCCCGTTATCGTCTACGTTGTATGAGGTTTTTCAGGGGTTTTTCCTCATACACAAGTAGCGGCATGGTTACTGCGTGTACACACATCACTTACGACTATTTAGGCAAACGCTAGGGTAGTATCTTCCCTCTCAGAACCCTAACTCCGTTCCTTCCGATCCTATCCTGACCCCACCCATTCTTAATCCCACCATGCATATACAAGTAATGTGTGTATGTATGCTGGAATTCATGATTGTGGCAGAAGGAGCTTGGAAAGCTCAAGCAGCCCGACCTCCCCCTAGGAGAGGAAATGAAACCCGTAGCATTTTTCTTTGCTTTTTCAACAGACCCGTCACGACAGAAAATTGAAAAAGTAAGGCAATTTATATAAAAGGGTGGGGTAAAATAGCTATTTGTTTAACTAGGGAGGAAAGTGTCACATTTCCTCCCGCATGCGAGGTCTGCTGTCAGAAGGCACCAAACGCAAAGGGAGGAAAAGACGCTTAACTCCAGTGTAAAACATGATTTTTGCTAACACCTCCAGCATAAAACCACCAGTTAATAGCAAAGAATATAGTGTTTCAAATATATTGAGCGATCTTGTATTTTTAAATAAATTCAATAAATAAGCCCATTTTTTAAACACCCGCTAGCAAAGCTAAAATAGCCATTAGACTAAAAAAGAAAAAAATAAAAAATTCAAACCCAGTTAATCTAGTTTTATTTTTCTGGGCAAAGAAACGGTTATTGTTTATTTGTATTTGAATGTAATTAATATTAAGCTAAAAAGCTTGAGTTTGTTTCAATAAGTTATCTATATATTCAATTTGAAAATATTTAAACACGCACCATTTGCAAGTGCATTAATGTGGGGGAAGGGAATGACGCTGTCATAATAATGATATTCAGTTTTTAAAACAGTCGCTTACAGTGAGCGATCACAAACAGTCGCGATAAGTGAGCGGACAGGAAGGGTCGCATAAACATAAGCGATCAGAATTCGCAGTCTAAGCGACATTGTATAGCCACGCGGCCCTATAAAATGTTAAAATTGCAAATAAGACTTAATTAACGGCGATAGGGAAGAAGTAGAAAATTACCTTCCATATCAAAATAATAAAAAGTGACGTAATAAGTGAAGATAACGCGTGTTGTATGTCTCATAACCGTAATCAATTGTGTTTAAATAGTGAACAATAAATATCATAGACAATAATTGACCCAAATTGGGAAATCGAAGTATAACGGACAATAACTCGATTTTATTGATATGTAAAAAGGGAGCATTCGCGGGTTGTAAATAACTTGCTTTGTGTTGCGCAGGCCATTTGCAGTTAAAACTGAAGGATTGAGTAAAAACTGTATAGTGCACATATATCGAACAATTATTTATTAAAATCCTTAACTGATGAAAGAAAATTAGAGGCGTATTTAGCTACACAAAAGTATAAGACAAGATAAGGACAATAATAGAAAAGCGGTTCCAGAGTGCCGACAGGTGAAATCATCGGAAGAGCGGGCTCTAACCGACCTGAGGCCCCTATCAGCGCACAAAGAAATTAAGTAAGAACCTTTTTGTTTGTGTTAATAAATAAAACTTTTTTGTGTGTTTGATTTCTCGAAACTTTACATTTGACTGTCACAATTAAACGAGAACAATTGTTTTATTCTAATAAAAATTTTATTTGTTATATGTAAGTTTTAAGAAGGATCGCCTATATTATAGGTTTGATTTTATATAAATATTTGTAAACAACGCATTGATGCATTTTCACTCAGATTTGGAATTTAATTAAATGAGTATAACGTTTGCTTTACTTTCATTGCTAAACATGATTAATATCACAAGCTTATGCAATTATTGAACATATAAATGCAGAAAGAGGTCAACTCAATAGGAATCCAGATAAATAAATAAATCGAAATGAACATAATTTTGGGCAATGATAACAGAAATCGTTTCTTTATATTAACTTGAGTTGCAACCGATTAAGAAAGGAGTTAGTAAACATAAAGCTTAAAATTCATTTATGCAAACCGAAATTAATTAGCAAGCAAAGAAAAAATTAACTAGTAAATGATATCTCTATAAATCGAATCCATTCAATTTTAATAAAACGCAATCAAAAATAATCATCTCAGGTATTAAATTTTCTCCAATAATGTTGATTAACGTCTATATATTAGTATTTTTATATCTTTGAAATTACAGCTGTTTCAGAAATAATTGATAGAAACCAAAAACTTCTTACGATTCTTATGATTCTTATGATTCTTACGATTCTTACGATTCTTACGATTCTTACGATTATTACGATTCTTACGATTATTACTATTCTTACGGTTCATGTGTCTATAGCGTTTCCCTAATAAACCTGGGATATATACAGGAAGATCCAAAATTACTGAATGTGTCTCTATTACTGGAAAAATCAATATTCACATATGAAAAAGAGTATAATATTCTACTAAATTGGATGAGGGAAAAAAGAGTAAAAAAATGTAGTGAAGAGGTAATCTTGGCGTATTTTCTAAAACTCACAAAGACCTTTCAACCGCCTACATTATGGTCAAAATATTCAATGCTCCGATCTACAATTTTAATAAAGAAAGACATACATATAGGGTACCCCAGGTTAACAGCGTTTTTAAAGAAATTAGGGGCTGGGTATAAGGCCAAGAAAGCTGTGCGAATAACATACCCACCGAATTTTCGTCTGCAATTAACTTCAGCAATGTTACAAACTACATTTAACTTTTTTAATACGTCTTAACATTGTTAATTTTTGTTAACGTACTTGTTGAAAAATAAAATATAATGAAAATATAAATTAAATGAAATACCTGTATTTATGTTAAACTTTATTTAAACATAGAATTTAAACTTAAATTCTGTTAGGAATTTTTTTACCGCGTAGTATGAAAAAATTGCACAAAATATAATTACTCTATATGATTAACGTCTATATATTAGTATTTTTATATCTTTGAAATTACAGCTGTTTCAGAAATAACTGATAGAAATCAAAAACTTCTTACGATTCTTACGATTCTTACGATTCTTACGATTCTTACGATTCTTACGATTCTTACGATTCTTACGATTCTTACGATTCTTACGATTCTTACGATTATTATGATTCTTAGGATTCTTACGATTCTTACGATTCTTACGATTCGTACGATTCTTACGATTCTTACGATTCTTACGATTCTTACGATTCTTTCGATTCTTACGATTCTTACGATTCTTACGATTCTTACGATTCTTACGATTCTTACGATTCTTACGATTCTTACGATTCTTACAATTCTTACAATTTTTCCATGCCTCGTAAACATTGATTCATGTGTCCAGCAAATAAAGGAAAATGCCACGTACTTCATTCCCTCTCCAAGGGGGAGGGCGGGCTGCTCGAGCTTTCCAAGATCCTTCAGCCACAATCATGGATTCCCAGCATACATACATACATTACGTATATATGCATGGTGGGATTAAGGATGGGTGTGATCAGGATAGAATCGGAAGTAACGGAGTTAGGGTTCTTATGGGTAAAATACTACCCCAGCATTCGCCTAAGCAGCCCAACATGGTGTGCATATACATGTGTATGAGGAAAACCCCCTGAAAAACCTCATACAAGGTAGAGGTTAACGGGAATCGAACCCATTACCTTCCGAATGCTAAGCAGGTCGTGTCACCACTACGCTACCAGCTCGGTTCATGTGTCTATAGCGTTTCCCTAATAAAGCTGGGATTTTATTTATTCTGTTCAAGTATCCAATGACAGAATGCTAATCGCTGTACTTCGTCCCAGGGATGCAAGTGATGAGCTTTTTGATAGTGGTCTGGATGTAATATTTCTCGATTTATAGTTTTTCAAACTAACTTGTGCGGCAATTGTAACTGTGTGGAAATTCTTCTAGTACTGGTTGTTGGATCATCAACTACTGCATCAATAATTTCTTGTGGAACAGTGTGCAGTTGACGTGGACTCCACTATGAAGTTCATAGCTGCTGGTATTTATTTTGATTTAACGAAAGCATTCGATACATTAAATTACGAAGTACTATTATTAAACATAGAGCAATATGGATACAGAGTGTGCATCAATGATGAAAGAAACAACAAACTTCAAAGTTTTTACTCCAAACCTATTATTGTAAATCAAAGCGTACCGCACGGGTCAATAATTGGACCATTACTTTTTTTGTTGTACACTAACGATTTAAGCAATAATTTACAGTTAGACTCTATTTATCAATTTGCTGACGATATTTCTTGTACTGTCTCTGCACCTAACTTTCAAGAACTATCTCTAGTAGCTTCAAATCTCGTTTCTAATATGATAACTTGGTGTAAAAATAATTTATTAACATTAAATAAAATTAAAACAGAGTTAATCGTATTAGCGATAGATTATACGAATCTTTACACGTACGTCTAGGAAAGCAAACCATACCACAACAAAACGAAATACAATTTATTGGTGTGACTTTAGACCAGGGATTCCCAAACTATTTTGGGCCAGAGACCCCTTTTCCAAAATGAACTGATACCTCAGACCCCCATAGCCAAATTACTTTAAAAATCCTATCTCTAGTTTTTTTCCTATTGATACAAAATACTTACCGATTTAAAAACTTTGCGGTTGTTAGGTGAGTAAACATTTTCTCAGCAAAATTTAACAAAATAAATAGACATAAAATTCAGTAAATATCAAGTGTAATTGATAATTATTAATACAAATTACGTAAAAATATTTAAGTAGGTAACTATTTTTTGAAAAAAACATTAAAATAGCAAAGACCAAAAAAATAAAAAATTCAGTGTGATGGGTGAGCCTGGTGACTTTCTACCAATCTAGCTAAATCTGGTTCAATATTGGTGAGTTGCAGCCTTAAATCTCCGCGTTCGTTGATTTTCAAACGGTTTCTTTGTTTTTCCAAAATGTTTGTAATCACACTGAAGCCTTTTTCGACTAGGTATGATGATGGGAAAGCGATAAGGTATTTTTCAGCAATGCTCCACAATGCAGGATACTGTTCCTCAATGTTGCGCTGCAACCACAACTTCTGGTAGCCTTGGTTGAACTTCTGCTTAAGCTCCTCGTCTGTGCTGATGGTGATCAACACTTCTTGCATTATAATATTGGCTTCTTCCATGGCTGTGATATTGTACAGATTTATTATCCATTGAGGAATTTGTAAATTTAAGAGATCCTCAAACCTCTTAGTAAAATCCTTGTGTAATGCGTCCGAATGAGTGACATATGATAAAATAACATCGTCTTGAAGCATTTCTGGTAATTTTGACAAATTCGGAAACTGTAAATATTCTGTTCTGCTTAAATTTTGTTTATAAAGGATAAGTTTACCCACAAAGGCCGATATTATTGATTTCGTTTTAATCAAGTTGAGATCGTCACCCTGCAGCTGAAAATTAACTTTGTTAAACATACCAAAGATATCAGTCAAGTAATAAATATCTGTTTTACAATTTTTCAGATTTTCTTTCAAATTTGAATCTTTTTCTTGTAAAAACTCCAACATAGATTCAAAAATAGCTGAAAATCTTGCTAAGCAAGAGCCTCTTGATAGCCAGCGAACTTCAGTGTGCAGAAGTAACCGAGTAAAGACTTTCCTCATAGCTGAGCAAATAACCGACAATTCAAAGAATTGCTTCGAATCTTGTTGACAGCATTTATAACATATTGTAAAGACTGGTGCACTCTAGGACTCAGATTTGTTGCTACTAAATGCTGTCTGTGAATCATGCAATGAATGACCAGTACCTCAGGCAGTTGTCGCTTTAAGTGAGCTATAAAACCACGATGACGACCAACCATAGATGGTGCACCATCAGTCGCAACAGAAACAATATTCTTCCATGGAATAGCTTCGTCGGTAAAAAAACATTCGACGGCCTGAAAAATCGATTCTCCTCTGGTATAAGTCTTTAAATATGTAGCAAAAAGCAGTTCTTGGCACATATTTTCATCTTTAATATATCGAACATATCCTACAGAGCTTCATTGCCAGGTAATGTAGTCTCGTCCAACTGGACAGAGAATCTGTTGGTCTGTAAAAAATTGCATAAAATGCTTTACTCGTCGCAACCCACCTCGACTATTCGTCTGTGAACGGTCTTTTGCTCAAAGGAATTCTCTTTATAATATCACGTGCGGGCTTGTGTGATATATCGTTGAGGACCTCCGCAATGGCTGGTAAAACAAGCTGCTCTCAAATTGTGTGGGGTTTCTCCGACGCTCGTAAACCATCAACGTCTTGCATAGATGATGACGCAAACATCGATCTTATGGATAGCCTTTTCTCTAGTTTTTCTTTGTGCTTGAAAGAATGACAAGGGCTTACTTTTTTGGTCAGCATGTACTCTTGATAAGTGGTCCTCCATTTTTAAAGGCTTCATGGCATCGTTACTGAATACTTTTTCACATTTGAGACACATCGGCAAGTGTTGATTTGATAGAGATGGAATAAATTCAAACTTCAAGTAGTCCAAACTGTATTTCCTGCATTTTTTCGTGTCGGCCATCATAAAACTCGCAGTAAACCTGCAAATAAAAAAAATATTTAAGAAACTACTTAAACAACAACAACAATAAAACTGTTAAATTTGTACATGAGCTTATTTTTATCACACCTAGGTAATGGATATTTTGTAGGTATGCTCACGAACTTACTCATTGATAAACTTGGATAGTATAGAAAATTTGTATTAGGTACGAATCAGCGTAAAAAACGAAAACAAAGAAAATTGAACATTTATAATTTTTGGTAAAAACTTTGCTAAAGTAATTTCAAAAAATACTTAGAAGAATATTAAAACGTTTTTTGGTACTTACCCTGTTACTTTTTATAAACTGCAGAAATGTATGGTTAAACAGGTTAAGCTACGAGTGTCCCAATAAAATGTATACATTCTTTAATAGTTCATAACAACCACACTTTTTTTTTAGTTGTGACTGCTTAAAATAATGGCTGGAGTCAGACTAAACTTTGAGGAAAGAAAATTCATTCTAAAGTGCCACTGGAAGACTGAGAACGTAAGTGAAGTGCAAAGACGGTTTAGGATGGAGTTTCAACGAGATGCACCAACGAGACTCACAGTTACTCGTTTGCGAGATAAGTTTGAGGAAGAAGGAACTGTTAAGGATGTCCATAAGAACCATTCCGGAAGACCACAATCATCCACCAGCCCCACAAGAGAAGGAGAAGTCATTCAGAGATTTCAGAAATCACCTAGAAAATCTGTCCGGCAAGCGGCTCGTGAGACAGGAGCGTCCATCGCATTGTGAAGCATGCCAAATGGAGAAGTTTTATTCCTAGATTAGTGCACGCTCTCAATGGATATGATTATGACCGCAGAATCCAATTTTGTGAGTGGTACCAAGGAAAATGTGCAGAGGACAATCAATTCCCATACAAGTTTGTTTGGAGTGATGAGGCTATGTTCAAGTTAAACGGTTCAATAAATCGTCACAATTGCATCCACTGGGCAGCTGACAATCCTCATGTGACAGTGGAACACCATGTGAACTTACCAGGGATCGAAATGATTAGGAACGTTTTGGATTCAATCAATCAGCGTTATCAGCTGTGCATGGACCACAATGGCCAACAATTTGAACATTTTGGATAATTGACTAGTTTCTACATTTGTTAACATTATTTTCATTTTTAAAAGTTCTCTGTATTATAATAATTGTTACTGTTATACTCATTTAAAGAGTGTATACATTTTATTGGGACGCTCGGTATTAACGCGCGTAGGTAACTAAGCACTTTGTAAATTCTTTTTCAATCACTGTATTTTAATTCACTTTATTTAACTATGTAATCACTTTGTAATCTCTTGAAATAAATTGGTAGATGAGTGTATTATCATGTGTTATATAGTAAAATATCAGGAGCATGTTTGGACATGAACTTGATCATGATTTCGTTCGTGTTAAATCGCGTATATGCGTCAAATTTTAAAAGCACAACAATGATACTTTCTACTAAAATATTAGTCATTCTTATAACAAGTTGGTACACGTAACACAACTCATACAGTATCTTGAAAGTTTCAAATAAGAACTTGTATTAATTAATAGGGGTCGATGTTTAGATCTCGTCGACCCCCAAACTTGGTTTTCGTTTATGTGGACCCCTGGGAAACCGATTTCGAAACCAAACTGAAATGGTCCCACTATTGCCTAAAGTTGCGTAAAAAGCTGACTTCTCTAAAGTATAATCTGTTCTACTTTACGCTATCATGTATTGGGGATCCAGTTCTCTCTTAAAAGATGTTTTCGTAACACAAAAGCAGATAATGTGTGCGTGGTCAACTTCAGTTAAAAATATTTCTTAGAACTTAACATAATGACTGTGCCATTCTTATATATATTGAGATGTTTAGATAAGAGTAAGACAGGGATTGGACAGTTTTAACTAGTAATTTCTTTAAAAAAGTGTGATATCAAGCATGATACATGTACGAGGGATGTAATTGATGTAATTTGGTTCACGATGACTAGAAAGTGGATTTGCTTTGGTTGAAACAGTCTAAATAAAATTTATACATTTTGGTTTAATCATAAAAAGCATTGTGCTACTAACAAGAATGTCAGGAATGTTAAATAAACTTATTTCCGTAAATTCAATTCAGTACTTTAGTTTGTTTCAATAAATTTCAGTTTTTCGAAAGTATTTTGGCATGTGAATATTTTACAGGTGTTTAACACATAGTGTGAAGATAGATTTATATTAGGGATATTGTATAAGTAGATTAGAATGCAGGAAATAGGGTAAAATTTAAGAAAGAGTTATAATACGAACTTAATATGATCAATACTCACATAGTTATGAAAGCGAATGTGTGACAAACATAGTGATGCATTTTAAATATTAAGAACAATGTATAGAATATATTTACACAAAGATATTTACATGCAGGTACATTTTTATAGTAGAATTTTAGAAAAGTGTGTTAAACGATATGACTTCTTAAAGTGACATAAAAATTATACAATACAAGCGAGATGAACAATAAATACAATAAAGACAGTTATTACAAGTTATTTGGATAACATTTTGAGTTACTTGGACGTTTTTAAACGCAAATTATTGGTAATTTGAGAATTAAGTTTGGTTATGTCTTAAATTTAATGTTTTTTCACAAATTTATAGTTTTTTAGATTAAGTTAGGCTTAAAATGGACTGTTAAAGTGAATAATAGGAGGTTTTCCTCATTTTTACATAGTAATTTAATTTGTACATAGCATTACAACGCAAAATTTATGAAATGGGGTTGATTATATGGTAAATATAAAATTCCTTTAAATTTAAGATTTCGGACATTTAATGTGTGTTTTCCAATGCAAAATTTAGTCAGGATTACATATTTGTAGTTAATTCAAGTGTAGTTTGTAAGATTAGTTAGATATAAGCAATTTTAAGTTAGAATAGGTCATTTTGCATAATATTTAAAAGAACCATATCATGTTGGGTATCTATTTATGCACAATTTAACACAGATTTCATTTCTGTTATTAAAATTTAAATCTATAGCTGTATAAGAAAGATATTGCTAAATTTCCAATTTAGTCAAGTTTTCAAATTATTTTCGACCAATCAGAAACATAGTTATATTATTAGAATTGCTTAAAAAAAGTTGAAGATGTGGTAACCAACAAAAGGGTATAAAAGGAATTGCCATTGATCAGAATCTCTATATTTCTCTCTATAATTTGCCAGTTGTTTGAAAAAGTTAAAATAGTGTAGTGTTTTTTGTGCATCAAGTAAGTTTATATAACCTAAATAATTATCGGGAAAATTTAATAATAAACGGAGAGACGAGAAAATCAAGCGCAATTGTTTTTAAACCGGCAATCGTTTAAAAATAAAGTTAGGTTACCGGTACTTGTTCACATTCGTAAAGTTCATTACGAATAATTTTTCTCACTTGTGACGATTTATGTTTAACGTTTTAAAGTTTCGTTTGTTCAAGTTGAATACTGGTTACGTTTTGCCAAAATAAAATAGTAATCGTTTTTCGTCAATTGAGTTTTATTTTCCGCTGCGATCCTTTAAATAATTTATATTTGAGCCGGAGCCTAAAAATAAAGTGACATTAACTTAAAGTCTTTATAATCACTAAATATTATTTAAACGACAAAATCATCCATTAAACATTTGTGGTTGAGTGAAGCCTTAAAGCATAAGAGAATAGCAGTTACCGAAGAAAAGTGACCAACAACCCGAGGACCAGTTTGCGGCTAGTGAGTGAATGGTAGCGGTGAACATTGTATACCAGAATTTCGATCATTATTGGAAAGTGCCTGCATTTACATATGGAACCATCTGTATGAAGACATCTGTTTGCAGTTTGGAATATGTACATGTGAGTTAACTTTTGATTATAACCCTGTCTATGGTGTTCTTTGTTGTGTTGATTTCCTGCAATTATTATTTGTTATATGTATAGGTGTAAATGTTTATATAATACTTGTGTAAACACCTTCAAAATAAGCTGAAATTTAGTTCATTTCAAAATTTTAAATTTAAATTATCCAGTTATAATTAAAATCTTAATTCAACAAGTCACTATATAACAAATCTGACATTTTTTTGACAATTGTATTCAGTAAGGTTATAACGCATGCGTTAAAGTATAAATTTTGTTCAGATACATTTTTCATATACGATATTTTCTATAAAGTGCAATCCACACATGATATATTCGAACCAGTAGTAATTTCCCACTAAACCTGAACCCTATCCCCATTTGAGATAAGAGCTAGTCCGGTGCATAAATATATAATTATATTATCATTATATTGATTATAACAATTTAATTTAATTAATACATCCCCATATGAGATAAATTATAAATTAATAATTAAAATTTCCCATCACAATATATATATATATATATATATATATATATATATATATATATATATATATATATATAAGATAAGTTTATTGAATGCAGTCAATTATGAAGCAAAAGTAAAAAACCCTTTGTTAATGTAGCTTTCGAATGCTTTATTCCTTTATCAAGACAAGCTACTATAAATATAATTAAATTATTTATAAATTAAATAACAATAAGAAACATACCTAACGTGAGTTATTTAATTTATAAATAATTTAATTATATTTATAGTAGCTTGTCTTGATAAAGGAATAAAGCATTAAAGCTTCATTAACAAAGGGTTTTACTTTTGGCCTTCATAATTGACTGCATTAATAAACTTATCTTATATTCATTATCAGTCAAGATTACCCACTTACTTATATATATATATATATATATATATATATATATATATATACATAAATAATCTCTTGCTATGTTTGTAAAATGAATTCTAATTTATTTAGTAAAAGTTCATGTAATTATAGCGTAATGACTACATGTAACAAGGATAATTTGAGCATACCGTTACACAGAACATCTATGTTTCAAAAAGGTCCTTATTATTCGTGCATTAAAGCATTTAATTTGTTACCGTCAGAGATACAATTTAAACAAGCTCTCAAACGACATCTAATTTCATTATCGTTGTGTAATTTAAATGATTACTCTACCTAACTCTTTGCAATTGACTATGCCGATGTTCGTTGTTTTTGTACGAATTGCAATGGTGATAAATTATTATTATTATTCTTATTAATTCCAAATTCACGAAATTTCGAAAAGCATTAGAAAAAAAATAAGGTTGCCGTCTATTTGGATACCTTGTGCAGTATTTCCGACATACGGCTCTAGTGTTACCATCACCGTACCCCTAAACGTACGTAATGTCAGCAAGTTCATCGTTACTAAACTTCATTTTAAAAGAAACACTCACATAAAGTCATTCAACGTTCTCCAAAAATAATTACGTGATAAACAAGCTGTCAAATAATAAACAAACTTTTATTTTCACAGCTTTACAATGGTTGGCTGGAAAGAAATTTTTATCGAAGCTGTAAATGGATATTTCGAAGGTTTGGATAGTTCTTATTTTTGTGAAGGGTTGAAGGGTCTTGAAAAGCGTTGTACTAAATGTGTACAGGATATTATGCAGAAAAATAAATAAGATTTTCCCCAAAATGCTGTTTTTACCGTGTTGTTCTAGAAATTTTTCGATCTATCCTCGTATGTCAATCTTTTTAACCTACTGAACCAATTTACCAAGGATCTCATACATAAATAATGTAAGCTTTCAAAACTAGATTAAATGACTACTTTATACATTTCAGATTTAATTTAAAATATAATAAAGCTATTTAGGTTTGCGTGATACAACCTTAAACAAATCCATTTCCTTTTTTATTAGATACCTTGTGTAACATATTTCTATAGAAAGAGCACTGTAAATACATATGTAAAGGGAATGGAATATTTGTATTAAACCTTATTTAATTTGTACTGATTAAACTTTCAATTTTGTTTGTGTGCTAACGTAAGTAAACCAATTTAAAAATCATTTTTAAGACCTTTAAGAAATACTATATAAACTTGTCATGTTTCCATATTTCAGAAACATAAAAATTTAGGTCAATCCTATTTTACATTGTCGAAACAAATCTTTCTCATAAGATATATGAAGATTACATTGTAGTTTCTGACGAAATATATATTATTTCTCTACTTTGAAATCTGAATCGTTTCCATTTTTCGCCAAAAGGTCACGTTTTTATTCACGTTATATTTCTAACAAAAACACTTTTACAAATTATTAATGATTTAAAAATAAGTTGAACTTTTAATAATATAAAAAAAAATTGATGTAATCAATTGAGTACGTTTAGTAATCACTGCATTGTCTAGGTTTTAGTTGTGACTACTTTTGTCACAACTCTGCACCGAAATTATAATGTAATTAATAGAGTTTAAACGCTAATATATTTCTTCTAGAAAAATTGATTGCTAAAATGTAACATCTATCTTACATAATTCCTTACGCCTTCTGACAGCAAAATAGCCTGGTCGTCAAAAAATCGTGATGTGTAAGGGGTAGTTTTTTCCAAAAAATTGTAAAATTTTTTTTTTGCTTCATTTACATCTACACAACATGTTTAATCATTTGCAAAAGTTTTGTTTCAAAATTCCAAGAATAAATATTTTATTTTTAGTTTTTAAGTATTTGTGCAACATGCTTTTAATGGAGTTTCTTAAATATAAAACAGCTCGCGCTAAAACATCAATATTGCAATATCATTTACCCAGACATAACTCAAGAATACTCATTCTAATCAAAAAACACTTTCTATAAACGTTGTAGATCAAAGACCAAGGATTAAGATGCTTTTTTATAATTAAAAATCGGATAACTAGTTTCGTCAAAAAACTGTAAGGGCCGCCTTATGACGCGGTGATGCGTTGATAATTGAAATTGATAATTGAAATTCGCTTGGCACATGGGTGTATCTACATGGTAAAGCCGACCGTAAATATTGTAGAGCCTAGATGTCCGCTTTTCGTTTAAAACAGTGGAAATTACACTGTTACTATAGCGATAATCAATTATAAGAATATACTGGTAGTAAATTATTATAAGTTTTTGTTATGAATGAATAAGTTCAAAGGTAAATATGTAATTAAAAATTATTGTTAATTTTATTAAATACATAAATAAAAAGTTCACCTCGAGTAGGATTTGAACCTACGACCGGTACTATGCTAGAGTACCACGCTAGCCAACTGCGCCATCAAGGTGCAAGCCCCAATCGATGTAAATTTTGTCTTTATGTATATAGAACTGATGTAAAAAATAATTTTTAATACTGGTAGTAAGTTTATGTACCTACATATTTGAGTATTTGTAAATATTTTTTTGAAATGTAGTTAAATAATTTATTAACAAATATGATCATTTCAAAAATCTTTTTATTACTTATTGTTACCAGTTATAGCATTTATGCTAAAATTCGGGTTAAAATACTCCTAAGTTAGCATTAACTTTACTTAATAAAAATTGTTATAATTAACACTTAACCTTTTGAATTGTCTTTGATAAAAATGTGTAATCAGACATATTATTGGATGCTTGTGTATTAGTGATATATCACACATATGGCTGCTTGTGGAGTCAGTGCTCCCTAGTAGAACATATAATTGGTAAATAGGAATTTATTATTATTCTTATAAAATTGTGTTGTACTCTATCCGCCCAACAGAAATAGTTAAGCCACAAATGTGCACTAAATTTAAATATATTTTTTTTCTATTGGCTTAAAATTTAAAACCCACAATACAAGCAAGCACGAAGGGAGACAGACTTAATCTCTGCATTACTGGCCATTAGGTTTTGGTTTTGCGAAGATTGCAGTGAAGTTGTTTGGGTTACTTGTTCGTATAATTCACCGTTATTCCTATTCAGCTAAAAAACAGTATTTTTAAATACTTTGGTGTACATTTTTGTATATTTAGGTACGTAATTAAAACGATTAAATTATTGATGAAATGTCAAAACTACTTTTCAGGTTAGAAATTCATTGGATTTATAATAACTATTATTATCATAATTATGGATCAAGCTGCGGCCCTTTCTCCACCGAGAAAACGAACCGCCCGGCATTTTTCGGCCGAGGACAAGGAACGTATTTTGAACATTTTTAAGGTTTCTGCTGAAGAAAACCTGCTAACGGTAAAACACAAGTTGTCGAGTATACTCCAAAGGCAGGAGGCAATTTTTATTTTTGTATTGTACGGGCATGCTAATAGTACGTCAAAGTACTTCTCTGTTGAGATATTTTTGGTTTAGCTGTTAATGTATTAGTTTATTATTATTATCATCTATATTACTTATACACCGTCTAAATCTGTTTTGAAGACATACGGATTGAACATGCATGTAATTAGGATCATCAAATATTGGCTCCCCTAATTAGTTTCGACAAAATTGTTAAATAAATAAGTTGTTCAGAAAAAATAATGCATTTAATGCAGTTATCTTTACAATAACTTTAAACGTTTTCGAGAAATTTCGATATATTTTTAACTTCTTGTAAAAGTCATAATTGCATTAAATTCAAGATTTTTTTCTGAAACAATTATTTGTTTAACAATTTCATCAAATTTAAACAGGAGAGCCAATATTTGCTGATCTTCGTTTTTACATGTTAAATCCCTATGTCTCCAAAACATATTTACACAGTGTGTGTATTATTTTAGGTGTGAGTGTCTCAAGTGTTTTCAAAATTCTTCGTGAATATCAGGAGACACACGAGCTTCAGACACCAAAAGTATATAACAGACTACGGGCAATTTTGGACAACATCGATGATGAAACTAAAACTGCTCTTCGACGTTTGATTCATTCTTTTTTTCAAAAAATGAACCACCAACCCTGGATAAAATGTTAGCGGCATTACATGAAATTGAGCATTTACCTCAATATAAACGGACTACTCTGAGCACTTTGATCAAAGAAATAGGCTTTCGGTGAGTAAGTCACTTTTTTATTTCTAGATGTTCTAATGTGATTGTGTTTTGGCATTATAGGTTCTAAAAACGATCACGTAATAGTGTCCTTAAAAAAAAATGAGATCATCGCCTGGAGGCGACGTTTCCTGCGAGAGATACGAAAGTACCGGGAAGAGGGCAAGAAATTGTACTTCTTAGATGAGACTTGGGTAAACGCCGGTCATACTGTTAGTTAAGTATGGAAGGACACAACAATCCTCAGCCCAAGGCAAGCTTTTATAGAGGAATTAACGACGGGGTTAAAAGATCCATCAGGCAAGGGAAGTCGTCTTATAGCACTTCACATAGAATCTGAAGACGGTTTTGTTGAGAATGGTTTGCTACCTTATGAATCAAAGAGAACTAGAGACTAACATGAAGAAATGACTGGTGACGTTTTTGAAACCTGGTTTTCACACATTCTGGGATGCCTGTCCGAAAATTCTGTAATTGTGACGGATAATGCTTCCTACCACAGCAGAAAAATGGAAAAAATTCCGAATTCTGCCACAAAAAGGACAGACATACAAGCCTGGTTGGAAGATAGGTCCATTATTTATCAACCTGATATGGTCATAGCTGACCTTCTGGATCTCGTCAGACAGACTTTCATTATGCCGAAATACGTAGTGGCAAAACAGAATCGTACGGTTTTGCGATTACCTCCATATCATTGTGAGTTAAATCCCATTGAATTAATATGGGCTCAAATAAAAGGAGAAGTAGCAAGGAAAAATACTACATTTAAAATGAAAGATCTTTACCAATTATTTCACCAAGCTGTCGGTAATGTTTCTGTTAAAAATTGGAAGAATGCCATTCGCCATGATCAAGATGAAGAAAAAAGAATGTGGCAGGTGATTCGTCCCCATCTGAATCAGATTTAAACTAAAATCTATGATACCATATAAATTTCTAGTCCTTTCTAACCTATAATTCAGTTGATAGGTTGTACACAGCCAAATAGTATTGTGTACACAGTATTTTAAAAGAAGTTACACAGTGAGCAAATGGAAATTTCAGAATGTTGAATGTTTGAGTTTAAACTTTCCATTTTTGTTGATTATATTCTTAATTATGACCAAGAAGTTATTATATTCGATTTAGTGGTAATTTTAGCAACTTTAAGATAAAAACAATCACTAATGTTAATTTAAAGATGCAAAGATTATAAACTGTGTAAAAATACTGGTTAGAAGTTCCTAAAATTGTGCCATATTTGCGTTAAATAACTTAAAAGTACTCTCATGTGACTTATGCCTAATGAAATTGATTGAAATGTATCATTTTGGAGTGTTACAACTGCCCGCTATCACTGTTACAACCGACCCTACCCTGGGGTCAATTGTAACACTCGCACACTCGTACCCAGACTCCCCTACACGATTTTGCATAATCAGTAATATTTCACTCAACAGTTTAACGTACAGAAACCCTGATGTCGCTAGATTAGATATAATTTGATTGCAACCATTATATACTTGTCTTTTGTTATAAATAAATCAAGTTAAATCTCGTATATTTATTTTGCCCGACATTTTACTTCTTCAATCCCCCAAATAAATTACATGATTTTTTGAATTTCCCACATTTATTAATTTGTAACGTGTGAAACTAGTCACTGCATACATTGGTCCAATTTAGTGAGGCGGGGCTTAACTATTTCTGTTGGGTGGATGGAGTATAGTCATACTCAGGATTTTTGTCACCATAAGATAATATATTCTGGAAAGCATTTGTGATTATTAAGTCTTTCTTTACTTTATTTCCACATGCAATTTGAGCTATACATTTCCAGGATCCAATGTAATAAATTTAGTTATTCTCGCAGGAACATTGTGACCCGTTGCAATCTATAAAAAAGATTTATCTAAATTAATAATATACTTATAATAATAATTTCTTTACCTTTTATGCAATTACAAGTATTTAAAACAGAAGTATCCTCGGGTAGTATTGATACTGTAGTTAAAATTGGCACGTTTTTCATTAACAATTTTCCAGCCACAATCTGACACATCTGGTAAGTATGGTCTGGGTATCTTACTGTTCAGCCATATTTTAGTCTCGTAGTGTGCACGAAGACAGTGCTGTTTTAAACTATCTAAGTTTGCAAACTTAACCATTTTATTAAAATCTTCTTCTTCTAAATTGTCACTTATGCCAATATCACTGAGTAAATTGTGGTGTGATAAAAACACTTTCCAGCATTTTTTGCCCATTTCTACAAACTGACTGGTGTTTATCACAACCTGTCAGTACATGACATGACATTTTGTCATTGAACTGTCCATTTTCAATTCATGGATTGCTATAAATCTTTCGGTTTCTTTCGTTCCAACTTTCATCCAAATTTTCGGCGTCAGTATATCTTTGAAATAGGCTAACAGTAACAAAACATGTGTATCCTTACAATCCAATACACATCTTGTATATCCTTCAACTTTGGCAGACAATATATGTAATATAATGCTTGTATCCGCCTCTTCGTGTCTCGCAGTTAACAAGTCAGTTTCTAAATCATAGTTTGCTTTATACCGCAGAACGTCAAGAAATCCTCCCCTGGTGACAAATTTAACTCCAAAATTAAGTGAATGTTCATACAACTGATTACTTACGAAGTTGGTAAGTTGCATTTTGTTAGCAATCGAATGAATAAATAAACGCCACTGTTGAGGTAATATTGTGTCTGAGCTTTCAGTGGCCTCTATGGCGTCATTTTTATGTCCCCTCTTCTCTCGTATGCAATTCTTTATCGACAAATCTTCGTAATGGTCCAGGACAAAATCAATTCTTTCAGAATTTTATTTGTTCTTAAATACAATTGCCTTTAAGATGTTTGAATATTCTCCAAATGATTCGGCGTTAGTAGGTTTGCCAAGTCCTTGTATTAATGCCATTCCGTCAAATACGTGGCAAATTTTACCACTATTTCTCGCTGGTAAATCTTTCCAGCTCCCAGTAAATTTTTCAATAATGTTTCCTAAGTTAGACTTGTTTGAAGGGATAGATAATATTCCTGTCAGTGCCAGTGACATTGGATATGTCGTCAATTCATGCTTAAAAATATCTTCATACTTAATATTTCTTCCCATTTCTTTGGCGGCTGGCAATATTTTCTGCAAAAATTCCTGACCTTTTTGGAAAGTGTTTTTCTTATCAACGGTAGCTACTTTAACACCGGTGCGCTTTAGTGTTTGAAGTTTAATTTTTTTTTATTGGTTTATAAAAGTCAGGAGTACCAACTACTTCTAAAAATGTTCTTAAAGCTTGTTCGCCAATGTCATTCACATGTAATAAAGAAATTTGGACAGTATCAAATGCAACTTCATTAGTTCAAATAACTAAAAAGCGATCATTGCTTTTGGAAAACACATTAAATCTTAAAAATTCACTTAATAACTTCTGAACATATTGATCATCAAGTTTCATTTGTTTATTGCCACATTCCGCGTTTTGGCTAGATACATTAATGTGACTGGTTAAAGAATTGCGAAATTTATCTATCATCAATCCGACAACATTATAACTTAAAAACCATTCATCCAACGTTTTTGGTTAATTCTACTATGCCTCCTGCATCCTTTCAATTTTTATTTATATGTTCCAGTGCTTGATCAACAGAAAGTTGATTGCAATTTCCACTTAATCTTTTTACTTTTTTGTTTCTGCAATTTGACGAGACCTTATGATTACTGTCTAAATTGTATGATATTCTGAGGAAACATATGGCAATAAAGGTAGATATCCATAAGTCGTTACATTGGAATCATTTTTAAAAATTAATTTATGAAATCCTGACCACTGAGGAATAATCATTTCTTCGTTCCCACAGTCATAAATCCTAGAAATACACCAAGTAATAGTTTGATATTTTTGTTTGTAGCTAATATTTTCGTTTTCCGTGACCACAAGCGTGTAGTGTTTCAACAAGTTTTTTTTACCTTGTTTCCTGGTGAACTAATAATCCCAGACCAATATGTTTGGGTGTATATATTTTTCCATCGGAATTTGCAAAAATAATGTCTTGGCAAATGTTAGTTTCTTTCGTATCTCCACTAGAATCGTTGCACACAAGAAAACTAATAAGAAAATACTAATTTTGTGGAATATGATTTTTGTAATCGCTAATTCTTAAGTTTTTGAACTCTGAATATTTTCGTATATTATTTATTTCTATTTTTATATTTTGGTAAATTTTAGTTAAAGTTTGTATTTCAGATGTACCAAAAGATATTTTTGAAGATTCGGTTTCAGTGTAATGGGCTATTGTATCAATAGCTTGTGGTTTAGAAAATCTTTTTAAAACCATCCTTGCTTCATTTTTTTTTTGGAGACGAAACTAATTCTATATTATTGCCAAAATACTCCTGAATTTTTTTAACTAAAGTTCTGTCACTTAAACTGATTTTTCCACACATTTCTGGATATCTTTGGCTCACTATTTGTCCAATATGCTTTTCCTATGCGAAATCCTCGCTTCATTTTGTTAAAACTGTTGCAAAGATTCATTTTCTTCGTCAAATTTTCGTTTCCCACTTGCGCTGCTCTTGTCAGACTTTTTCTGCGTATTTCTTAATTCTGTAGAAACGCAGAAGGCATGATATTTGATTACATATGTAATTAAATCATTTTCACCGATCCTGCCGTAAAATAATTAGTTTCTCCTAGCTATATTTTTAATCTTCTGTTCCATGTTAGTGGTCATTACTTGACATAATTTTTGGTTCCTTAGACGTCTTTGACATAATATACACTTCTGTAAATCAAATGGATCCGTCCACAAATTAGGGTGCGGCATTAGTGCGTCGAAGTACGATATATCCGTTATTAAAGGAGATATCAAAAAAATGTATTTACAGAAATTATAGGCAACTTCAAACTTCATACTATAAAATTATTTTCGTATATACAGGGTTTTACATATTACCAGGGTGAACCAACCATACTTTTTTTAAATGGGACACCCTATATATTATTTCAAATTTAGATTAAGCTCATCTCCCCCATACTTCCAATATAGGGTCTCATTACGTTATGCAGGGTATTTCAAAAGTTATGGTAAATTGTACTCGAAAATCATTTTCATTTCAGCGTCGTGTATACCCTAGATAGAACAACATGATAATAATTTTTCCAGGAATAACTTTATGACATTGGTACAGTGTTACGAGAAAGTGCTATTTCTTATTATTGTACCAATTGAATATAGAGCGAGGCAAAACTCGAACATATGATTTTGTCAACTTTTTCAAATGAATGTATTTTATTTTAAAAAGTGAAAATACACTTTATGTTCTTTCATTTTTATTAAGCATTCCGTATAGCGAAAATCGTTAATTTCAGAGATATTTTAAATTTAATAATAGGAAGAGATTTTTTTAAAATTTTTATTATAACAAATTAGCCGTGAACAAATAAAAGTGTGACAACTTATTATAAAAAATTCAAAAAACATTGGTTATTAAGACAAAATTTTTACAAAATTAATTAATCTCATAATAAATGTTCAAAAACATCAATACAGCATTGCAGTCGATCTTCAAATTCCCAACCGACATTTCTTAACATTTCTACGTTAATACTCTGGAATGCTTCTCGTATTCTATTCTTCATATCATCTTGTGTGGTTGGAGGTATTTGATACACACGGTTTTTCACATAACCCCACTTGAAGAAGTCAATTTTACTTAACTCTGGTGAACGAGCTGGCCATGCAATGGGGCCTCCTCTTCCCACCCATCTTCCAGGTAAATGGGTATTAAGAAGGTTACGAATTAATCTAGTGTGATGTACCGGAGCTTCATCGTGTAACAACCACATTCTTTGACGAATGATATGAAGAATAGAGTACGAGAAGCATTCCAGAGTATTAATGTAGAAATGTCAAGAAATGTCAGTCGAGAATTTGAAGATCGACTGCAATGCTGTATTGATGTTTTCGGTGGACATTTTGACCATTTATTATGAAATTAATTAATTTTATAAGAATTTCGTCTTAATAACCGATATTTTTTGAATTTTTTATAATAATTTGTCCCACTTTTATTTGTTCACGGCTAACTTAATTTAAAAAAAATCTCTTTCTGTTATTAAATTGAAAATATCTCAGAAATTAACCATTAACTATAGGGAGTGCTTAATAAAAATGAAAGAACATAAGAGTGTATTTTCACTTTTTAAAATAAAATACATTGTGATTCATTTAAAAAAATTGACCAAATCATGTGTTCGAGTTTTGGCTCGCTCTACATTCAATTGATGCAATAATAAAGAAATAGCACTTTCTCGTAATACTGTACCAATGTCAAAAAGTTATTCCTGGAAAACATTATAGTTAGGTTGTTCTGTCTAGGATATACAGGACGGTGAAATGAGAATGATTTTCGCGTACAATTGACCATAACTTTTGAAATACCCTGTATAACGTAATGAAACCCTATACTGGAAGTATGGGGGAGATGAGCCTAATCTAAATTTGAAATAATATATAGAATGTTTGGTTCGCCCTGGTAATATGTAACACTCTGAAGATACGAAAATAATTTTATAATGTGAAGTTTGACGTTGCCCATAATTTTTGTAAATAACTTCTTTGAGTAAATGTAAATCAAGCAAAAAAAAATTTTTTTTGCAATTTTTGGAAATCCACCCCCACATCACAATTTTTTGACGACCAGGCGATTTTGATGTCAGACGGCGTAAGGAATTATGCAAGATAGGTGTTACATTTTAGCAATAAAGTGCAACCGGAATGACACGATAGAATCATTTTTAAACTCCAATATTATAGGATTTTGTTAATTTTGATTTTATAATTGTGGAAATTCTCATTGTCAGAAGGTATTCTTGAATATTATTTTCAAAGCGCTTTATAATATTGAATGTATTAAAGATCTATTTATCATTGCAGTAGTAGGTTTCCAAATACATGCACTTAGTCATAGAGGGATTATTGATTACGTTTTTACATTTTATAACTTTAATTAGCACCTCAATTAATTTTTTTATTTCTGATGGCGATAACCTTAATTGTAATCGACGCAATTTATAAACAAGTATTTGTAACCATGAATTTAAATCGCGAAAGCTTACATTTGCATATTATTTTACAAGATAAAGCGCGAGTAAAAAGTCAATTTCTCTTCTGTGAATCCTTTACCACTCATCGAAGAGTATAGATATTAAATATTTCGTTATGCCTCGATTACAAAACGAGTATTTCTAAATATTAAGTTTGGTTCCCAAAATCTAAGTTTATTGACATTTACTTAATGTTTCATTCCGGAAGGTACAGTGTAAAACGTTCCAACGAGTGCATTCTCTCCTTCACCTTCTCGATGGAGGTACGTGTGGAACCACCAGTTCACCACTTCCTGATTGACTTCAATCAATCAGTTCTTATTTTTGTGACTTCTTATTTTCCCGATTAACTACGTTTGTAACGCCCCTTTACGTGAGAATAACCATTAACTTTAAATCAATGGTATAACCTACACTGTGAGTTTAGTGATTGTTAGCATAATGAAATTTTGTTAAACTCTGATATCGTTGCCATATTTTTCATTCTTCATCGGTAATAACGAGTGATCAATCTCAAGTGTATACCACGTGATCAAAATATTTAAGTTGGTACCACTGATCGGTTGGTAAGAAGCTGTATTGCTCTAGCTACTCTACAGCATGATTTGAGTAAAAACTACGATCAGTTTCAAATCTGTATGAAGGTTATTAACTTATACATATTATCAAATATTATCTTAATTTAAATAACTACTATTTTGTACTTGATTAGACTGCATCCCTATAAAATACAACAAAATAAATAAAATATTATTTAATGATTGGATTAAATCATTACAAAATAATGAATCTTAAGTATTTAAATGTTATAATTTCATTATAATTAAATAAAATTTACAGTACATGTTTATGGAATGACAATATCTTTTACAAATTTTTTTTCACTCCTTAGGTACACATTAGTTATCACACTTTGCTTTACAGCATATGTTTAAAATAACCGCCATTAAATTGTAAACATAAGTTCACCCTACGTTGCATATTCGCAAATACATTTTGTAACATTTCGGCACCAAGAAAATACAAAAGTGAAAAACGAAGGTATAATATGGCATAAACTAAAAAACCAAAGCAGCCAACTGCAAAACACAACAATATTAACAACTAGGGATTTTTGTCATACCCCTACAGTACACTTGAGATTGATCACGTTGTATAACCTCCACCAATATCCTAATTACTAGTAATATTATTATTATTATTAGCAATAATTACATTTTATTTGAACACTAGCTAGTTTTAAAGTTATTTCAAGAAACGTAATACATATTAAAGTTGTTGGACGTTTCCACAAATGCTCTTAACGTCAAAAATAAAATCACCAGCGTAGTAATGATATCAATGACACAATATATACAGGGTTATTCACATTATACGGCACGGATTATTGTGGCCATAATACTCGACTAATTTTTCTTCCTTCCCGTTTGAAGCGCATAACTCATTGGAAAGGGTTCAGAGGGAACCAGTTTTATTAGTTAATTGTTCATGTTAATTTTCGGCACTTTCTAAAATTTGTTGCAACCATTTTAAAACACCCTGTATATAGCGTTGCCACATTTTATAGCTATTCTATAACTTAAGTTTTATGGTAACACTAACCAAAATCCTTATTATTAGAAATATAAATGAAATAATTAAAGTTCTCTTTAGCTGAAACTATTTCAAGCAACGCTATACCTTGAAATTGTATATGTATATTTATCATTTATTAAAACAATTTCAAAGCAATACGTTGGTTGAAATAACTTTGAAATTAGTTAGAATTGGCATTTGCACTACTAATAATTAGGATTTCGGTTGAGAACTGATGTTACCAGTGAAAAATACGTGACTTAAAGAGTTTCACTTTTGGGATGTATAGTGATATATTATGGTTACTTTTTAAAATTATTTTCATATTATACAGGGCGTCCCAAAAGCTCCGGTAAAAATAAGTGTATGTGTTGTTACACGTCCAAACCGCACTAGGCGTCGTGCAGTCTTACCGAAGTAAGCGGGTTGCCAAGCCAGCCACAGTGGAAATGGACGAGATCGATATAAGGAGTAAAATGATTGATAATTAGTTACAAACATCTTACACCTACCATAAATCTACAACTCACAATGCTCAGTCCGGGAAAAATTCTCTCTAAGCGCTCCACAATCCTAAATTTTGATGAAATGAATAGTCTGAGGTGGGATGTTGAATTAATCCTATCTGACTGTGGAAGACAGGATTGCAGCCTACTCAGTAAAATCATTCACCACTCAAATTCAATCACACTTCAAAATAAATTGATCCAAAAGCTTAAGAAAAGTTTGTCGTAAACTTACTGAACACGCCTCGTACACATGAAAATTCCAAATAATAAAACGTTAATTTGAATACTTGTTAAGTATCCCTCGTATAGCTATAAATTAAAATTTTTAACCGTTATAAAACTTTGAATTAAATAAACAATAACAATAGATTTAAATTTTAATGCTTCAAATCTGTAATTTATACGTAATAAAAATATTCGGTAAGTAGTGTTCTGTACCTGGTTGACGGTAAAACAATCCAAAATAGTTAAAATAAAATTTTGTAATCGATCTGGTTCATTACACAATTTCAAATCGATCATTAAACAACAAAGTAAATTTAAATAGTGGATGTATACTGACAAACTTGCAATTGTAAATATGTACACACATGTGGTTAAAGAAAACTCCAAAAATTCAATGCTTAAACATTAAAAATTCCCCCAAAATTCTTATTACTAAATACATTAAAAATAGACAAAGTTCGATTATCCCTTTTACTCACAATGAACAATGATTAATACAACAATAAAAAAATGTACTTAAAAGATTGAATCTGTCAAACAAAATCTAAAACTAATGCTTACACATTACGTTAATTAGTCCTTTATCCATAGGTATAGTGTAGTCCATATGGTCTGTTTTCAGTACTCCTGTTAACTTTTGCAAATGCGCTATGAACAACACAGAAAACAGCCGTATCCGTTAATACATTCGGCTGTAACACTCGCAAATGCAGTGTTTATCGTTCACTCGGGGATCTTTATGGGCTCCTTGATTTAACATAACATCACATTATGCTCTAATGTTTGCCCTTAAACGTAAATGTTTAACACACTAAAGAATATTTATTTCCTCATAAATATATTAAAACTCTTATTTGCTTTGTACAATCAATTATGTATTACTAACGATTGTACGCATGTTACATGTACTTCTTTCAATGTCAATATTGATCACCAACATCTTAACTAAATTTTACAAACTTTTAGTTCGATTACTTAAAGTGTTACTTTAGTCTTTCTTTATATTATTATCGTCACATGCTCTACTACTGAACACTATCAACAAAACATTTGCTGTATTATTTTGAAATCTGCTTTCGTACTTTTAATTTCTTGAAGAAAATCACTATTATTTTCTTCAAGTCACAATAAAACTATTTATTTATAAATGTCTATATGTGATTTATCCCCATTTGGGTTATTGCGGCCTGTTATATAAGCGCTGTTACTGAACTATAATTTCACAAATAAAATCCAAAACCGACCATTCTAATGGTCTTCTCAAAAGCAACGCGTGCGCGGTCTTTACTTAACTTTCACTCATCGATTCTAACTGACCATCCCTTCAATTCAAAATTCACCTATCACAAACGAGTATTTAGTGCGTTTCTTTGCCGAGTGGAAGTCCGTATGGGCCCAACGCAAACGAAACTAGAACAACGTAGTCATCTTGAATTTACTTTTTAAATTAACTCAAAACTCTCGGGAAATCATTAATTGCAATTACATTCACACTGTACATTTTTCACATCATATCTCAACTTTCTGTGAAAGATTCACATGTGGGCGAATCCTCCTTCCGCACAAGATTTATTTTTCAATGATATTGCGTCAGCACAAGGTATACTGAATCAGGGCTGGAAGCGAGAATGCCCAATACGATTTTGTTTTTTGAGAGTGTACAACTCCATGTCCATGGGGATGTGTTCAGACACTGAAAGAGCAATGTCCGAAAAATGAGGACGGCATATAACAGTATTGACGCCATGGGAAGGTTGCAGAAACGGGGTAGATCATTCCATTTAACTTACTTAAAACACGACAAGGTTTTATCAATTATCTGAGCAACAGAGAAATTTGGGACAGTAGAAATTATTCCTATCAGACAATAGTCAGATAGATCTAGTGCGAAAAGAAATTTTATAAGCAAGTGGGTTTAACACAAGTTAAGAGGTCTGTAAAATGTGGAGTATGGGTAGGGTTATCAGGGATTCTAGAGGACTCGGAAATCATTTGTGTGAAGTCATATTAGCTAGCCGACAGGATTAGTGATAATTGATATTAGAGTTATGGGCATTGAAATCTCTCAGAATTCTGATATCGCAAGATGAGAACTAAGATACTTAACCTTCAAACGAAGTTAATCAAAAAAAGGCTTGAACGTTACTGCTATTGGGAGATGTATAGAAGTAACACTAAAATTTCACAAACTTAGGACCAGAATGTCTGACACTAATTAAGTCGAAATTGCAAGTGGTATGCGTCGGAATTTTCGAAGGAGGCGTGTGTTTCAGGTAAAAATTGAATAATCTTCAGACCAGCATTAAGAATTAAGATTAAATCTAATACCACAAATGTTAAAATAATGAATCCGAAAGTGAGTACTTTCGGTGAACAATACCGCTTGGTCACTGCTCACACGGTCATCCGAATGGGGTAAATTTTATCTCCGAAGTTTTTTACCCTAGAGACCAGTCATCTTTTTAAATTACCCTTATTTGGGCAAAATTGTATTTATTTAATCATAAGCTTTCATACAGAAACTCTGTCCTCCGTTAGGCGTAATATGAAAGTAACAAATATTAACAAGGTAAGGAGCATTAAAATTAAATCACTTTTGTAAAGGTTTTAGTTCTTGAAAATAGACATCCAGGTATCGGACAGTTCATATCCATTATTTCCGTTTAAATGTTAGGCTGTTTCAGAATTTCAATGGCTACTCGAATCTTCCTATCCAATTCCTATCGTTAGCCAGAATTCCTGTGTTTTAAAATTTTATATTGTGCAGAGTGTTTAAGGAATGTTGAGTAATTGCTGATTTAGACGGATGAAGTAAACGTAAGTGTTTCTGTGTTTTGTTAACCTGGTGTTAGTGCTTCTTCCAGTTTCACCAATAAGACTTTACCACACGAGCATGGTATTTCGTAAACACCAAATGTAGGGGTATTTGGTCTTGCCTCGTTTATTTTGAAATCTTTTTCCATGCTTTCCTATCCCTGCATACCTCCCTAGCTTGTCTCCGATATGTCTTTTTATTCTTAAAACTCCACATCTTTTTTTATTTTATCATGTATTCAACTACATTCAGCGAAGTTTTACGCGGCGTACTAGGGCATGCCTTATCTCTAACTTCACCCACATAAATTTGCTTTGTTAATCTTTCCTTGTTCGTTCTTCCGATGTAATCAAGCCAACGTAGTGTACTACTTTTATATCTATCTATCATCGCTTTCTCCTCGCCACACTCCTTCATTATAAACTTATTCGTCATCTTTACCGCACGAGCTTCCCCGGAATCTCATGACCACGGCATTTATTTTACTTTCGTGATCTATTGACATACCCATATCTCACTTCCATACAGAACTGACGGGACAAACACGTCATTACAGATTGCTAGTTTCGCAGCTACGCTCAAGATTTCGTTTTTCATTATCATCTATACACTTCCAATCACTTTCCTTCCAGCATTCACCCGTTGTCCAATCTCGCTATCCATTGTACCATCTGCAGTTAACATTCTACCTAGATATACGAATTCGTCCACTTGTTCACAATTTCATCATACAGTGTAAATACTTACTCTCTTTTCACCTTCCCATTGAATACCATAATCTCTGTTTTCTTCACGTTTACCTTTAGGTCCATGCTCTCCCAGACTGCATAAAACTTCCTCAGAGCAGTTTGTAGCTCATCACCATTCTCTCAGAATTCCGAAGATTTCGAATTTTAATACTGATTTTATAAGATACTTTTATATTGTGCATTTGAGTATTTTACGAATGTTATTCGTTGTATTTGCAAAGAAAGTTATAATGGCAAACTTATTTTAAGTTGTAAGTTTATCATCCGTAGGCGTCTTTGCCTTGGTCAAAATGACTTTTTAGTTTGTTTTTTTATTAAAGCTATTATTTGACCTTTCTAAAATGGTTTAATTTATGTCATAATTTATCTGGATCACAAATCTTTATCGTACTAAACTTTTGTGATCTGGTTTTCTTTCAATTGGAACATCAAAGAATGGAAAGCAACCACCTTTTTTTTTCTATTGTAAATTTAATATTTTTATCTTGATTGTTTAAATGGTTTATGAACATTATTAATTCTTCTTCCTCAAAATGCCAGACAGCAAAAATATCATCAACACACATAGCCAAAGTTTTGGTTTCTTAGGCGCTTTATTTAGAGCTTGCTTTTCGAAACGTCCCATAAAATAATTTACAATCGATGTTGAATTTGGAGATCCCATAGCCACTATATGTAACTGTTGCTAATACTCACCATTAAGTACGAAGAATGATGACAATGTTTCAATAATTTCATCTCTTTGTGGTTGAAATCTCGTTGTAATAGTTGTAAGGTGTCATTTATTGGTACCTTTGTGAATAAGGAATCCACGTCAAAACTAATTAATAAATCATCTGGGGTTAATTTTAATTTGCCAATCAATTTAACAAAATGTTCTGAATTCTGTATAAAGGAATTGCTCCCAAGAATGAAAGGTCGAAGTAGAGTTTTTATTTATTTAGATAATGTGCAGGTTGTTGAATTTGTGGAGCTTACAATTGGTCGAAGTGGAGCATTCGGTTTGTGTATTTTTAGCAATCCATAAAATCTTGGTCTTGCAGGATCTTGTGTTGTTAGTTTATTAGTTATTTCAGTTGGTATGTTTGATTGCTTTAACAGTTTTCTAGTTAATAATTTGAACTTGTTTTTAGGATTTTACGCAAGCCTAATCGCTTAGTAAACTATTAACTTTGTTTATGT
Organism: Vesta saturnalis; assembly: GCA_036346205.1. Classification (NCBI taxonomy): domain Eukaryota; kingdom Metazoa; phylum Arthropoda; class Insecta; order Coleoptera; family Lampyridae; genus Vesta; species Vesta saturnalis. The sequence goes on along the minus strand of JARFJB010002209.1, from coordinate 3,848,488 downwards.
AATCAATTTTATCCGTTAAAGCAGAGGCTCGTCCTTCATCTGCTGGTAAAATTCTCTTTTTAATGTTTATCAATATTAATCGGATTACATTTTAAAGTCCACTGCTATAAGATATTATAGTATTATTTTGGTAAATAAATTATTATCTGTTTAGGCAAATACACAGGGGGTTCAACAGTTTTACGACCAACACCAGTAGTTATGTTAGTTATTTACAAAACAATATATTTTATACCAATGGCCCCACCTTGAGATAAATAATAAGACTAGTGCATTTTTATTATCAGGATACCAATAATCAATTTCATCTTTAATTCAAATGAAAGCTACTCTCCTACCTACTATTAAATTTCCCAACCACTCTACTACCAATTGTGTACCGCGGTTATATAAACAAGGTACACCGTATTCCGTCATCGCATTGCACTGTAAGCTTTGTTTGAAAAAACGTATTTTAAGATTTGTTGCGGAATCTGAGGTATAGTAGCATTTTAATCGCTGAATTAGGATTTTATTTGATCGATAAGCTGCTCAAGCATTAATTTTGGAAAGTAATTTAAAGTTAGAAGTGGATTTATCGCTACTGAAGAGCCGCCCGTCTAAATTCATAACCTTACAGATTTATTCTAGGTAAAGAGAGCTCGCATTTATTAAAATTCAAATATCATCCATGTCATTAGTGAAAAACGTATTTGTAACGAGGGTATAATCTGACCTTTCCCTTTATCCCAAACCGCCCTCCTGTCTGAACTAGCTGTACTTGTACAATCACTTCAACCGCCGTATTGGATCCTGACATCGGCCTCCACTGAAAAACTGGTTTGTTTCTTCATTTCTGAACTGCGAAATAACGTAAGAGTTTTCATGTACGTTATTTGTAGATAAGGTAGAGCCCTCCTGTTTACTGACTATGACTTATCGATTAGGTATATATCTTTACACTGAACATATGTCACGTGTTTAAATGGGAAGCGGAGGAAAAACGAAATGGTCCACCACTCACCTACAGATATCACAGAAAGCTACGGTTCGGGGATCAAGACAATTCCGTAGTAAAATTAGGCGCCAGAAGTCGCTTCCCAAACGCTTAACTCACCGTTACCTTGACTTGTGGATAACGACGCCTAAAGAGGTGAATAGGGAATTAACAGAAAGGAGAGCAAAAGGTGGAAGATAGAATAAGAAAAAAAGCTGTAGTGTAACGCAAGAATGTAATGGTTAGATACAGAATCAACCAAACAAAACTAAATCAAGTTAAATCTTTGTTTCTTTTTATTTTCCCTGCACTAAAAGTAAAATGATTAGCAATACGGTTAACACCCAAATAAGCCTAAAATAAAATTAATCGCAACGTTCGCAAGTAAAGAGGGTTTTTTACACCAAACCCAAAAGAAAATTAGTATGCAACATTAATTTACTTTAAACATTTAACTTTCGGAAATGAGAGATCTTTCATTACGCAGAAGCTGAAAGAGAAACATATACTTACGCTAAAAAAGCGTATACTTAACCAAACTTATTCAGACTACACTTACTGTGGTTTCACAACACCCCAAAAAAATTATGTCAAAGTTAAAATATTCGTTATTCACAAATTTATTACCAAATTTTGTCGGAAGGACAGTTCAGTTTATCCCTTTATTTTATATAATTAATAAGTTAATTCGCACCAGATACTAGAAAAAAGATAGAGAGAAACAGGCAACTGAACTTTTCCACCAAAGTTAAATATAAATACACTAAAAGTAAATATTGTATATATATATATATATATATATATATATATATATATATAACTATATATATAATAACTATACCAATATCTTAAGAGGAGTTACATGTAAATCGCATGAATTCACAGGACGAAACGAATTGAAGAAAATAATTCTTAAACTTACAGGTAAATGCATGTAACTTTAAATGTACATAAAATTTCAATAAGGTTACAGTTAAACCGCGGTTTTAATTTAAAAAAGGGGAAGGAAATCACGTGCTTGTACATATGAAAATTAATATTTAATGAAACTAATATGAAACAGCTGCTGTCGCGCAACTCGGTAATCAAATTGGTTTATGCGTAGTTGACCTAGTGTTTAGTGTAACAAAAACATGGACGCTATCTTAAGGTGAGCCTGGGTGTGGTCCAAACAGTATTAGAACATGTAAAGTCAACGTTATGAAGATCACTTAAATAGGGGTCCAACTAATAATTAAACAAGTTCATGCAGCAATAGTAACTTCTAACAGTGTGTAATTTTACGAATTACGTTCACTGGAAGAGTGTAAAGTTCATTAACGGTAAGTGAATTATACTGTAATTACATTAAGTGATTAAATGCTTTTAATTTCTAGAGAGTAGCACGTTACTTAAACCACAGCAGAGCTGACGCACGGCTTCTAGCACGTCCAGTGAGAATGTAGTAATTAAGTTCAGGCGAAAAATAATAACAAAAGTTCTGACCTTTGGGAGAGCAGAAATTGTTACCCTATCGTTGATACAGTGTTGAAGTTAGTGTAGACGAATCAAATCGGCACGAAGGTATTCGTAGAACGTCCAATGAAAGGATGTAAATTTAAGTTCCTGGCCTAGTTACCAATTCCGAACAGGCACGGTTTAATTCCAGCAGTAATACAACTTCAAAGTAGCCATGATTGTAGAAATACAGAAAAGAAAATGCTAAAAGGAAAGGTACGTAAGAATTATATAAGGTGAGATTAAACTCAATTACCCCTATGATTGTAGGCGCGCATACTGAAGTGATACGAAATGCCTTCCACTAGTCGATCTGAGGATGTCATTTTTATGGTTGCACGTTTTCAGTCGCTAACAAAAAAAATCATGAACTGATAGCGAGTAAGAAGACGTAAGGAACAGATTATCTCTTTTACGACGAAAAACTCCTTTATATCCGCAATGTTCTTGCGAGTAACAAGTAATTTGGAACAGTAATTTTCAGAAAAGCCCAAGTAATGCCTGCTACAATTAATTCTTCTAATTATGTATGCTCATGCTTTTGGTTAGTATGCTTATATATTATGCTTATATGCTTATTCATAGACTGTTCAGGATTCCTCCTCTTCAGCGCTGGTCATTACATTATTGTTGGTGTTGCGATGCTTTTTGTAATTGTGTGGTTTATAATCATGAGTTTATTATTTTTGGTGCAAAAAAAAAGAAAAATAAGACAATTTGTTGAGGGTTTGTTATTTGGTGTTAAAGAAAAAAGGTTAAAGGTTTGATTTATTTCAGTTGTGAATATTTAGATTTAGGTGTGCGTGTGGTTGAGTGTGGTGAGGTGTGTTACGGTATTGATCGATTCGTTAGCCGGTATCCTTGCGTGGTAGTTGTCCAGTAGACGGTGGGATGCGGAGTGCATATGGGATGTTATCAAGGGTCTCTTCTATCTCCTCTGGGATGCCGTCTAATAATTGGGTTAAGATCGCGGGAGGGTGTTTAAATTTACGTTTGGGTTTTTTCCGTGGGAATTTGGGAGGTTGGTAGGTGTAGGAAGTTGTGATGATTTCTTTGGTTGGGATGGTATCGCCGAAAATCCTTTTGTGTGCATAGTTTTTCTGAAGTGTTCGGATTATGTTTGTGATTGGTGGTATGTTTGTGTGTTGTGTTGTGAGGTTGATGGGGTACCTGAAGGGTAGCCCGTGTATACGTCTAAATATCCGGCGTGCACAGGATGCTATAGAGGAAATGTGGTTAGGGTTAATGTTTGTGTATATTGGTGCTCGGAAATCCGTAACAGGGCGGATGTAAGTTTTATATGTGTGTTGGAGTGTTTTGGGGTGGCAACCTCTGATTCGACCCCGGGGGGCGCCCAGTAGGTTTACACAGTTTCTAATTCTGTTAAGTGTTTTCTTAACATATGGAAGCCAATTAAGTGTTCTGGTGAATAGGATACCTAGGTATGAGATTTGGTCTTGAAGGGGGATTCTCTCTTGGTTAATGGTGAGGGAGACGTTTCTGGAGGATAAGTTTGGGAATTTGTCTTCCGCGTAGCTAGGGTGGCGGAAGGGGATTGCTTGGGTTTCGGAGGGGTTAATGGAGACTCTCCACTGGTTGGCCCAGTTGGAAAAGTTCCGAAGGGTTTTGGATATGCGATTGGAGGCCGTTTCGCTGTTCCGATTAACCGACCAGAAGGCGGTGTCATCTGCAAACTGCGCAACGACTACTCCGGGTTGGGTGACTTGAGGGATATCTGAAGCAAAGATGGTGTAAAGGATGGGGGCTAAGGCAGAACCTTGCGGAACGCCTGCTGTGGGTTGGAAATAATCTGAGAGGTTTTTCTCTACTTTCACCCTGACCGGTCGATTGGTCAGGTACGAAAACAGGAGTTTGGAGAAGGGGTCGGGAATGTTAAGGTTTCGGATTTTTTGTGGGAGACCGGCGTGCCAGACCCTGTCAAATGCTTGCTTAATATCCAAGAACACAGCCAGATTGCATTGCTTGTGGTTGAATGCTCTGGTGGTCTCGGTAAGCAGGTTCAACAAGGGATCGTGACACGTTCGGTTTGGGCGGAAGCCGAATTGTCTGTTGGGAAGGAGGTCGTTAAACTCTAGGTGTTTCCTGAGCCGTCTGGCTAGAATTTGCTCGAAGCACTTTCCGAAGCAACTCAGGAGGGATACGGGTCTGTAGGAATTAGGTTAAGTTAGGTTAGGTTAGGTTAGGTTAGGTCGGTGAGGCCGATTTTCAATCCGTCGGGAAGTAAGAGAGGGTTAGGCACTTATTGTAAATGTTTGCGAGTAGTTGGAGGCATGGGCCGGGTAGGTGACGTAGGATTTTCCTATTGAGGCCGTCGCGGTCTGGGGCTGAGTTTTTCCCTTTTTTAAAATAGGCATTGACTTGGTCGGGCGTAATTGGGGCATAGAAAGGATTCTCGTTATCGATTTCGGGTTCGGGAGGTTAAGGTTTCGGAATTCCTCGAGACGGTTCTCGAGGAATCCCTTGATAAGAGGATCGAATTGGGAATCATTGGGGGATTGGAATATGGATTGGAGGTGGTGGCCATAGAAATCGGCCTTTCCTTGGCCCGAGGAGATTAGGTTGCCATGAAGGTCGGTTAGATGGGATCTGGGGCCAACTTTTCTTCTGGTCAGTCTGTCAAACCGTTGTCAGAAGCGTTTACCGTCTCGATAATCCAACTGGGAAGTGGCTTTAGCCCAGGAGTCTTCTGTGTGTTTATTGGCTTCTCGCCTGATTAAGACGTTAAGGCGATTGTATTCCGTCTTGAGAGCCGGATCCCTGGATCTCAAGAATTGACGATAGATTCGTCTCTTCTCTTTGATTCAGTTCACTACGTGTCGTGGGAGCGGTTTTTTGGAAATGTCGATGTTTTTAAGCGGAACTGAGGTGTCGACCGCTTCCGTAATTGCGGTTAGGTCTCTAATGGCTCTCTAGAGATCTTGGGTGGTTTGAAGATCGGGTGTAGGAAGGTTGTTGGAGAGGTGTTTGGCGAACACATTCCAGTCTGCATTCGAAAAATCTTTAGTGAAAGCACTCACGATCGAAGTAGTGTGCTATTGATTCGGAAACTATTATGTGATCTATTATTGAGGTTCCTAAGTGGTCGAAATACGTCCGAAAAATTATCGATTAAAGAAATTTTAGAAGAGTTCAGAAATATTTCATAGCGTCGTAAAATGGCGACTGCTAAAAGGACAAGAGAACGTAGTACGTTTTTCGAAACGAAAAATTGTTGTATTGATTGCTTTGTTACCGTTTGATATTGAATAAATAGATTTATTGTGTTTGAATCTCCTAAACTACAATCCTCTAACGAGAGTTCAATAAACTAACCCAGTTATCTGTTATTGAGTAAATTTAAAACTTTGGGGATTCAATAAAAGTTATTTGTTTGATTTAAATTGCTTTATATAAGAGAGTATAAGGATATTATTTTAATAAAAGGAATTTCCAATACAGTGTGTAATTTTCTAAGGTATTTCAGCATCCACAATATGCAAGATTATTTAGTAAGTTTTCACAACGTAAAATATTTGTACACAAGTATTTTTAGCATGTTATACATAGATATAAATGTTACACCTTCGCCGCTTCCCTATGAATTTCCGGCAAGCCTTCGTGTATGATACTTTGTTCTACTGCTATTTTAGCCTATAACAAATCAGATAAAGAAAAATTGATACCACCCCGTTTTTGAGAACAAAAAAGTGACTAAGTATTGTGAACGTTTCAGAATACAACCACTAATGGTCTTAGAGATATCGTACAAATGCAATGAGATGGGATACACTGTACATAAACACGCGTAATACGCAAGCCGGCAGCAGTTTACATTGTATAAAAAAACCTTTGAATCTATGTTGTTATCTTGCATTTTGTACATCTGCATGTATAGAGATATGCATGGTTTCAAACGGACCATTGAGCAAAAAGCGTTTTACACTTTCTTAAATTATAAAGATGTCGACACACTTCAGTTTTACTTTTCAATTCTAAATTTGAAATTTATTTCTTTCATAAATTCTATCAGAGTTCACAGAAAAAAGTTATTTTCTGGCAGAACCAATGTTAATGTCTCACACTACCCAATTACCCGATTGTGTATATAAAAATTTCTTTGCCAAATGCGAAAAAAAATTTTCTTGTTTATTCATGCATTCATGTACATAAATCACATCCTAAGTCAAACGAAAAATCACTTAATCTACACCGTGTTAAATATTGACAAACACTTTCCTTCATTACCGAGTTTTATTTGCATTTGATCCGTAAATAAACATGAAGTTACTACGAAATTTCGTGCGTCTTGTCACTAACTGTTTTGTTAGGATTTAATAGCCTAAAACCGGTTCTAAACTTTACATACACACTGTCCTAATAGCAAATATATCTTCTACGTAATCAATTTTAAAGGAAACTAAGTTTTAGAAAATCGTATTTGCATGCGATACAATAGAATGCAAAAACGGGTTTAACTATGTAGAATAATTATAAAATCTACATATTCGTATACAATATATATGTGTTAAAACTTTTTGTTGATCTTTTGCTTCTATTAGTAGAGAAGCTTGTGAATGGAGTTAGAATTTTCCCAAAAAAAGAGAGGATAACAAAATTTGCAAATTTGCCCTACTGCTCTAAAGTCTCATTTAAACAAATCTGCGTTGTTGGATATATTGTCCATAAGTGGATTATGATTGGAGTGTGCGTTATTAATCATCTTTATGTAAATTTGTGTTTTACATTAAGTACTATAATATAAGAAATATAACAGACTGGACTTAAAGCGTCGTTGTATAGAAATCAGCCAACCCGTCAAACTCCCATAAGCACAATATTAAAAATTTTATGTACAGGGTGTTCCTTAATGATATGCGAATATTGAAGTGAATGAGTCTACACGAAAAAATAATTATAGTATGATTAATAAAGTACGGTCCTAAAATGTATCGCTACGGAAATACGGGGTGTCAAAGATACACGAAAAATACGAAAATTAATTGATATCTTCTAAACCGCTAAACATTTTCCAGTGAAATTTAGTACGAAGCTAGAGTGCATGAAAGTGGATATTTTTCGATACGAAGTTAAATTCCAGCTTCAGCAGTGGCGTGCGTACGGGCACTCACTTGGATATTTTTGAAGAAAAAAAATGATACGCCACTGATTTCTTGAAAAACAAAATTACATTTTAATTCCTCGTTCAATTTGAAAAATAAAAGCTCTCTTAAATTATGTTCCTAGAATGTTCCGTTTGGGAGTAATAAAATAAAAACCATTGTATTGTAGGAGAAAATTATGTAATTTAATGATTGAAAGAATACGTTACAAATTGGCATCTGCCTTCACTGAACAACAATAAAAACAACAAATGGAAACATACAGCATAAACATAATATTGGAAACAAGTAGTATGGAACAGTAATCACAAAAATTGTTGGAAATGGCCTCCTTCACTCAAAATGCATGCTTCTGCCCTCCTTCTCATGGGATTCCGCACTCGTTGAAATATTCCCGGAGTATGTTTTATATTATTACATGCTGCAACTATTCTCCCTTTCAATTCTTCTACACTGTTAATGTGACTTGTGTACACTAGCGTTTTTAGATAGCCCCACAAGAAAAAATCTAAGCTGTTAAGGTCGGGGGACCGTGGAGGCCATTCTTGAGGTCCCCCACGGCCAATCCAACGATTAGAATAAACAATATCTATATGATTGCGAACTATTCCACTGAAATGTGCTGGTGCACCATCATGCATGTACCACATATGGTGTCTTATTAAAAGCGGAACATCCTCAAGCAGCTCAGGCAATTGTTCACGAATGAAAGTAAGGTAAGATTGTCCATCAAGTCGTCTCGGAAGAAAGAATGGCCCAATAAAGTAATCGGCTATAATTCCTGACCAGACGTTCACCGAAAATTGATGTTGGATATGGGTTTCAGTTGTGGCTTTGGGATACTCATCCGCCCACAAATGGTTATTGTGAAAATTCTGAATCGCATTTCTTGAGAAATTACATTCGTCCGTGAACAGGATATGTGAATCGAATTATGGATTGTGTGCAATATTATGAAGATACCACCGACAAAAAGTTACTCCCTTAGGATAATCTCTCGGGAGTAATGCCTGTACTCTCAAAATATGGTATGGATATAACAATAATCCATTAAAATTCTCCAAACAATTTGATGGCAAATATTCAAGTTTGTAGCTATCTTTCTTGTACTCGTTTCAGGCTGTTCTTCGACTGCGTGCAAGACTGCTTCCTTAATTTCAGTTGTTCTTACTCTTAGAGGCCTACCTTCAGATGTACCTCTTCGGACACTACCAGTTTCAACAAGACGCTGATGAATATTCGAGAAGGTTCGACTATCTGGTAAAGCACGATTGGGATATCTCTGGTGATAAATCCGTCTGGCTTTTTCTTCATTGCCATCAGCGAGGCCATACACATAATGCATATCAGCCATTTCAGCAATTGTATACGTCATCATTAATAACAAAATTGTACAAAAACAATGGGAAAAGTTAATTTACAGTGACTTAAATTGAACTAGAAAATGTCACATGGAAAAAGCAAGTGTCATTTTGAAAGGCAACTAGATTTATTGCGAAATTGTTATTTCATTCATTGAATTAATTTTCTCGTACAATACAACGGTTTTTATTTTATTATTCCCAAACGGAACATTCTAGGAACATAATTCAAGAGAGCTTTTACTTTTCAATTGGTAGAATCTTATTTCTCATACCAAAAAACCCACATATACCGAGTTTCATGCAAAAATCTAAAAAACTTCTCAAGTAATAAGGAAAAATAGAAAATAAAATTACAACTTTGACACCCTGTATATTTTTAACCATCAATATTTGGACTAAGGTATGTTCGATTCAATCAATATATTTTGGGGTCTAGTATCTCCAACCTTTTACAGACACCCTGTATTTTAATAAAATATTGCCTGAATCTCAGGGTATGAAAAAAACGATCAAAGCGTCAAATTCATTTATATACTGTAGGTTTTTTTTATAGAAAATAACTTGTTTTGTACACTTCTGTATTTAGGTTTTTAAAAATTATGATGGCATTGACATATTTTGGCGGTATCATTTAAATCATATTTCAACACCCCCCCCCCCTCCCCGCCAAAATGTCTCAATCCCAACTTACAACAATTATTAACAAGCATAGGTTCATATAAACCTTTAGTAAACATATCTGCTTCTTGTTCATGTGTTGCAATATACTATATCTTTAGGTCATTTTTAACAACTAGTTAGTTTATAAAATTATATCTAAGACTTAAATGTTTTACTTTAGGATTAATTTCAATATTTTTTATAATGCCTATGCATCCCTGATTGTTCTTATAAACCATTAAACATTTAACATATATACTGACTTCCAAAAAAAATGCAACACCTAGAATTTGATGAACGATTTTATTGAAATTTTAGTCAACGATCTCTTTCATTAGATCAAACAAACGATTAAAATTTCAATAAAATCTAGCTAGTAGTTTTTTTTTGTTTTTTTCATTGCACTTAGTAACAATAAATTTGTTAATTTTGCAAATTGTTTGTTCACAATTTCATTCTGAACTTGGGAACGATGAGTACGTTAACATCAACATTTTTCCCAATTGACTGATTTTGAACGTGGTCGTATTATTGGCATGAGAGAGGCCGGACTTTTGCTAAGAGAAATGTTACAACGGTATTGAGATGTTGGCCCAAATAGTCCGAGGAAGAGGTGCAACAACGTCGCCCTGGATCTGGACGTCCCCGCAGGACGTCGCTTAAGACTTATGGCCACAAGAGACAGATTTTCAAAAACTCGATCGATTGCAAATGATTGGATGAGAGGCGTAGGACCCAGAATGTCAATTTCATCTGTTTATCTCCGGATATGGTCTGCGTTCATATCGTCCATTTTTGTGTCTTCCTCTTACATCATTTCATCGTCCACGCAGGCTAGAATGGAGCAACGAAAGAGCGAATTGGGCGCAAGAATATCATCGAATTGTGTTTAGTGACGAGTCCCGATTTTGCTTGTCGCTCCACGATGGTTGTAGGAAGGTCAGACGGATGCGTGGAGAACGTAAAAATCCAACATTTTTTGTGGAACGCAACACAGCCCTCACACAAGGAGTGATAATATGGGGTGCAATATGTTACGGTAGCAGATCACCCTTGGTATTCATTGATGGCAACTTAAACGTCGCTGGTTATATTGCCATTGTGATAGAACCCGTTGCGCTTCCATATCTGCAGGGGCTGGAAAATCCCATTTTCCAACAGGATAATGCGCGCCCTCATACGGCAAGGGCTACAACAGGTTTTTTAGAAGAAGTTAACATTGCCGTCTTCCCATGGCCTGCTCAGTCGCCTGATTTCTCGCCCATTGAACATGTATAGGGTGAGACCGGTAGGTGACTGTAATTTACCACACCCTCCAGATAAATTACACGATCGGCGGCTACGGATTCAAGAAGCTTGAGTTGATATACCACAGGCAGTAGATCACTTGATTGATAGCGTGCCACACCATCTAAATGAGTGCATTACAAATCGTGGCGGAGCAACTCATTATTGAAAAAAGCATTTTTGGTTTTTGTTCTTTTGTTTTCAAATTTTAATCGTTTGTTTGTTCTAATGAAAGACATCGTTGACGAAAAATTTAATAAAATCGTACAATAAATTCTAGGTGTTGCAATTTTTATGGAAGTCAGTATACATCACAATCTTTTAACAATTTTTGTAACCACACACCCTCCGTTACACATAGGGTTAAGACTATTAGCTCCGCCTCAGTAGTCGATAGAGCTACAAAATTCTATTTTTTTGTGGCCCAATCAGCTGTATTGCCTAAAACTTTAAAGATGTATCCAGACATGGATCTTCTATCTTCTATATTTCCACCCCAATCGGCGTCAGAAAAACCTATCAGGTTATCATCTGATTCACTATCTCCAATATACAATAATACTACATCTTTAGTCCCTTTTAAATATTTTAAATCCCTCTTTAAATGAGTCCAGGCTTCATCATCAGCCTTATCCTGTATTTGACAAAACGAATTTAACGAGTAACATATACCAGGCATAGTTGCTGTCATTAGGTACATTAGACAAACGACTAGTTGTCTAAACGGTTTGTCAGTAATCTATGTACTAGGGATTAATTTTAACTTGGGATCAATGGGCGTTTTACTTGCTTTACAATGTTTAAAATCGTATTTTTCTAGTAATTTATCTATGTACCTAGCTTGTGAAATTTTTACAGTTTTGTTTGGCATATCATAATCAATATCTACTAGAAAATATTTTAGCTCCCCCTTATCTTTCATTTCAAAATTTGTAATCAATTATTTTTTATTTGAGCAATAAGATATTTATCATTTCCTGCCAAAACAATATCATCAACATATAAAACTAAATAAACGCTTTTATTTATTTTTTTTTCGCTAGAATTTTTACCTACTAAAGGAATTCCACCTTTAGGGAGGGTTATTTAACGCGTAAAACATCGTATTGCCACGGGACCTACAGTTTTACTTCCTATCCAAGAAGAAGGAGTGCTTTGGTTTTTCTCCGTTTTATAAAAACAGATACCTCGGGCAGGTTTTAACCCGCGTCGCTTGGGTGAAAGCCAAGCACTTTAACCATTACACCACCGAGGCAGCTAAACCTTTTTATTATTCTTGATCGTATAATAAAAACAAAAATCATTTTCAGAACGTTAAAATCATAAGCCTAACAACAAACCATTAATCTTATCATTCAAATATTTGGATAATTGTTTTAAACCATACAATGATTTTAATAATCTTAAAATACAAGTTTTATCATACCTTCGGGGGGCAGAAATATAAACAACATCATTCTTATGAAAATGTAAACTTTCACCATTAACACTCATAATAAAATACTTATCTTTTCTGGGGTTTTTAATGGTGTATTTTAAATTATACGATATAAACGTTTCGATAACACTTACAGCTATCTTCGTCAGTAGTAATGTTTGTTAAAAATTGTTAAAGATGTAGTAAACAATTTTGTTGAAAAATTAAAACATAAAACATCAGCCTGCTATTAATACAACAGTTTGAGAAACGTATAAAGCCAACTATAAAATTAAATTTTAGTCAAGAATAACTAGGTCATTAAAAATTAAATATTGTTAAACTGCCTTAAAGATGACAAATCAGAACACTCTCTACGGCGAAAGCTAACAATGAAATTTGTCAGTTTTTTTTTTTTTTTTTTTTTTAAGTATGCTCATGCTTATGGTTAGTAATTACTTATTTTAGCTTTTATGTATCTTATCGTGGACTGTTATGGAGTCCTTCTCCTCTTCAGCCCTGGTAATTCCCTTGTTGTTGGTGTTGTGCTGTTTTTTGTTATTGTATTGTGTACAATCATGAGGTGCGGTAATTTTTGGTAATAAAAAAAGAAAAAAAATGTTTAAATTTATTGAATGTGAATTTGAATTTTCAATACGATGTGGTTGGGTTTAAGTGTGCGTGTGGGTTCGTGTGGTGTGAAGTGTGATTAATTAAATCGTTGGCCGGAGTCGTGCTGGGTCGTCATCGGATGGCCGGAGGGATGGGGAGGGCATATGGGGTACTATCGAGGGCTTCTTCTACCTCCTCAGGGAGGTCGTCGAGGAGTTGTGTGAGGATTTCGAGAGGATGTTTAAATTTTAATTTGGGTTTTTTTCTAGGAAACTTGGGAAAGCGGTAGTTGTAAGGAGTCGTAAGGATTTCTTTGGTTGGGATAGTGTTGCCGAAAATTCTTTTATAGGTAAAGTTTCCCTGGAGTTTTTGGATACGGTTTGTGATTGGGGGTATATTGGCATATTGTAGGGTTAGGTCATTAGGGTACCTGAAGGGTAACCTGTGTATTCGTCTAAAAATTCGGCGTTCACAGGAGGCGATTGAGGAAAGATGGTTGGGGTTAATGTTTGTGTATATTGGAGCTCGGAAATCCATAACAGGGCGGATGTATGTTTTATATGTGTGTAGAAGTGTTTTAGGGTGACAACCTCTGATTCTACCCCGAAGGGCGCCCAGTAGGTTTGCGCGGTTTCTAATCCTGTTTAGTGTTCTTTTTACATCGGGGAGCCAATTGAGGGTTCTAGTGAAGAGGATTCCTAGGTAGGTGATTTCATCTTGGAGTGTGAGCCTTTCTTGGCTAAGCTCCCGTTTCTGGAGGCAAGGTTAGGAAACTTATCCTTTGTGTAATGAGGATGTCGGAAAAGGATTGTTTGGGTTTTGGTGGGATTGACGGAGACTCTCCACTGGTTCGCCCAGTTGGAGAAGTGCCGTAGGGTTTTGGATATGAGGCGGGAGGCCGCTTCGCTATTCCGATTAACCGCCCAAAAGGCGGTGTCATCCGCGAACTGCGCAGCGACTACTCCGGGTTGGGTAACTTCGGGAACATCGGATGCAAATATGGTGTAAAGGATAGGGGCTAAGGAAGAACCTTGCGGAACGCCTGCTGTTGGTTGAAAAGGATCGGAGAAAGTTTTCCCTACTTTGACCCGAACTGACCGATTGGTCAGGTACGAGAGTAGGAGTTTGGCGAAGGGGTCTGGTATGTTGAGGTTTCGGATCTTTTGCAGGAGACCGGCGTGCCAGACCCTGTCAAATGCTTGCTTAATGTCCAGAAACACAGCCAGATTGCATTGCTTGTGATTGAATGCTCTGGTGGTGTTTGTAAGCAGCTTCAACAAGGGATCGTGACACGTTCGGTTAGGACGGAAGCCGAATTGGCTGTTGGGAAGGAGGTCGTTGTATTCTAGGTGGTCCCTGAGTCGCCTGGCTAGAATCTGCTCAAAGCATTTTCCGAGGCAGCTCAGGAGGGAGATTGGTCTGTAGGAGGAGGGTGAAGTAAGATCAGCGTGGGGTTTAGGTATCATGACGGTGGAGGCCGATTTCCAGTCCGTCGGGAAGTACGTAAGTAAGGCATTTATTGTAAATAGTGGAAAGTAAACGGAGGGCTCGGTGGGCAGGTGGCGAAGAATTTTTCGGTTTAGGCTGTCATGACCTGGGGCAGAATTTTTACCCTTTTTGAAATATGAGCTGACCTGGTCGGGCGTGATAGGGGCGTAAAAAGGACTCTCGTTATCGAGTGGGGTTTCGGGAAGGTGAAGGCTACGGAAATCTTCAAGGCGACTCTCAAGGAGTGCCTTGAATTGGTTATTAAATTGGGGATCATCTGGGGATCGGAAAATGGATTGGAGGTGGCGACCAAAGAAATCGGCCTTTCCTTGGTCGGAGGAGATTAGGTTGCCCTGAAAGTCGGTTAAGTGGGATTTGGGGTTTACTTTTCTTCTGGTCAGTCTATCAAACTGTTGCCAGAAGAGTTTACCATTTCTATAGTCAAGCTGGGAGGTGGCTTTGGTCCAGGAGTCTTCGGAGTGTTTATTGGTTTCTCGCCTGATTAAGGAGTTAAGGCGATTGTATTCGGTCTTGAGAGCCCTGGATCGCAAGAACTGACGATAGATTCGTCTTTTCTCTTTGATCCAGTTCACAATGTGCCGTGGGAGCGGTTTTCGAGAAATGTCGATGTTTTCTAATGGGACAGAGTTATCGACCGCTTCCGCAATAACGGAAGTTAGGTCTCTAATGGCTCTCTCGAGATCTTGGGTCGTTTGAAGATTAGGTGTGGGAAGGTTGTTGGAGATGTGTTCGGAGAACATATTCCAGTCTGCTTTTGAAAAATCTTTAATGACTGTGTGTTGAGGGGGTGAAGGGGGGGGCTGGACAAAATGAAGTTTTGACCAGTAGGGGAATGTGATCTGATGTGATTGTGGTGCCTAAAAAGCACTCACGATCGAAATAGTGGGCTATGGGTTCGGAGACCACATCATATGTGGTCTATTATTGATCCACCTAAGTGCTTGAAGTAGGTTGGCTGTGTTGGCGATTCGCAGGAGCGGCAACTGCAACAGAGCAGATGATAGTCTGTTACCGTTGCCATTCGTTGCGGTGTCACCAAATTGGGTGTGGCGAGCATTGAAATCACCTAGGATTACTGCGTTGGGGAGGCTAGAGGCATAGAGTAGAAGAGCATCGGATAGGGAATTGTGGCCTGGCGGGTTATAATATGATATAAATATTATAGGAGTGGGAAAGTGCACCTTCACAGCAACGCATTCGAGATGCTGTAGGTGCGCAGGAAGTTGAAAAGGAGTGGAGGGGAAGCAGTTTTTGATTAAGAGGGCGGTTCCGTGTTAGCTATTGTTTAGGAATGAGTGATACGTGTTGAAATTGAGTGAACATCGGGGTGTGAGCTTTGTTTCTGTGATGGAAAGGACATGTATATTATGTGTGTGTAGAAGGTGTTTTATTAAGGGGCGTTTCCGACGAACGCCCCTGGCATTAATGGTCCCTGTTATGATAGCCATTGGAAAGGAGTTTAAGGAGTGGGTGGGCGGAGTACGGCGACCTTCATCCGCGTACCGGATACGAAGGCGCTGATCCTTCGTTGGAAGAAGGTTTGGGATAGCGAGTCTAAGGTCCGAACAACCTTTTCTCGCCGGCCAGGAAACATGCTGGTAAGGGCGTGGGTAAGAACTTGCAAGAAGTCCTTAATGGATAAGGATTGGGTGTCAGGAGCAGGTTTGAGGTGGGCTGTGTCTTCCGAGTCGGACTCTTCGGAAGACAGGATAGGGTCGAGGGATGCCATCATCGACGGGGAACTGGGAGGTTCCCGTCGCTTCCGGCACTGGAAGGAATAGGTGGGATGCGCTTCCCCGCAGTTGTTACACTTTGGGTTGGCGGCGGATCTACATGACGAGGATCTGTGACTTTCGCCACAGTTAGGACAGCGGATGGTACGGGAGGGACACTCCTCAGAAGTGTGTCCCACCTGCGTGCAGGTGGAGCAGTACTTCGGGAGGGGTTGCGGGATGAGGGAGGGTTCGCAACGGTAGTGTCGCCCGAACATGACAACACCGCGTGCGAGGAGGTATTCTATGGTGACTTGGGAAGAGGTAATGACTCGGATGAGGGATGTAGGGGTGTTCATCGCCTTAGAGGTGATGCGAACGGCCTTCCTCACATGCGGAAGATCGATCGCACCCAGGATCTCTTCGACTAGGATATCCTTATCTACGTGACGAATCACGCAGGAAAAGGAGGGAGGTCTAGGATTGGAATTGGATGGACGGGGACCGGACAGTTGGGATAGGGTTACTGATGGATCACCGAAATGGTGTCGCAACCTAAGCTGCGTACCTTCCGGTAAGGGAGAGGAAGTCTCTAAGAGACAGGTACTGTTGTGGTTGAATGTCAAATTCAACCAGGGAAGGTTAAGGGGTTTGAGGGAATTAAACAGGGATTTTTGGCTTGTGATGGTTTTTGGGATATTGCGGAGGCAATATCTCGAGGATTGTGAGAGGGTAGGTAAAGGATTAGGGTTAACAGGTGTAGGATTCACGAGGGGTATAGGTGGTTGAGCAGGTGTTGGTAAGAGAGCGGGTGTAGGTAGGAGAGCAGGTTTATGTGTGCGTGCGGGATTGTGTGTGTGTGTGCGGGTTTGAGTGGTCTTATGGAGGTAGTAGAGCGTGTGGAAATGTAGGAGTTAGTGGATGAAGTGGAGATGGATGATCCATTGGAATGGGAGCGTGTACGTGAGGAAGGTGGAGGTGAAACGAGTGTGTGTGCGTAGGATTGTGTGGTGAGTGGTGGTGTGGGTGGACGGACGGCGTCGGGGGTAGGGGACACAGCTTTGACGGTAGCTTGGTGGCGACCTTGCTTAACCATCTCGGTTGCGCTGTTAGTTATAGGTTTTTGAATAGGTTAAGAAAGAAAATAAAATCTGTTTATGAAAAGGCCGGGTCTCCTCTGCCGAGGTGCAGCCTCACACCCCGAGGAAAAAAGGCTTGGAAATCAGAGACCCAATTCGAAATGGAGGAAATTCACAGTTAAAATAAAAACAACAAAGTAATTAAATTAAAATTCTTTATTAATGATACCTATTAATTACGTTGACCTTGACCCGACGACGATCCTGCTGTTGGCGGTGTCCTGGATGTTTCTGGGGTTCCCCGCTTCTGCGTTGTATTAATAGCAGGCTGATGTTTATGTTTTAAATTTTCAACTTTGACAAAATTGTTTACAATATCTTTAACAATTTTTAACAAATATTATTACTGACGAAGATCGAAACGTTTAGATTGTATAATTTAAAATACACCATTAAAAATCCTAAAAAAGATAAACATCATTCTTATCTAATTACCCGTTTAAAAATACACTTTTCACATCCAATGCAGCAAAATGAAAAGATATAGTTATTCTTATGGATAACAAAATTCTTAATGTTTTCATACTTGCAACAGGTGTATAGGTTTGATACACATCATTCTGTTATATACAAGCCTGGCCTTGAATTCATCTTTATCATCAATCTCATAATGTTTGTATGTATAAACCCATTTAGTATCTAATACTTTTACATTTCTTTCTACATTATTTTCAACTTTCCAAGTTTTATTTTATTCCACGATTCTAACTCTGTATCCATAGCTTCATCCCATTTATACCTATTTTCATTTTTATTAACCTCATTAAAATTTCTTGGAGTTTCATAAACCTCAGACATGAAAGCCATTTAAACTTCGTAGTCATCGTATTTCTTTGGAAATCTAATCTGCCTCTTTCGTAATTCTCTATCAATAATGAAATTATCTGAATTAGATTCGTTCGTTATGATCAGTTTTGTTAGTGCTGCCAGAATCAATTCTTTCAAAAAATTCTCTGTAGTATTACTGTTTACTGTAAATGTATTTTGCATTTTATAATAAAATTTACTTTCATCAAATTTAACATGCTTTCCCATGACAAGCTCCTGCATATCTACATCCCATAAACGATATCCTGTCTGTCCATAACCTACCATAACCATTTTACAACATTTATCATCAAATTTATGTCTAGGTTTTCCAAATATTAAATTATACGCCAGATAACCAAATATACGTAAATTAACAACATAAGGATTTTTATTGTACCAAAGTTCTGCAGGCGTTATATCTAAGTTTCTGGTTGAGCTCGGTTCATTAAAAATACTGCAGTTCTTACTGCTTCATTCCATAAAGTATTCGGAGTATTTGGATCACTAATCATTGATCTAGCTTTCTCAAGAATTGACCTTTTGAACCTTTCTGGGTTACCATTCTGAGAAGGATTGTAAGGCACTGTATAATATATCACTATTCCCTTATTTTTACAATAATTTTTAAACTTATTCGAAGAATATTCGCCGCAATTATCTACTCTCAAAATTTTATAGTCATTATTAACTTTAGATTTACACATTGCTACAAATACTTTAAGATAGCTTAAAGTTTCAGATTTGTTTTCTAAAATATACAGAACAGCAAAATTTGAAAAATCGGCAATAAATGTCATAAAACATTTTCCACCATAGTGAGATTCCGAGGTGATTGCACCGCAAATATCAGAATGAATAGTTTCAAGTAAACGAGTACTCTTTGTTCTAGTATTAAAAAGTAGTCTTGTCATTTTACCATTTACGCATGACTCACAAAAATCTATTTTATTTATATTTGCATTTAGTCCATCAACCATGTCATGTTTTATCAAATCATTAAATCTATCTTGACTATGTCCAAATCTCTTATGCCATAGGAGACTATCATTGTCGTCATGTTCAACATTAAAACATTCATTATAATTAATCTTAAGATCTGTATTTTCTATAACAGTCACCCATGTCTCATAACTTTGTGGTAAAGCAAGTAATAAATTACAAATTAAACCTTCCTCATTAACTACGCGCCAGTTGCTTCAAGTTGCTGTACAATATCCTCAAATCTGTTTAAAAACTTATTCACTGATTCATTTTAATCTGCATCAACTTCTTTTTCAAATGGTGACGTGTAGCCAATCCTTTTCTTTCATACATATTTTTTAATGCTGTCCACATTTCGTACACATCATTTTCTTCCAAAACAGTTTTTACTCTAAATTTCCAGTTATGATAATTATCACCATTTAACTGGTCGATGTTGTATTTCTGTTTGACTTGGCCATTTTTTTTTGTTTACTTTATTAATAACCAATTCAATCACCAAACCACGCTGTTACCAAGTAGGTTTTTCTTTAGAAAATAACTTTTTTTGTACATTTCTGTATTTATGTTTTTATTAATATTTAAAGTTAACACAAAGAATAAAAAAAAACACATGGTGTCATCACACCTCACACATATGCTCACAACTTAACTAGAATTAGAAAAACAGAAGAGCCAACCTTGACAACATAAAAACTAACTTAAAATTATGATGGCATTCATATATTTTGGCGATATCATTTAAATTATATACATCCAAGTACGGAAATGTATAAAACTATTTAAAAAATATAATAATTAAAAATTTCACCAGTAGACATAGTAAATAACATTTTGTTTGGGAAAATGGTATGATTAATTAATTAATTTATTTATTTTGCGCACGTTTTCTGACATAAGCTCTGTCCGTAGTCAGGCGTAATATCAAATTGACAAATATTGATAAGGTATAACTAGATTGGATAATTAAAGTTAAATCGCTGTTGTAGACTGTATAAATTAAGTTCTTGAAAATAGACACCCAGGTTCTTTCAGAATTTCAATAGATTCTCGAATTTTCCTTGTATACCAATTCCTATCATTAGCCAGAATTCTTGTGTTTTCAAATTTTATATTGTGCAGAGTGTTTAAGGCATTGTTGATCTAGTAAGATGAAGTAAGCGCATGTGTCTTTGGTTTTCTGTTAACCTGATGTTAATTCTTCTTCCAGTTTCACCAATGTAGACTTTAACACAAGAGCATGGTATCTCATAAACACCACATGCATGTAATGGTATTTGTCTTTTGCAGTCATTATTTATAAAGACCTTTTCAATATAGTTTAATTCATGTTGTAGTATATGTGGACACATCTTTATTGCACGGTTGTACAAAGTTCGTATCGTACTAAACCTTTGTGCTGGATGATGGCTGCATTTTGCTGTGGCTCCTTTCAAGTTCCTGTTGAAAAAATTATCTCTGATGTTGAAACAAATATTAGTCATCTTCCAGCTCCTGAAACAGCAGAAATCAGATTTAAAGCTACAAGAATATTACGTAGAGCGCAACATCCTAAAATGAGTTTAACTTATGCTAAATTATCCAGCCTTAAAAGAGTTACGTAACAACAAAAACATTATAATGTTACCAGCAGATAAAGGACGAGCTACTGTTTTAATGGATATTACTGATTACATAAACTGATTGCTAAATGATTCTACTTACATTAAAGTATCTTACAGTCCTGATAACAAATTCAAATTGTTAACTACGATACTGTTAAACGAAGCAAACTTACCAGCTGAAATAATTAAGAAACAACAAGATCCTACAATACCAAGATTTTATGCCAAAAACACATAAACCAAATGTTTCACTTCGACCAATTATAAGCTCCATAAATTCAACTCTATGCATTATCAAAATTACTGAATACTATACTTCGACCTTTGGTTGGTTCGAGCAATTCCTTTATAAAGAATTCAGAACATTTTATTGGGTTGATTAGCAAATTAACATTAACTCTAGATGATCTGTTAATTAGTTTTGACGTGGATTTCTTGTTCACAAACGTAACAATACATTATACCATACTATTATCAGAACGACATGTTAACCACAACGAGTTCAAATCATTTAAATACTGAATGGTGAATATTATCAACAGTTAGATGGAGTGGTTATGGGATCTCCAATTTCACCATTGGTTGCAAATTATTTTATGGAACATTTTGAAGACTTTAAATAATGCATCTAAGACATCAAAACTTTGGCCATGTATGTTGATGATATTTTTGCTATCTGGTCTTTTGAGGAAGAAAAATTAATGATGTTCCTAAATCATTTAAACAATCAACATATAAACATTAAATTTACAATAGCAAAGGAGAAAGATGGTTGCCTTCCATTGTTTAATGTTCTAGTTGAAAGAAATGCGCCTAAGTAACTAAAACTTTGGCTATGTATGTTGATGATTGGTTGAGTTGATCGGCCTATTTCCACAGCTTTTTGAGGGCGACGTTTCGAAAGCGGATTCTGATTCCGTCATCAGGTTTAGTCCTGAGAAGGACTGGTTCTGCACTTGAGTCTTAATTCATATGTTATGTTCTCCCAAGCACTTGACTACTCTCAGATTCGAACTTGGCACCTTTCACTTACAAGCCTGACACCTTTACCGCTGAGCTACTGAGTAATCCAGTATATATTTTTAAACTATATATATATATATATATATATATATATATATATATATATATATATATATATATATATATATATATATATATATATATATAGTAAACTTTTTGTGGTTGCGCAGGTGTATTGCACTTAAGATCTTCTCGCATTATTGAAATCCATACGGGTTTCATTTCCACACTAGCTTGGCTTATTGGATTTTCTGCTAGTGCGATGTATGTGGCTTCTTTGAGTTTCAAGTGACATACATCGTACTAGCAGAAAATCCAAACGGACTTGTAAGTAAAAGGTACCAAGTTCGAATCTGAGAGTAGTCAAGTGCTTGGGAAAAAATCATAACATATGAATTCGACTCAAGTGCGAAAGCAGTCTTTCTCAGGATTAAGTCTTATAATGTATGTGGTGTTAATGGTAAAAATTTTATATAATATAATAAAGTAATAAGTGTAAAAGTTCTCATAAAACAAATCGTTAAACTAACTCGAGATACAAACCATTCACCACAAATAATGCCTTTGATTCAGTCGGTAGGTTAAAGTGGGCCAGTTCAATCTTTTGATTTGCATAATTACCTCAATTTCTGCTTGATTACTTCCACTGAACATAAATGATAAAAATGAAATGTAACACTAATAAAAATGATCTCGGACGCCAAGTTATTTCTAATAATGCTCGGAATAACTAAACCGAGTTTTACAATAAAAATTTTATCAAAATGTAAAAAATAAAAAATATACAGACTATGTTTATTAATAGTTAAAATGATAGGGTTAAATAAAATATGTCTTAAAAATATCCTTAAATTACTAAAAAATCCTTAAACATTAAATACCTGTTACAAAATATAATACATCTTCTTGAAAACCCCTGGTATTATAAAAAATAGTGCAGAAATGCAAACCAAAGTGACGTAATCCTTGTGTCAATGTTGCGCAATATATTGGAGTAACAATGCTTTTATGTTGTCAACCACACCCAAACTGGAATTTTATTTCTTATAAATTTGTCTTCTTGAAATTGAATAATCCGTTTAATGCATTTTCTTGAAATTTTCAAATAAAAATTGCAATCATAAAATGAAAGCGTACGCAACAGTAAAATTAAATACGTACTTAAAATGTAATTAAAGTGTAGATCAAAGTAAAAATAAAAGAAAAGAAAGTGAAAGTATCATCAAATCAATGGCACTTTTCACTAAATTTAGGGGGAAACCCAAAAAAAGCTTCCTGCACACACAATATTCATCAGGAAGAGAAAAAAAATGGATGCTTTGAATTTAGACGATGCAGTCGTGAGCGAAAGGATTTGCGTAAAGAATTAAGTCAACGATGACGCATTGTGCGAACATATTGAGCAGAAAAATAATTTAAAGTGGGAGTATAAACCATTAAGAAGATATGCACTATAAACCCCTAAAAAGATATGCAACTTAAGTTACACCGAAATGCAAATTAAGTTGCCTACCACATAGCTTCAAATCATTAATAAATAAATTTTTCTTATATTTACAACTGAATGAACGAAAGACCTAATTTACGGTATATTTTAGTACAACTCAAAATGGGTTGTTACAGCTAGATGACGGAAACAGGGTTCGCTTCCGAAACATCGCGCTCAACAAACAAAAACTGTCGAAATAGGCCGATCAAGTCAACCAATATGAAACCACAGTTACAAAACGCTTATATTACAGTATGTTGATGATATCTTTGCTGTATGAGCTTTTGGGAAAGAAGAATTACTGGTGTTCCTAAACTATTTAGACAATCAACATACCAACATTAAATTTATCATAGAAAGAGACAAAGATGGTTGTCTTCCATTCCTTGCTTTCTAACTGAAAGAAAACCATTCCGTATATCGTAAGCCAGCTCATACAGATTATTAAACTAACGCTTCATCACATCATCATCCAGCACAAAGGTTTAGTACTATACAAACTTTGTACAACCGTGTCATAAAGATTTATGGTCCAGATTAACTACGACACAATTAAACCATCTCGAAAAGGTCTTCACAAATAATGGCTTCAACAAACAACAAATTAAAACGTCATTTCAACTGAGAGAAACGATGCCTGCGGATGATGAATCTAAAACTTCAAATAAGTTTTCCATTTTACCTTTCCTTGCAAAATTGGTAAAATATTACAAAAGCATAATATAAAGGTAACTTACGAAAGCAGTACTAAAATTTGAAATAAAATTGGTAAAATATTACAAAAGCATAATATAAAGGTAACTTACGAAAGCAGTACTAAAATTTGAAAGCTTCAGAATTCCGCAGAAAACGAAATACGATTGCACACATGTGGTGTTTACGAAGTACATACTCTTCTGGTAAAGTCTACATTGGCGAAACTAGAAGGCATTAACACCAGGTTAACAGAACACTTACTTTATCCTACTAAATCCATAGCTGCTAAACATGCCTTAAACACGGCACAATATAAAATTTGAAAACACAAGAATTCGGGCTAATGATGGAATTGGTATACAAGGAAGTTTCGAGAAGCTATTAAAATTCTGAAACAGCCTAACTTGAGCAGAGATAATGGATATGAACTGGCCTATACCAGGGTGCCTATTGACAAAAACTGAAAGTTATACAGTCTGCAACAGAGATTTAATTTTAATTCTAATCTAGTTATACCTTATAATTGCGCTAGTTATAAACGTAAATTCAAGAACTTCTTGTAGCGTGATATATATTGACGTTTAAAAAGTGGTAGAGTTAAAAACACTAATCATAATTTTACAAACGTGATATAGAAGCATAAGTCATAATTACCTATAGATAATGATAATAAAGGTTGAAATTACACAACAGATGTTTATTACTCCGCTGCGGGATTCAGACTCTATTTTGTATACTACATTCTTAACATTGTGCTTATGGGGGTTTGATATAAGCCTACTTTCTATACAGTGGGTCCTGTTAACTAAATAACTTTTCGAATTTTAGTAAAACGAGCGTCAAACTAATGGAGTTAGAATAACGGTTATACTTTCCAAGATATTATTTTTTATTATTTTGTTAAGTATGTGTAAACTAATTGCATTTGGATAACATGAATTTACCCACTATCTGATTGTACTTTACGAAAGCATCCAGCCAATACTATTATGGAATACCGTTTAATGAGAAATACACCACTGACGGATAAACAGCACGAGAATCATAAGCGAATTTTCCGGATCAAGACTATTTTCTTCTGGACGGCATCACGTTAGGCACTCAAACCGCTTTAGGCGTTGCGTCGTGCTCATGAAGTAAGCGGGTTGTCAAGCTAACTTACTGGAGAAGGTCTTGAGCCGATGTGAAACGTAAAGTAACTGAAAGGATGGTTCAAGAACTTTACATTTACTGCAACTTGTTCTGAAAATTCTGTAATGACGTCACTGGAGCCACGGTGATCTCGATTTTTTTTTGGTAAAGTATTTTAGGCTATAGCTGGTAAAAATTCTTGTATGATCACGGAACAAAAGATAAATGCGTACTCGGTTGAAACTCAATCCTGAATATAATATTCGGAAAGTTCAATTTAAGTGTACTTAATTACGTTATAGTATCATCCATAATAATCTGTGACGTGCATAATCTGATTAACCAAATTTTACTCTACTTTCATAATTTTGTAGTAAATACAAAATTTTACCATAAGTAAAACCATTATGTCACGCCATTTACCCATATATATCATTCATGTTAAGTGTTTTCTGCTAAATTCATAATTTTCTATTTTGTGGGGATAAATAGTTATTTAACTCATCTTGTCTCTAAAAGGCTTGTACACAATAATAGGACAAGTTCCTGAGATAAAAATATGAGGATCTTATGCCGCTATTGAAAGGCGTCTTCGAGCAACCGGTAATTTTGCTCCTGCTACTGTTGATTATGGAGGAAATCGTACGGCAGAGGTTGAGAATAGAACGGGTTGAAGAACATCCCAGTCTGAGTACCAGACCCATTGGTTTGAAACTTGGCGTTTTTAAGGATACGGTTAAGGTTATATTCAAAGATGATGTATGGGTGCAGCTCAATTTTCTTCGTAGAATTAATCTTTTTGTACATAAAAATGTGGGCCACTTTCAACATTTACTTAGAGTTTATTTGAACAATTTATAATTTAATAAAAGTTTGCTGTTTTGGTCGTTTGTTTTGTATGCTACTCCTCTTGTTTTTTGCCAGTTCATTCTTACATTCTTATGTTGTTGTGTAAAGTTCTGTTGTTGTTGATAGGTTGGCCCTTAAACACGCTCCAAACTTCCTGGATCAGTCCTAAGCCTGGATAAAGTGTGAAGGAGGGCTTTGATGAAGTTTAGTACGCAATTATTTATTTAAATTCGATTATCACAGATGCTCGAAGCGGCATCTACAAGGTTATGCCTTTTTAAAAGAAAACATATCAGGAAATAAGAATTTCTGATTATAAATTTGATATACTGAGGCCGAAAAAAGTTATGGAGCTTTAAATGTTGATAAAGCGGTGGTGGTGGCGCCCTCTCGAAGATACATCAAAACTATGATCAAATGTAGATTTCTCATCATAGAAAACTTCTAGGTCTCAAATTTCATGCAAATTCTGTTATTATTAAGAGATATATTTACAAAAGAGTTTAAAAAAATATCAATTTTGACACTCTGTATTTTGGAAACTGTTGGACTAAGGTAAATGGGCTAGATCCTCATATTTTTGTCTCAGGAATTCAGCCTAGTATTTTATAAAGACCTTTTAAAGACACCCTGTATTTAATTATTTCCATATTGAAATTAATCTATTCGGTTATAATTATATAAGTTTTATATAAAATTGTATGCCATCCTACCGGTAATAAATAGAACCTAAATTCTTATAAGAATTCTTCTAAAAATATGGTTGAATGAACCACTTATACATAGAAAACGTACTTTCTTACAAATTGTATATTCATATAGTCTTTGTGAGCGCGCGCGCGCGCGCGTGTGTGTGTATGTGCGAGTGTGTGTGTGTGTGTGTGTGTTTGTGTGTACGAGCGGACGGGCGGGTAGGTGGGTGGGTAGGTGCGTGCATGCGTGCGTGTGTGTGAGGGTGTAGGGGTGGGCGTGGGTTCGAAAGTGGATGTGGATGTGGGTGTAGGAGTGGAAGTGTGCGTTTCAATTATACTTCCAACCTACATATACATATGTATAAGGTTATGCAAACGACTTTTTCACTCTCGCTAAATCGATTTATTAGCTCATTTTACTTTTGGTCAAGTTTCGTCAAGATCGGCCATCATGTCTAGATGACTCCAGAACGAAAATACCTACGTACTTAAAGTTTTGTATCTAAGCTTGTTTTCATTTGGCTTAGAGCTGATTAGCCGTGGCGGAGAAGGGGGTTTATTAGGGTTGATTTTTGGTTTTGTTAGTTTATGTTCTATGCAATTTTTTGATATGACAGGTGATTTAGCGACAAAAAATTCCTAAGGTAGAATTTTTTCATTATCTGAATAATGGTTAATTTTATAAGAAAAATTGTAGACGTATTTTTGAAAGAAAATTTAATTTTACATAAATTTTCTTTACAAAGTTTTTTTAAGAAATGTAAAAATTAAATAAATGTGATTGAAAATGCTGAAGCTGTATTATCGATTTGGAATTTTTTTTACGTTAACATGTATTTATGTCTATGAATCTCTATCTGACATGAAGTTTTAATGTCATTCTGACATAGATTACTGTTTTTGTTTTTATATTGTTGCCTGTTTTCGTTATGAACGTATAAAAAAGAGGCTGCATAATTATCCTAACAGATTGAAATTAAAATTATTTCATTTCTTCACAGATTGTTGTTTCTGCGTTTACAATGTTGCCTATTTTTGTAATGAGCTTCTTATAAAAGATGTTGCATAATTATCCTAAACAAATGTTATTAAAATTATTTCATTTCTTTTAATTTCAATTTTGCAGGTTGGAAGGTCGTGTGGTCTTCCACACCAGATATTTTGTTTTTCCATTGAAAAAATACAAAATTGTGGCATCTCACTAAATTCGTAAAAAATTGCGGGGACTACACCTATAAAGCACTTGAATGTAAATTCTATTTTGATCTGCATAAGTATTTATTTTTTCTTCAGAACAGAAACTGCGCGACGAGCATTTATTTTTGTTCATTATTAGCTTTAGTTATACCTATGTATAACAGTTTACATCTTTAGTTTTACTTAAGATTTATGCGTTGGGTAAACGGCGAAGTTTATAATTAACTATTAACTTTGATGTGTTACTGCTTTCTGCAGAATTAAAAATAAAATCTAAATTTTACATTAATTTGTTTGTTATTGAATAAACCGATAATTTGGGGGATTTAAAATTTAATTCTGCTTTTCATGCTTATTGAATAAATGAATTAATTATTAGACACTTAATTTTAGTTTTGGCTGTATTTTAGAACATTCATGGCGCCTACCGTTACTACTAAAAAGACATATTTACTGAAATCTATACTAGCCTAGTGAAAATCATAAATCGTGTGACCACGCATCCAAAGTGGTCTAATTACTTCCGCTAGTTGCTTCGTTATATTTGCTAGATTCTGCTGTGTTACAGCATCTCCGTCACAATTGTTTTACTGCTCTGCAAAAGAACCGTACACAAAAATTTGCCACGTTACAAACAATCCGGAATACTGAAACACATTTTTGTAAACGTGGCAGCTTAAAACAAAAATATTGATCGGACACAGTACATCGGTCATACATGCCTAAATTTATCAAAATTCTTAATACCCAATCCAACAACTAATCAACCGTGCAATAAATTTAAAAGAAAACGTCCATGGTCGCAGCTGATCTTAAGATTTTCTGAGATCTGTAGGAACTGACAATAATAATCCTTCTAAGTGATTTTTTTGTAACGATCTACTTTAAATTTTGACGTTGCTCTTGAATTTACATGAGTACTCTCAATTAGTTTCACTACATTCACAATATTAAATAAATATCCGTTACTTAAATTTAGGAAAACGTGAGAGGTCCTCAAAATTCATATTACCGCTTTGAGCTAAATATATTAATAACAAAACGCTATTGTTAGTGTTAAAAAAACTGACATGTACTCTAAAATATTGTGTATGTGCTCTTATAAACGTTAAATATAAAACCAGTTTAATCTTTATTCAATTAAAATCTAATACGTAATCGTAATTAAACACTGTGCGAATATTGAGGAATTTACTAAGTCCTTTAATGCAGTTCCCAAAACTAAAATACCCCTTAAATTTCAATTTTGAGGATAAAATTCAGTTTATCCAAACCCTTTTCCAATATCGAAACTAAGTAATAAATATTCAATTACGTGAAAAGCCTAAATTAAAAGTCAAGAATCTGTAAAATCACTTCTGTGCAAACAACCAAAACAAAGTGTTGCAATGTAACTCCGTGTAAATTTCTTTTCGAATTATTGTGTAGTAAAACAAATGAAATCCGTAATTAATTCTTTATCAAAAATAACCCTCTTCCCAATTACCGGGTTATAACCAAGAATTGTAATTGCAATTATTTCCACTACCATTCAAATTGAGTATCTTGAACTAAATTACTGAGAATTTGTTGATGTAAAAGGATTCCTCAACATTACACATAAATTGAATTGAGTCTTGAATAAATAATTACAAATTTACACCGTTGGTGGTATCTCAATACTAACTTATTACCTCCTGATATAATTAGCAATGGAATTCCAAGCCCCTTGAACACACCATTAGTAAATAAATATTTAAAGAAAAATTTAAAAATTCTTACTCTAGTAGTTTTGTATCCAAGAGGTATCCAAAAAGGCACTCAACACAATTTTCAATAATCTAGACATTAACAGCTCAATAATGCAAGTGCGTGAGGGGGTTAATCCGCTTTACTTAATCTTAATTTCGGTATGTACAAACTTACCCAATAACAAGTTATTAGAAATAATGTCTCCCATTTACGTGGTAACAATTCTTGTGCATTGCACTGGGTACAATCAATTTCCCTTGAACAGCTTTTCTTTACAATAAATTTTTATAGTTATAATTATTATAGTTATAATTGTTTCCTTCCTTATACGCAATTTAATTGAATCTTATAACGCACCAATACGTTACACGCACTCAAATTATTTTTTCACTAACGACCGCTTGTATTACAGTTTCAATCAAGTCATTAAAATAATCTCTTTCTCAATTAAATAATTAAACTGCACATAATACACTGATACTGGATCCCACTATGGTGCTAAGTAATTTAAAAGAATTACTACACTTTACTTTATGGCAACACTCACCCTGATCGTCGATATGCATTTTTTTAGCGTTTCTACTATCTCTGCTCACGTCTCAACAACAAGAGGTCCTACCTCCATCCTTAGCTTTCATTTTACACCATGACTTTTAACCCAGTAAATTCAGAATTGGCCACGAAGGGAACACGTCTTGCGCAAAACGCGACAGGTCCACTTTCCACTCCAACAGGATTTCTCTTGTACAAACCCAACTTTTATATTACACATTTTTTGTAACTACATTAATTTACGCATCACTTTGCTACAAGTGTCAGAGATTTCCTTGCTCTCCGGCGATAAATTTCATACTGACCTCAAACTCGATATAGTTTACCTAGAGTCTTAAAAAAAGCATAATTACATCCCAAATATACGTCAACACCATGACACCCCATCAATCGTAATTCCTAAAGCTAACTCAAAATTTCATGCACTACTGAACTCTTAACTTAATGCTATACAGCTGGAGATGGCAAATTTGGATAGAAAGCTATGATTAGTACGGGGGCGAGCGTCCTAATAGACTCTGGTTCAATATTTAATCGAATTTATGGAACATGTAAGTTTATTATATTTTTGAAATATGGTCTTATTAGAAAGCTCGACTCATCCGTTGGTAAACATTTATTTTATTTGAATCTTGATAGGGTCGTTTTTTATTTCATACAGCGCAGGCGTATGGATTGTTAATCTTTGCTAAAGAATTTTTATTACGTCAGGGAAATAACCGATATTTCTATATACGTATTTAATTTAATTTTTACACTTATGTTTACTATACATACCGGTAAAACTATTTTCAAAGACTAAACTAAGGCAAAAACTTATTCATAATGTTTACACGGTGGTTTAATTAACCCATTACAGAACTATCTGAACTGGGTAACTTAAATGTAATGATTATGAAATTTAATTAGTTAATTACAAATTTTAGAATACATTGTTAACTGGAAATGTTAACCCATTGTTACAGCCTAAATACTCACTAGAGCATCAAGCCCGTAAAGGCAATTTGTGCCACGACATAATTCAGTGGTGTGGGCGGGGTTCTTACTTAAAGTTGTAAAAGGGCACTCGTCACAACTCCAAAACGTCAAAATCGGGTAAAAGACTGTCACAAATGCGCGACCTGTTAAAAACATTTATAGCGGGAAAGCGTCATGAACTGATCATAGATTGGGCAAACAGGAAACCAAACGTTCACTCAAAACGTTAAAATTATTGGGTCAAATATCCAAAAAGAACTGATCAAAACGGTAATTAATTATACGCTTTAAAACTGAAAATACGACCCTACAACAAAATTAAGCGCGATGGAAAATTTATAAAGTCCTAAACGTTACGAAACGACGAAATCGGGATTGAAAATTTCTAAATTTAGGAAAAATGCATAACTTCGCTATAACAAATAATCAAGAGCGCTTACCTGTTCGGCAACATCAGTAATGTCTGCTATCGGTATGTTGATTCCTAAAGAAATAACTTCAAAAGAAGGCGACTATTCGCAACACCCTCGTATGCATAATCAAACAGCTGTTCGGTCAATGACCGACTTACTTCATAAAGTTACGTTACGTTATTTAACATAATAAATCTGAAATTATTCTTCAAAAAAAGAGATCATTTTAATTCTGTTACAACCAGTCATAATTCTATCAAACAATCCGCTATCAAATATGCTCAAATTAAAGAAAAATATTGGATTAACTTTCAAATGTTACGTTAATTTAATAATCATTGATAAACTTTCAAACAAAACAATAATACAGCGCAAAACAAACTCGTAATTAGATGTCGTATAACATCTGGTTCACATCTAATTAAAAAAACGCAAGTACATAAACCAAAAAAACATATATTATGATAACACCGCCGTCAAATTACCACAAAAAAAAATACATTGTAATCACACTTAATCAGAGTAATTCGATAAGTTACTTATTAGGCAATGGAATTAGCTAGCCTCCACCTCGCTCTTTTCTAAAACTTGTTCGTCGTTCAACAGAACAAAGGGTTAAGCATATAAATTTCGTTGATAAAGTTTTTTTACATAGTATTTGTCACTAAAACCTTTATACACAAAAAAACTGAAAACAAAGTTGTAATTTCGGAACATTGAATATGTTTTCCATAAAATTCTACTCTAAAATAATCAAAATTGATCAACAAGGAATCGTATTCAATCTTATGTACATACAAAACAAATGTTGCATAAAAAAACAGAAATTTTATTAACGTGCGTCGGTTATGAAAAGCAAAAAAAAAACATTAAATGCACCATAAGGTTTGCTTTAATTCTGGTTCAGCCTCCTTATGTTATACGATACACCTAGAGGAGACCTGGTGGTTGGCTTCCGTGGTGGCGAAATAATCGAGGTTGACACTGCGTTCGATTCTTCTATTATAACTTTATAACTCAGCAATGTAAATGGTTCTCGAAGTTGCGTTTTGATTGATATTAAAATTGGTTGTATGTACACTAGTGCTTAAACTTTCATAAACTCTGATTACTTTACTCTACTATATAGAAGTTCTAAATAACACTTATTAATTTAAAATATCAAAAGAACGAAAAGCTTTTATTTTCAGCGAAATATTTGTTATGTGGATGGCTCTACACACGAAGTCAACAAAACTAATACCTTGAACTATTTTACATTTGATTCACACACGAAATGCAAGCAAAGGAATTAAGGGGGCACTTATTCAACACGCTCAAACTTCCATGGACGAGAACTGTCGCTATACGATAACGATACGCTAAAATAATCCGAGAGGCGAAAGGTTAAAATTATCCTCCAATGAAGGGTAACGAAAAAAAAAACTTCCACGGTAACGTCACTTAACCTCCACATAAGGAAGTAAAATAATTCACCACCTTCAAATCAACCCCTCTTCGTGTATGCGGCAAAGCGTACACGAGCCTTGACGTTAGGGCACCATTTCAATACTGACTTAAGCATCGTTCAGATTTCGCCATTTTGAAATCTGTCCCTTTCCAAATTACATCAATCTACATTAGCCTATCATAAAAAAGAATCGCTTAAACTTTAAGCGCGGTAAAAACAATACACAAATACGAAAATAATCGAAAGAGAAATTACATCTTGCTGCAAACTGCAATGAAAGTTTTCCACGCAGTCCAACGGGATGATCTCACATAATTTATTTTTACGTTAGTTTATATTGTAGCCCACATAAATATTACCCTGTCTAATTCAACAAACTTGAAACGGTAAACTATATGTGAAAATATTCTCGGCGCCAAATTCCAGCGACATTGGATGTTTAAACTTTACTAAACAACAAATTGCGTTTTAAGTTCAAACCTTGCAAAAATTTATACATTTACGATCTTAATTAAATTTAGTTCTAATAAAGAAATCCTTTTTAACTAATCTTACAACTTCTGATAGCAAAAGCTACATCAGTTTAACTACATATTTATTATAGGGATCAACAAAACTAACAAATTACGACTACCTATTATTTACACGAACAACTCTCAACCAACTAGTAAAAAGATTTCACGATCGATCGATGACAATATGTGAATCGTATCTAAATTTTACACTTCCAACTCAAACTTGTCATTTACACCAAAAGCTCTATTTACTTTTCTAAATACAAGACTATTAAGTGCGATTAATTATTGTAATGCTTTCAAATACTTTCCGAATATGTGAAAAGGAAAACAAACAACGTTTCTCCCTAAAGCTTTCCTCCAAATTTATGCGTTATCAAATTTAATTACATGAATTATGCTACGTTTCAGCTGTAAGGTACAAAGAAACTTATAATTTCGATCGAAACGGCAAATTTCGACAAAAACACGGCCACGTGACAGCGTGCGTGGTTTTAGAAGATAGTATTCAATAACCCTCTGTCTATTACGAAAGTGAATTTAATTGCGCTTTTGACAAAATATCATGGGAACTCTTTTGGGATTATATATAGCTATGTATCTTACGATAGATCTAAAAATAACACAATTTTTAGATCTATATGTAAATTGCTAAATAGATCTGTAAATTTTCTGATAGATTTATAAATCCTCATCTGCATTCGTAAATGTACAGATAGAACTGTGAATTCCTATACAAATCTAACCATCCATAAATTCCTGAATGTACAATTTCGTGGTATTTGAGATTATTGATGCCAACTTTGAAAATGGATAGCATAGTACACATTATTAAGATGAGGTAGCTAAATAACTGGAGGTTACTAACATACATTGACCTATGAACATTTAATTCAGAAGTAATTTGTTCGTACAAAATGATGAGGAAGTTTTATACTAAAATTATGCAAAGCATTATTCCAATTATTTACATCCTAAAGGAATTCGTCTTGAATTTAATTAAAATAACAAGCTCTTTTATTGTGTATAATTGTATGATTGCTCAACATATTATTTTAATAATTTTGGAATTTATGTAATACGCCGCTTATAATTGTTGGATGGAGCTCTACTCCTCGCTATTGCCACAATGCACCCCCGATAACCGTTTACGATATTTATTTAAAGGTACAAATTTGCAGTTGAAAAAAATGCTAAAATTATTCTTTTTTTAATTAGAGGAATAATCAGTCGTTCCGTGGGGATGTAAATGCTACGCGTTTAAAATGATGCTAGAATCACAACACGTTTTAGAATATATTATTAAAATGAATATATTGTCGGTTTTATTTTAATTGTGGACTTGATTTGAATGTAGTTAATATGTAAAATTGAAAAAAATACGGAAGTTCCAAAAAAATAAATTCACGTGTGGGAAGTGCTAAGCTTTGTAATTTTTAATTAATAGTTAAAGAATTGTCATTTTGACGTTTTATGCTACCAAACTAATATTTACGATAGTGCCAACTTAAACACTAATACGTAACATTATTAACATCAACGTCTTACTTTACCAATTGTCATTCAAAACTTTAAACGTTGCCAAACTATATTTTTGAAAGCGTTTCACTTGTTGACGTGCAGTGTTACCAAAATAATATTAATGTAAGTACCAACTTTAACATTTCAGTAGGTAATATTATTAACCTCAATATTTGACTTTAACGATTGCCATTCAACAGTTTTAATGTTACCAAATTACATTTTTGGAAGTATACAACTATTTTACATGCAATGTTACCAAAATAATATATATGTAGGTACCAACTTATACATTTCAGTAGGTAACATTATTAACCTCAATAATGGACTTTAACAATTGTCGAGCAGAATTTTAACTGTTCCCAAATTAATTTTTTGGAGGTATTTAAGTATTGTAAAATGAAATGTGTTATTGACATACAAAACTACCAAAATAATATTTGTAAAAGTTATGAAAGTTTAAATGCCTAATTACGTATTGGGAAGTATTCAACAACTGTAAAATGAAATGTCTCTTTGACATGCAATGTTACCAAATCAATATTTTCTGAAAGTACAGTCTGATACGGAACGCTATTAAATTAAGTGGTTGACCTTCAAAATGTCATTCAGGCCTGTAAGGATAATCAACTTAAGCCTTTTAAAAATAGTCGACTATTGTAAAATATTAATGAGTTTGTCTCGACAATATTTCCATATTGTCAAATTGAATGTCATGATTTAGATTATGTAAGGCATGGTCAGCCACTGCAGACTTCTCTGGTTGATCTAATTTCATATGTTCTTTACGTCTTGTGTCAAAGCTACGTTTTGTGGTTCCAATGTATACTTTTCCACATGAACAAGATAACTTATACACTCCTGAAGATGATAATGGGTTTGAAACAACTTTAGGTTTTCTTAAATGTTCTTTAATTTTTCTTGTAGGTTTAAAAATAGCCCTAATGCCATATTTAATTAGGATTTTTTCAATTCTATCAGTAACATTAGGTATAAAAGGAAGAAAAGTAGTACCAACATTAAGAACTGCTTTTTCTTTAAGGTTACGTCTAGAAGGTGTAATAACATTATTAATATCTGTAAGTGAATATCCATTATCTTGTAAGGATTTTGCTAAATATTTATATTCATCCATCAAAAATTCAGGGCCACAAATTCGTTATGCTCGATCCACTAAAGATTTAATTACACCAATTTTTTGACGTGGATGGTCGTTGGATAATTTATGAAGGTATCTATTAGTATGTCGGCTTTCTGTAAACCTTAAAAGATAGTGAATTATTATTTTTAGATATTACCATGTCAAAAAATAGTAAACCTTCAGTAGTTTCTTTTTCCATGGTAAACTGAATGCTCGGATGTATACCATTTATAAAAACCAAAAACTCATGCAGTACCTCTTCTTCATGTCTCCAATAACTAAATAAATAAATAAATTGTATAGGGGGGAGTGAGTCATAGGGGGCACGTAAGTCTTTCGGAATAATTCATAAAACCGGCATCATAGCAGATAACAGTCAGTACAGTTTATAATTGTATCAACAGGTGCGTGTTGCTGATAAAAAAATAGATGAAAATTAGTAAAACTAAGGTAAACATGAATATTTTTTTATTTTACGTTTTGTTATATTATAATTAAGGATTTTTCATAACTTAAAGTAAGTATCAAGCTATTTCATCATGGGCTTGACATAACCTTATTCGTGTGCAATACCGGCCGATATTTACAATGTTGCCAAATGTATCTGTTCTTCTTTGATTTATTTCTTTTTATTTTATTATCACTTTGGGGCAAGTGAGTCTTGACCGTGACTCACTTGCCCCACAGTAGTTTAGAATATAAATAAATTATTTTTTTTTGCAGGTGGCAAATGGTCCGTAACTACGTGCGTAAGACCAAAAAAGGGTCATATTCAGAAGACGCTATGCAACGTGCCTTAGAAGCTATCCAGAATAAGGTGATATCAATAAAGAGAGCTAGTGTGGTCTTCAATAATCCGAGAACGAGCATACACACACGGATAAGTCGTCAGGGGATCAATCCAGTTACAAGCCTTGGCAGGTTCAAGCCTGTGTTTACTGCACAAATGGATATGGAACTGTGTGAACATATAATACATTTAGAAAAACTGTTTTATGGAGTTTCAACGGCAGATGTTCGACGAATTTCATTTCAGTTTGCCGAAGCTAACCAAATCAATCACCCATTCAATAAAGATCGGAAATTGGCAGGAAAAGACTGGTTACCATTGGAACGTCAAGGAAACCTTTCCATCCGAAGACCTGAAGCAACAAGCATTGCAAGAGTGACAGGATTTTCAAAGTAGAGAGTTGGTGAGTTTTTTAAAAACTTAAAAGAGATTTTAGATAAGTACAATTTTCCCCCGCATCGTGTACTTAACTGTGATGAGACAGGAATTACCTGCGTCCAAAAACCAGCAAAAATATTAGCGAAAAAGGGAAGAAAGCAAGTGGGAAGATTAACTTCACTGGAAAGAGGAAAAAATACAACTTTATTAGCTTGTGTCAGTGCTACGGGCGCGTTTATCACACCATTTATGGTCTTTCCTCGTGTAAAAATGAATCCAACTTTATTGAATGGTGCTTTTCCTGGCACGGTAGGATTTCCTGCACAATCAGGATGGATGGATGCCGATCTGTTTGTTAAATTTTTAAATCATTTTATACACTGCCCAAAAACAACCAAAGAATCTCCAAGTCTGCTGACATTAGATGGGCATTCAAGCCATAAGTCTATTGAGTCAATAAACCTGGCTAGAAATTCTGGAGAAACTCTTTTGACCCTACCACCTCACACTTCAAATAAGCTACAGCCGCTTGACGTAAGCGTATTTGCATCATTCACAACCTACCTGGCAAAAGAAATGGACCATTGGCTCACAAACCACCCTGGCCGTAGAATCACTGAATATGACATAGCTCCGATTATTAAAAATGCCCTTATTAAGGCATTTACACCAACAAATATTATTAACGGTTTTGAAAAAACGGGAATCTACCCGTATAATCCTGATGTATTCCAAGAGAGCGACTTTGAGGCGGCCGAGAACATCCTTCAAAAAGAAACCAATCCTGAAAGCGTCAATCCATTCGTCAATTCACAGAACAATCTCCAAAACGAAACCAATCCAGAAAACGTGAATCCCCCGATCAGTTCTGAGAACATTCTTCAAAAAGAGACCAATCCAGAAAGCGTCAATCTCTCAGCCAATTCTGAAAACTTGGTAGATGGAACTCATTCGGAATCAGATGATATCCAGCGCTATCCCAAGGTACCACCAGTCACTTTGGAGCCATCAAAACAACCGTCATGCAGTTATGTTTCTTTTTCAAGTTTAAGTCCAATCCCAAAACCTTCAACAGAGAAAAGAAACATCAAAACAAAATTCAGAAACACTGAAGGATCTAAAATAATCACTAGTTCATCTTACAAAGATCAACTCAAAGATAAATTAAAAACAAAAAAAGCAAAATCGGTAAAAAAGAATTTTGAGAAAAGAAGAAATGTGCATCAGCAGAACCAGCAACAATATCAGAGGAAGAGAAAAACACAATATGCGTTTATTGTCATGAGACATATGGAGAGACTTGTAATGAGGAATGGATCATGTGCATAAAATGTGGTGCCTGGATGCACGAGGAGTGTTCAGATAATGAACCAGGTGCTAATAATTATATTTGTGATAACTGCCGATAATTATTACTCTAAGAACTCACTTGCCCCACATAGATAATTCACTTACCCCATAGCCTGGGGCAAGTGAGTCATTTGCCATTTTTTTAAGTCTGACATTTTACCAACGATTTTATATTTTATTCATTTTTTAAGGTCAAGTTATTAAATAAACAGTTAATGTTGTTCTGTATCTAATAAGCGCTATTTTATTTCTAAAAGTAACAAAGTTATACCTCTTTGACTTTAAGGAGTCTCACTTGCCCCACTCTCCCCTGCATCCGAACATTCAGTGTACTATGGAAAAAGAAACTAATGGAAGTTTACCATTTCTTGACATAATAATATCTAAAAATAAAAATTCACTATCGGCTATGATGCTATGATGCCGGTTTTATGAATTATTCCGAAAGACTTACGTGCCCCCTATGACTCACTTGCCTCACTCTCCCCTATACCATTTATAAAAACCAAAAACTCATGCAGTATCTATACCGTATAGATATGCATGAGTTTTTATAAATGGTATACAACCGAGCATTCAGTTTACCATGGTTTACCATTTTTTGACATGGTAATATCTAAAAATAATAATTCACTATCTTTTAAGGTTTACAAAAAGCCCACATACTAATAATAGATACCTTCATAAATTATCCAACGATCATCCACGTCAAAAAATTGATGTAACTAAATCTTTAGTAGATCGA
Source organism: Vesta saturnalis (assembly GCA_036346205.1). Classification (NCBI taxonomy): domain Eukaryota; kingdom Metazoa; phylum Arthropoda; class Insecta; order Coleoptera; family Lampyridae; genus Vesta; species Vesta saturnalis. The sequence goes on along the minus strand of JARFJB010002209.1, from coordinate 3,809,159 downwards.
GCATAACGAATTTGTGACCCTGAATTTTTGAGAATGAATATAAATATTTAACAAAATCCTTACAAGATAATGGGTATTCACTTACAGATATTAATGATGTTATTACACCTTCTAGACGCAACCTTAAAGAAAAACCAGTTCTTAATGTTGGTACTGCTTTTCTTCGTTTTACAGCTAATGTTACAGATATAATTGAAAAAAATCCTTATTAAATATGGCATTACGACTGTTTTTAAACCTGCAAGAAAAATTAAAGAACATTTAAGATCACCTAAAGATGTGGAAAAGTATACATTAGAATCACAAAACGTAGCTTTGGTACAAGACGTGAAGAACATATGAGATTTTGTAGATTAGGTCAACCAGAGAAGTCTGCGGTGGCTGACCATGCCTTAAATAATCTAAATCATGACATTTAATTTGACAATATGGAAATGTTGTCGAGATAAACTCATTAATATATTCGTTTACAACGTGAAGCTATTGAGGTATACAAACACTCTAATAATTTTAATAGACAAGAAGAAAATCTCCGTTTAAATAAGGTTTGGCATCTTATAATTAACAAAAGACATAATGATAAGTCTTGATTTTGATTTTAATTTCGACCTTTGGTATGTCTAGGTTTTTAATAATTTAACATATGTAGTTTTACAAAAAAGTTAGGCATTATGTTTTTCATTGTTAATAACACTTGCATTTATTGACTAAGCTATTTCTTTGTTAGATTTAACTGGATTATTTTAATTGTTGTTACGTTTATATTTGTGAATGCTTCTATCAATTTCAAATTGAAGTTGTTCACAACTGTACACTTACATCATAACTTGCTTCAATTTTGTTAAATGTGTTTTTTTGGCTGACATTTTTCATTGTTGGCCTTCGACCGTTTAGAGGGTGATCTGATTTGTCATCTTTAAGACAGTTTAACAATATTTAATTTTTAATGACCTAGTTATTCTTTACTAAAATTTAATTCTATAGTTGGGTTTATACATTTCTCAAACTGTTACAATAATAGTAGGCTAATGTTTGTCTTAATTTTTCAACTTCTCAAAATTGTTTCAACGTCTCTAACAATTTTAATAGATAATATTACTATTGACGAAGATAACTGTAATTGTTATCGAAACGTTTAGATTGTATAATTTAACATATATAAAAAAAACCAAAAAAAGATAAGTATTTTATTATGTGTAACAATGGTGAAAGTTTACATTTTCATATTTCATATATTTCATCAAATTATGGATACATTCAAATCAAAGTAATATTAATGAAAGTAAGAAGTAAGAAATTAGGATTAAAATATATTAATCAAAAAAGAACATTGTGATGTGCGAATGGTTATCATAAAATACAACATTTGCAACAATAACATTCTATGTAAATTATTTACGAATCAAAATAAATTTACATTTTGATTAGGAATTAGGAATATGATTAAATTACAATATATAAAATGTGTGATTGATTAAAAAACTCAACAAAGCATAAAGTATAAAAGATTTTTGCCAACAAAGTTTTACTTCCTTTTTAATATAGTAAAAGTTGAATATAAAAAAAAAACAATACAAAGGTTTAATTAAGTTATGTTTATATCTTCTTCAGTAAATAGTAATATATTTAAGATTGTTTGAGATGTTAAACTAAATGTATGAAACATCAAAATATTGAAACGTTTAAATTTATATAAAAACTAAAAAGTATTTTAATTATGTGCGATAATCGTGAATCTGTATAATTACAATTTTGTTTGATTAGAAATAAATTTTGTTGAAATATTCAATCAGAAGAAGACACAATGTTGTCGAAGCAAATGTCATTTTAAACAATATAGTGAGACTTTAAAAACAGTGTTTGTTTTATTTCTACTTACGTAGTATGTAGTTTCATGTAGTAAAAGATAGAACAATTAATATGTTAAAAGCACACTTTTTTATAACTTAGGATAGCATTCAGGTACATTTATACAAATATAAATAAATTGATTGAACCATAAGTATTTTCATGAAGCAACTTGAGTATGATACTAATACGACGATTTTCAACCATATGCATTAATTAATGATGTTGTAAATGGTAGGTTTGAGTTATATTAACACATAGTACACATATTTCATTATTAACACATAAAAACATTTTAAATCTACTTCTTAGTAACGTACTTACTTACCGTTGGTTGAAAACTTTGTAATTCTTTGATATCGATTATCATTAAAAATCTTTAGAATAATTAAAAAGCTTTCATCGAAACAGTTACAAAAGTACTCATTGTTAAAGCTGTCTCACGATTTCATTGAAGGGTACCTCATTGGTTATTTATATATCAAAACTTAATACAATTTAGCTTTAAAATAATATAAATTAGTCGAGATTATTGTGTTTTATTTTATATTTTTGCAGGTTTTCAAATAATCTAAAAAGAAATGCTAATGTGAATTAACATTAAGAAAGAAAATTTATACTTGCAGACTGTTTTGGATAAGTAGGTATGTTACTAAAAATTAATATCATTTAACTGTATATTTAAATTTCGGTAATATAAATAATCTCATCATAATTACTTTGCATTTTCATAACTGTTTTTCCAATGAATTTAAATCTATGTGAAAAATGTAACATATAAATAATATTTGTATCAAAAATAACAATTATAATCAAACTTAGATACTTGAAACTTAATAAAAAGAAAAATAATTAAAACATTTACGTAATTACATAAAAAAGGTTCTTTTCTATTGATCAGGATAGATTCTCTAAATTTTGGGATTTTTAATAATTATAAATTCGATGCACATTAGTGCCAACTTAAAAATTTAAAGCATAAAAAAAATGCATTTTTCTATTTTGCGTGTTTAATATGTACATTATGACTCTCAAACGGGTGTTTTAATGTGTGACTTGAAAGTTTAGTAACCTAACATTTTTTTTCTTGGTGCTGGTATGTAAACTAATGAAGTTCTTTATTGATGTATGTAAACGTAAATGTAACATAACCTATTCTTAGTTGAAATCCTTTGTATTGAATTATTCCTGTTTAATGCATTGCAATGATTAAGATGACCAAAACCGAACATGGACGATTTATCTTTTTTGTTGTGTTTCAAGATAAAGCGTCAATATACTTTCAGATTATTCCGATTACATCTTTTGCGTAAAATATAACCTTCATTTAACCTTGTTAACTTCACTTGAGTGTAAATGATTAAGTTTACATAGTATAGTGTAATTTTATTCCGATTATAATGTATATAGTATACAACTTCTATTATAAGGTAGTTTGAAATGAATTAGTAACAAATAATAGTTTTAATACCCTATATTTGTATCGAACTCAAACAAACAAATACCACTGTTGCCAACCTACATTCAAAATTATGAAATAAGGTGACAAATGGAATTTACATTTTTAAAAAATTTTCAACACAAATACGCAAAATAGAAAAAATAGTATAAGAAACTCGTTTTATAAGACGCTTTATCGCATTCGTCCATTAGAAAACTCCCCGCTGCGCGGGTCGTTTTCTAACCTTGGACTCATGCGATAAAAACGCGTCTTACGAAACTTGTTTCTTAATATACTAATTTATTCTTAGTTTGAAAAATATTTTAACTATTTTAAATTTGGAAATTATAGAAAAATATATTTAAATAATATTAAAAAAATTAAATTGTAATTGTTTATATGATGAAACATCATCTTGTAAAGTTATAGTAATTTTACGGTGATAAATGTCTTCAAGTGTTATATTTGGAATTATTATTTCAAACAAATTCTAACTCTATTAGTTCGAAAAACGAAAAACTCGATTTTGAATTCGAAATTTTCGACTTTTTCCAATGTTGACGACGGGTTCTTCTTTTCGAGGTCAAAATTATAGTGAATCAATCGTCGAAAATATTTCCGACGGTTCAAAATTTCGTAAAAATCGGGGTGGAATTTTGAAAATTTAAAAAAAAACATGTTATTTCGAAAAGAAAAAATATCTTGTGGTAGAACTTGTCGCCGTAAAAAAATCATGTTAAAATTCCAACGGGAAGTGGTTAAAAAAATTGCCAAAGTTGTAATTTTTTCGATTTCATATTTTCCCCTAGATAGCTTAGAAAGATAGTTTTATTTATTTGCCGTTTGGCGTGAAATATACATCATAACTAAAATAATAGAAATATATAAATACATAAAATATAGATATCACGTAATGGTATTTAAATTCTTTAACTTGTAACAAACTTTGAACCTACTATTACCTGACCTGCAACATTGACAAAAATCATCCAATGAATACAATGCCGTTTTATTGAGGGCTTTAGAAACTTTATGTCTGAAATGTTTATATATCAATAAAAACTTTATATGTTCTGGAAGAGCGTTATAGAATCTTAGACCCATTTGTAAATATGAGATGTCATGTACTCCATTATTTGATGCGGGTAAACTTGTTTTTAAATTTAGTGTTATACGAGTGATGATCCAAATTTAGGGAGAATTGAGATTTATTTTTTAAAACAAAACAAAAACATTCCAGGATATATAACTAAAATTATAAACGTTACGAAAGTGGAATAAGCGGCATTCGCTCCGTTAGGACACGTCGCCCAGTTGTAAAATGGCAAGGCTGTCTTTAAAAGTACGAAAGTTATGGCCATTTTTGTGAATTTTGAAAAATCGAAACGTCGCGTCGTGGTAACTCGAAGCTGGTACCAGCTGGAGAGAATCAAAGTCGATTTTGTTAATTTTCGCACTAAAATCCATCGATTTGGATACCTCGCATAAATATTTGGAAAATTTTTGTTTTTTTAGAAAAATATTTGAAAGCTATCCTCTTTGATTTTTTTTAAATTTTAAAAGGCGATTGCGTCCGAACTAACGGTCCGATTTGACGAAAATTTTTTCCCGGTTCGTTTCGACGAAAGTAATCGAAAGAAACCTGGGAAGCTCCCTCTCCCCATTGCTTCCATTTTTATTGACAAGTGAATTTTCCCCATTTAAAAAGAATTGAAAAAGTTCGCAACTCACTCAAATGCGATCCGATTTTCGAGCTTTAACCGTCATTCAATTCTAATTCGATAGTGAACGTATATCTATGACGTAAGAACCCAACGGTACGTCTCGTACGTCGGACACTTTGACCGTTTCTCCCACCTATCACGTGATTTTTGCCAAAATTTCACCGTCCACGGTCAGTGCGCACTCGAAATTCGAGGCGAACGCAAAAAATACGAACAATGCGTAAAGTTTAAATATTCTCTGTGATCCCATTTTCAAGAAAATCTACCACCCTCGGGGTAGTGAGATGGTAGTTTCGACTGTACGACACAACGCCCTCATCCCACTCCCTCGCCGCCGGTAGCGAACTCTCGACCCTCACTTCGGGCCGTCGGCAAATTTTTCTTTCGATCCCTCGCAAACGCGACCGAGGCAATCTCGAAAGGGAAGGACGCGGCGATCGAATACGGTACCCGGCGTTTCTTATCTCGTCGAACTCGGGCCGTGTGAAAAATTTGATAAAAATCTGGTCGCACGTCTCCGAAATCCCGAATTGAGAGTTTACTTTATAGTATGTATTTAAACAATCTGCCGGCGACTCGAAGTGAACTGTTGTTGGCCCTCTGTTTCAGGAAATATGTACTTAATAGTCCAATTTTAATTTATAAGGTAAAATTTTGTTAACGGTCGTTTTCTTTGACGTTGAGTCGACACAGTTCCAAAGGTACTTAAATGCAAACCTTTTATTGTATTTTTTAATTCTCTTTATTCTCTTATAAAAGCGGCTTGTAATGGTTTTGTTTCGAAAGTTAATCACACATCACTTTAAATTTATTAGTTTACTTGTCGTTAATGTCGTTTGAATCGTGTTGCGATTTTCCTAAGCACTGGTATTTTCGAGATCCTCGCCACAGGAACAGCGTTCTATAGCTAATTTTGAAATTGGCCCAGAAAGTTGGAGCGCAATAAAACTAGTTCCTTTTTTGTTATGTGCAAATCTCCACCCCGTAATAACACCTGCTAAACCGTAAGTCCAACGAATGGTATCGAAAAAATCTAGGGTAGGTCAGTCATAGTATAGGTGGTGCAGGTCATTAACAGTGGCGAAATTGGAGCGAAAAATTAAGAGTAAAAGGGGTTCCAGCTAGAAGTAATAAACAGTAACCCTAAATATTATAGTAATATTAATCACTTTTCTAGCTAAGCAACAAACGTGATTATTAAGCACTTGTCACTAAGGAAAAGAAACACTACGAGTCGACTCGAAGATTTGCCATAATGAATATATATATATATATATATATATATATATATATATATATATATATATATATATATATATATATATAGATATATATATATAGATCAAAGTGGGCAGCGCCATTTGGTATATAAAATGCCAAAATTCTTTGTATAGCACTAACTTCTGTCATTGTATACGAGCTGGTGTTTGCAAATACTTTATATTATTTGATGCATTGCTAATATGGCGAAGAAGTGGGAGAACAAGCTTGCTGACAAACAATTGGCTGAGATTATCCAAAATGGGTTACAAGACGATAACGATATTCCAAGCTCCGATGGGGATGTCTACCATGAATTAGATTATCATCAATCAATAGCAAGCGAAGATGATGATTGTCTATCTGTAGATAAAGACACTGATATAGAGAGGAAAAGCAGTCCTTATCCAACAGGGAGGGCTCATTCGCATAACATTGCAAAGGAAAGCTCCACCGAAGGGTTTTTGGTCCTGGCAAACTCATTGCAGAACCGGAGGATGCAGAAAGTATTGTCTACCAGCATCTAATATCATGATGGATAAACAACTCGTCCAGTATACAAGAAGATGTCATTTTGTAGTATATGATATGATATGGTGGGCATGTGATTCGGAAACAAATTATGCGCTGGGTGGTATACATTACACTGGAAAGGACAGTTGCAAAGGGACTCCGCAGACAAGTAGTTTGAGCAACCGTAGTATAATACCAAACGAAATATGAGCTGTGACAATTACTTTACTAGTATGGATCTCAAGTTGCTAAGCAATTCGTTAACAGTACTTGGAACTGTAAAAAAAAACAAAAGGAATCGTGACGAAAAATATCACTAAGTAGTTTCACTAAACAGGTAAGCATAGTTTCGTATGTTTTAAAAAGAATTAAGAGTGTAATAGTTTATCAACGATGCACCACAACGTATAATGTAGTACGGAATGTATTATAGCAGCACCAAGGGTGGAGTTGAGACAATGGATAAAATGGCGCATAGGTATAAGTCTAAAAGAACACGAATCGTTGGCCATTTACGTTCTTTACGAATTTGTTGGATGTTGCAGCGTATATGATTTAGACAAATGTATACCCATTGTGGAACCAAGGAAAACATAAAAGAAGATGTTTATACGTAATGCCTATGGGAGGAAGCTTGGTCTTGTCCTACATCAGAAGAAGATCTCTGGGTTCAGGAAAGGTGACAAAGCACTGCATGCTTAAGTTTACATCAGATGAACTAGCAGCTAAAAAGAAGTAAAACGCCGTTGCCGTAAAAAAACGCCGTTTTATGTGTCCGAGAAGTACAGAAGGAAAGCAGAAACAAACCTACATTGCACGCGAATGCAGTGAGTTTAATGAACATTCGAAAATAATCTGTAGTATGTCAACAATAAAACATATAGTTATACAAATAAATCTGATAATTGCTGTAAATCTGTTTGTACCGGGTGGGCAAATAAGCGAGGTAAGCGGCCGTATTTCAGGACCTGTTAATATGACGACAATGAGAAAAAATTTCTTATTATGAATGTGGCCATGAGAAAATGCTGTAAATTATTTTTAAGTTTCGCTAGGATGCGCAATAAAAAATTAAATAAAGTTCTAAGTTTCTCCAAAAACTCCTATATAAGAATAAACTCAAAAATATTAGGTATTCTTCCAATCTTGTCCGGGTGTATAAAACTGCTCTTTCGATTTCTGCTTATTAATTCCTTACCTTAAACCTATACCTTCCTTAAACTGCAAGCCTTTTTTTACAAAAAAGAAAGGTGCTTATCTATTGTTTCATAAAAGCTGTTGCTGTGCCCGGCATAGCTTTTGTCGAAGACGGTATGAATTTACAAAATCATTGACAACTTGAAGATAGTAACAAAACACACTACTTTATTTCCTCTTAATATAATTCTAAATATTTCACTTAATCTAAAAAATATTCCACTTACTCTAATAATATAGTACAAAACAAATAATACAAATGATAAACTAAAACCGGTCTCAAACTAAGATGGTGACTTAGTGACGGCGGATGGTGACGGCCGACGGATCTCTGGATATCTTGGGTTGGATGATTATTGTACACAACGTGCTTTAAGACAGCATTTTCCCTGGTTGACGTTATGTAAGTTTAAATAATTAAGATCTTACGCAAATGAATAATTCAAATGAAAGGTTTTCTCAAAAAATCAATACATTTAGTTTACTTTAATTTTAAACTATTCCAAACGCTCGTATGTACAAAGGCATTTTATAATAAATGTATTCTCGGAATCGATTTCTAGTCCGTCGGGAAGTAGGATAGGATTAGGCATTGGTTGTAGATGTTGGAGAGTAATAGGAGTGCTGGGTCGGGTAAATGACGGAGGATTTTACGATTTACGCCGTGATGACCTGGGTCAGAGTTTTTTCCTTTTTTGAAATATGTGATGGGGGCATAGAAAGGATTCTCGATATCGAGTTGGATTTCAGGAAGGTTAAGGTTGCGGAATTCTTCAAGGCAACCCTCGATGGGTGCCTTGAACCGGTTATCGAATTGGGGATCGTGGGGGGTTGGAAAATAGATTGGAGGTGGTGACCAAAGAAATCGGCCTTTCCTTGGTCGGAGGAGATTAGGTTGCCCTGTAAGTCGGTTAGGTGGGATTTAGGGTTGACTTTCCTTCTGGTCAGTCTATCGAACTGTTGCCAGAAGAGTTTACCATTTTTGTAATCTAGCAGGGAGGTGGCTTTGGTCCAGGAGTCTTCGGTGTGTTTGTTGGCTTCTCGCCTGATTCAGGCGTTAAGGCGATTGTATTCGGTCTTGAGAGCCGGGTCCCTGGATCGCAAGAATTGACGATAAATTCGTCTTTTCTCTTTGATCCAGTTCACAATGTATTGTGGGAGCGGTTTCCGGGAAGTGTCGATGTTTTTAGTGGTACAGAGATATCGACGACTTCTGTAATTACGGAAGTTAGGTCTCGAATTTTCGTACAGATTTCTGGATCTTTACAAAAATAATTTTATTAATTTTAGACAGATGTAGTAGGTAGAAAATATTGCATTTTACATGTTTTTTTTAGATAAAACGCACTCAATTAATTACTACTTCAATTAATTAATACCGCCATCTAGCGCGGAAACAAAAAACAAACTTTTAAGTAGCATTGTAGAGAAACGTCAAATTTTTATTAGACGTAGTTTAATTCTTATCAATTTGGTTTGTGAATATTTTTTAAAATGCCTTTCACAAGTGATGAAGCCGTTAATACGATTGCGGTCTATTTGGAGTGGTTTCAAAATGCAGCAATAGCTGAAAAGCAGTATGCGGTCCGGCATCTAGATCGCCATCATTATGGAAGAACCACATTAAAAGACCACAGGTCAAAAATTGCATTAGCACATCCTTTTTAATAGAAACACAGTTTACTATATGAGCGTTACTTTTTATTTTTAGACTACACCCCTACTATATAGTTTTGCACCAGGCTCTAAACGAAGATGATTTTGATCACAAACTTAATTTTTGTCAATGGATGATAGGAACGATTCGTGAAAACAGCAATTTTTTATCACAAATTCTATGGACCCACGAGGCTACTCTTAATAGTGATGGTATAGTATGCATTGTTGGTCTCCCGAAAATCCATATTGGATGGGAAAAGCTCAGCACTAAGGCCCGTTGGAGTCTCAACGGGTGGTATGGAATTATAGACGGCAAAATTATCGCTCCTTATTTTTTTGATCGTGCGCTAACTGGTAATCTCTTCTTAGAGTTTTTAATCAATAAGTTGTCAGTCCTGTTAGAATATGTTGCACTGGGCGTTAGGTAAATCATGTATCTGCAATCGGACGGGTGTCCACCGCATTTTTCCCTTAACGTGCGACACCATGTTAACGAATATTTGCAAAAACAGTGGATAGGAAGCAGAAGCCTATTTCCTTGGCCGGCCAGGTCACCCGATTTCACGTGTCTCGACTTCTACTTATCGGGTCTCTTGAAGGACATTGTATTTCAAACTCCACCGATAACAAGATTTGACATGGAAAACAGAATCCGAGATGCAATTCGTCAACTACCAGCTGCGGAAATCGAAGCAGCAGTTTTATGCACCCGAACAGGATTGGAAGACTGTTTGGAATGTGACGAAACGCAGTTTGAACATTTATAGAAGCATTAAATACCTAATATATTTGGGTATAACTGATTTTTGATTTTATTTGAACTATACAGGATGAGCCACGTTATAATTAAACTTCAATTTCGCTATAACTTTAAAACTAACAACAACATTAAAATAAATCTAGTATCATTTTTATGGCACATTTAATTTAATTTTTGATTTTGATACAATAAATACCTACATCGTTGCAAATAAAATTTTAAAGGAAAAGCGTATAAACCTTATTTTTTTATCCCTAAAGTCCCCTAACGACGGTCTTTAATTCTTTAATTCGATTAACAACTATTTCTGTAGTATAAGACTAACATGTATCCAATTTGGCTTAGCAAACGTTGTCAATTAAAATGTTAAAAAATGTGCATTTCCTTGTAACTTTAAAACGAGCAAAGATACCAACTGGAGGTTTTTACGATTGTCTTGCAAATTTAACCTACTTTTCGAATACAATGTCAAAAATATACCTTGTGATTTAAATTTTCGGAGTAAAATGAGAAAAACTGATATAACAGATTGCGCTCTCTAGCACATATATTAGGAAATATTATGTAAGAATGGGAACGACAATTTAAAATACCTGCAAGCTTTATTTTACTAAAATTTGTAGAACATACAACAATTTTAATGATTACACCTTCAATAGCTTCCCCACTCTTATTACGGTCAGTACGCCAATGAACCTTACACATAAATTATGTAGAATTGTATAGACTTTCTAGCGATGTAAGCAAAGGTGTAGCTTTTGTTTGTTGTTTGTTTGTTGAGTTTCGGGAGATGTTTAGAATTTTATTATTTAATTTTGATTGTGCCCTCTAGCGGTGAAGTACGGAACTTCAAAATAATTTCAAGCATTTTCTCATGGCTATATTCATAATTTTTTTCCCAATGTGATCAGATTGACAGGTCCTGAGATACAGTCGCTTACCTTGCTCATTTGCCCACCGGTGTATGTGTTATTTACAAAATTGGACTCCATTATATTCGTCTCATTGTAAAGAACCAAATCAATGAATGCGGCAGTAATGCACAGGGGTTCAACACACCCTGCTACTGTCGAAAATGAAACTAAAACGGCAGGTAACAGATAATTGGAGTGCACCGGACTAGCTCGGTGGGACAGAGGGCGTGGTCGTGTTCTTTAATTTAAAAATACTGAAGGCGGTTAATCGTATTGTCGAAAGTGGCAAATAAGGGTGCGTCGTAATTAAAATAAAGTCAAGTAAAGGGCGCCAGACTGATATTAACACGATATCAGTAAGGATACACCTGGGCACACGTAGATAAATCATCCTCAACAGTCAAAAGATCTCACTTACCTTACGTTGGATACCTCCAGGTGCTCGTCGGATATGCTTCGAAACTTTAGCTCTAGAACGAATCTTGAAATATTCACACGCTCAAATAACAAAGTAGCGTGTGCGTAAATCAGCTGTTCAGTTTCAATGACTTCTTTAACTTTGTATTTCGTTACGTTACACCTAACGCTTGCGAACAAAATTAACGTTAAATGTTACGCTTAAATCTTATTAACTCAAATTTAAATACTACTCAACTCCAAAACTGTGTCATTATGTCATTAATTGAACTCCAAACTAAAATATTTAGACATAAACTAGTTAAACGTCATTTAAAACTCCTCTAATTGGTTACGTTAAACAACACAAAGTATTTAATAAAACTCAAAAAACTATATGACACTAAATGCTTCAATTGTAGGAAATTACCATTGGTTACTTTTAAAATGAATTAACAAATTGAAATCAAATTTAGCTCTCAATTAATTTTTTAGTTTGAATAATAAAATCACCACTTTTCGTAAATTATTGATTCCACTGGTCGGGAGGAGATCACAAATTAGCACTATAAAATTCAATTAATTGTTCATCTATTATATCTGAATATCGGTAAACCAGAAAACACACAACAATGTACATCTATCAATATTACTTAAGGTTCAGTTTCAATCTTAAATGCTAGAATAAGCAGGTCAAACTTGTAAGCTTACCAGATGCCTTAATCTTAAATTATAAAAATGTAATTACCTAAATATGGTTAAAATTCAAAACATTACGTAACCAAATGATCATTCAAAATCAATTTTATCAAGCGAAATTTTTATATACATAAATTTGCAGTACTTTTAATTAAACAGTAGAAAAACAAAATAGCAAAGGTAGCGCAAATAGAAATAGTTCGTCGACCTTTTAGTTGAGATTAACCGAAAAATAACACCAAAAAGTAAAACGACTGCGTTTATTCGCTCATCAACAAATAATATCTCCAAGCTTAAAAACGAAGATATGATAAAGCAATCGCAACAACGTACAATACTGAGTTACCTTCTACACAGAACTCTTGAATACCGTCTCCACCAGGTAGCAATAAAAGCAAACCGGGCGGGATCGGCTTCAGGACACCTAATGAATGTTCTCGATTGGCAAACCCATGCGGCAATTTCCCAGTCCTAGGTTTCGATAGCGATAAGCTTAAGTTAATTGGCCAGGACGTTATATAGTTTATGTGTAAAAAACAAATCGCTTTTACGCACGAGATATTTACACACTTCTGCTTAATGTTCAATTAATTCGGAAGCTCTACTTACAAGTCTGTTTAGTATTAAAACGAATAAAATGTCTATTTACAAATTATTTACAGTGAGACTTCGTCTATTGCAGCTGATTCTTGTACGGGGGAAACAAAATGTTGTGCCTTCACAATGTTTTTATTCCAAAATAGAAATCCACATGTAGCGCGTCTCAAAATTCGCCACCAGGATATACTTATATAAACACATCCCTTTGTGAAATGTTCGTTAATTGATTCCACGTCCGTACTTCAAAAGAAATAAGCAGGAGGGATAAACGTCTACACAAATATCCAACAAACTGGTGCTTTAGTTGCAAACAACTTCCCTGAAAGGTTCGATCCTTCAGGGATTCGAAAAAAAGGTATGCCTCAACTCCCAGATCACATTCTTTACTCACGAAAGTCAGATCAAGAATCCCTGCGCAATTAATCGCGCAAACAAACAGCTTCTCCCCCTCTCCATAATATTGCACCATATTTCTCAACCAAACTTTAACCTAAACGAAAAACTGCTAACGTTGCGGCTTGCACGACTCAAGTGCAAATTGTCCATAGATTTATTCCCTTAACGATAACCATAATTACTTAACACTAATGGATTGAGATACAATACTCTGGCAGATAAACGCCGTCAATTATTGAAAAGCAATAAATCAAACTAACATCAACAATCCCGGCTTGAACAAGCAAACCAAGGAATGATCTCATCTAGCTACATTTTATTTTAACGAAACCTTTTATAAAAAATTTATAGGAAAATTAATTTAGATACAACTTTAAAATTTCTTTTTATTAAATACATAAATTATTATTCGTTCATAACAAAACTTATAATAAATTTAAAATTTCCTATTTCCAATTAATTAATCCACAAAATATATAATTGCCAATTTCAGAAATCAAATCTAAATGGCAATACGAAAATTTTAATTTGAAAACCACTACAAACTTAGGGAAATCAAACAATCTATACCTTAATGAACACAACAAAAAATCAACAAGTTTCGTTAGTGTAAATTGAGTCACTAGCAAAAAAAGAATAAAAAGGAAAAAATGTACGAATATATACAGGGCGCTCAAATACAAATGACAACCCGTGTGGCCGGTTGCGTTACAATATCGGCCTGCCCGGACTAGGGTTAATGTTTGTGGTTTATTTAGTTTTATTTGTAATGTTGGTTGCCAATATTAAAAAAGTAGATTATTAACGTTCAATTTTACAAACAAAATCGTTCATTAATGAGTCTATCTGTAAACGATTGAAATATGAAAATGTAAACTTTCACCATTATCACACATAATAAAATACTTTTTTGGGTTTTTTAATGGTGTGTTTTAAATTATAGAATCTAAACGTTTCGATAACACTTATTTTAAAACGATTGAAAACTTTATTATTAATGAAGTAAGTGGAAATCATATGAGACCTAATTTTTTACTTATATCTGAACCCACACAGAAAAAGGTACAACTAAACCTTTCAAAGAAATATGAAATATTAAATTAATTTGTCAAGGTATAGAGAAACATTAATCTCAAATATTTTATTTATAGAATTAGATATTAAGGCATCCTTTATTATTCATTCAAACAACTGGCTAACAGGTGCTTAACAGCACAAGTGAAAGATTATGTTGTTTTTTTATTAATAAAAACATCTTCAGCTAAAGATCGATAACAAGATGTCTTATTTTTCAACAGGGGCTTTAACGGTTAGGAATAAACATAATTCCCATATGAGCTTATCCTGATGTCATTTATCTTAATAATTTTAGTGATCTTGTTAGATTACACAAAAATCTCAAGTTTCACTATTAACGCTTTTCAGTAGAAAAGCAGGTTTGCTTATTTTATACATTAGCACTTCAAATTAAGCTTTAGGACTCGAGAGATTGTCTTTCAAATTGAAATCTGTAAATTAAGCGAAGTAATCCTACTTGAAATGTTTGATAGAAATGGGAAATGGAGGTACAATTGGAAGTACACGTTGCAGACTGTCTAGACGATAAAATGATCTAACATTACACTAAGCTCGAGAAGGTGGAGAAATACTGTAACGAAGGTTGTTTTTCTAGAAAAATTGAGACGACCGACCGTATAATTTGCTCTGTAACAAAAACAAAAATATCTAACTTCCACAAACAATTAAGTAAAACGTGGAAAAACAGACATTTCAATTAGTCCACGTTATTAACTATTTTAAGATATGGAACTTAAATTCATTTAAATTATATTAAAAAAATATTAAATTTTTCATTCAACGAAAATATAACACTCTTCTGAAAAGAATTTTGAATGAAAAAAGACATATTTCCAATGAAAGTTTACGAAATTATTTTTTCGAATAAAAAGAAAGATAAAATGATCTAATTCATAAAAAAGTAAAAGATTTGTTTCTGCTGCGAATACTTCTCAATCATAATAATGTTTAATACCTTTCATTGGATAATGTCAAAGGTTGCTGATGGATGGAAGTTAGTAAGTTTATCTCTTAAAGTAACGTTATTATATTGTTATAATATTTTTAAATTTAATATGAGGTTGCTATATATTTTATCTAAATAAGTTTCCTTATTTCTTACCAAACTTCAACATGTTTCTGAAGTTGTAATACATTGTATTGCTTTCTCCATCTAATCTAAACTCCTTTTTCACATTAAGCTTTCTTCTACCATTTTTCAGTAGTTAAATCGGTTATTTATCATCATTTTTGGGTTTGTTGGTTTTAAGTGCGCTTTTGTTTGGATTTGGTTTAATAGTCGTATTCTCCATTTTTAACTTAACAGTTTGATAAGTAACAAACTGTTCATACTTGACAGGCTGTATTCGTATTCACCATTACATTTCAAAGTTAAAATAGTAAACTAGTGGTTATTCAAAAGTTACTAGAATGATGTTGGTAAAACTCGCTCCAGCAATGTAATTCACCGGTAAAAATTCGTATAAATTAACCTTAAAAATGTAGTATGACATTTCGTGTTATGAATAGGTTCAGTCGGAATTGTTATCAATAAATATTATAATAAAAAGTAGGTAAGCATTTTAACTAAATTTAATGTATTAATATTTAATGTATTTTTATTATTAATTAGTTTTTTAAAAGGAAGAAAGAAAAGAAACGAACTTTTAATTTTACCGATTTAGAGAAATTTAGCGAAACAATATTTTCACATTATAGAAAATAAAAAAAACCAACTCTGTTTTTAATAAAGAGAAGCAAAATTGCTGGGAGAAGTTTGCGAGTGATTTCAATTCCACCCTAACGAGTGGTGAAAGAACCGGAGTTCAGTTGCACTTACAATCTTGTAATTCTATTGTTAATTTAAATCTGGATCAGCTTTTCAAAACGATGTAAAAACAGTGTGGAAAAAAATGGTCTATCCTTAATAATTTGGTAGTTCTCAGGTTTTATAAAAAACGCTCGAACACGTCACTTAATATCCGTATACACCATTTTCAACTTAACAGTTTGATAAGTAACAAACTGTTGATATTTGACAGTTTGTTAAAATAAATTCGTATTCACCATCACATTTCAAAGTTAAAATAGTAAATTAGCGGTTATTCAAAAGTTACTAGAATTATGTTGGTAAAACTTGCTCCAGCAATGTAATTCAGTGGGGTAAAATCGTATAAATTAACCTTTAAAATGTAGTATATTTCGTGTTAGGAATAAGTTTCAATTGAAATTGTTATTACAAAATATTATAATAATAAGTAGACAAGCATTTTAATTGTGACAAAACTAAAATTAATGTATTTTGATTATATTAATTAGTTTTTTAAAATGGAAAAGAAAGGAAATGAGTTTCTAATTTCACCAATTTAGAGAAAGAGATTCTTCTAAATTTAGTGAAACAATATATTCATATATTAGAAAATAAAAATATCTGGTGTGGAACACCACACGACCTTCCAACCTACAAAATTAAAGAAATGAAATAATTTTAATAACATTTTTTTGGGATAACTATGCAACATCTTTTATAAGAAGCTCATTACAAAAATAGACGACATTCTAAACGCAAAAACAGTAATCTATGTCAAACAGACGTTTAAAACTTCATGACAGAGAGAGGTTAATGGACATCTAGATGCTATCTTAAATTAAAGGAAATGAAATAATTTTAATTTCAATTTTGTTAGGATAACTGTGCAATTTCTTTTTTATACGTTAATAACGAAACAGGCAACATTGTAAACACAAAAAAGTAATCTGTGGCAGAATGACGTTTAAATCTTCATGTCACAGAGATTCATAGACATAAATACATGTTAACGTAAAAAAAATTCCAACGCCGCCCACTTTTATAAAAAATATAGATAATACAGCTTCAGCATTTTCAATCATACCTATTTAATTTTTAGATTTATTACGCTTTACATTAAGAAACCTCGTAAAGAAAATTTATGCAAAATTAAATTTTGTTTAAAAAATACGTCTACACTTTTTCTTAAAAAAATCGTTAAGATAATGAAAGAATTCTACCTTAAGAATTTTTTTGTCGCTAAATTACGCGTCATATCAAAAAATTGCATAGAACATAATTAATCGATATGTTTAAGGTCTATATCTTGGTATTTTTATATCTTTGAAATATTCAACTGTTTTAGAAATATTTGATAAACACTAAAAAATGATCCTAATGAACCCCCCTCTACACCGCTGGATATCTCCCAAAATCTGGACTCATCAATGATACTAACATACATTCATACACACACACACACACGCGCGCACGCACGCATGAACGCACGCACGCGCGCACCCACACTCACACACACACACACACACACACACACACACACACACACACACACGGCCGGCCTTGGCGACACTTGGCCAAAAGCTGTAAAATGAGCTAATAAGTTGATTGAGCGATAGTGAAAAAAAAGTCGATTGCATAACCTTCTATACCTACACATGTACATGTAAAAACCAATTCTGCTTTTAATACAGAAAAGACAACATACTGGGAGAAGTTGGCGTGTAATTTCAATTCCACCTAAACAAGTGGTGAAAGAACCGGAGTTCAATTGAAAAGTGCCTACGAGCAATTCAAGAAGAAGAGAGCCAAACAACACAAAGCACAGCATAAGGTACCGAATATTATAAAGAAATCACGCTTCAATATTTATTTTATTAGTATAAAAATTTTCGGGCGAACTGGTGAAAACATGAGGTGGCACGTTTAAGCCGATCATTTATAATCATGGATGAAAAAGTGTTACAATTAATCGATAAAAATTATTTTTGCATAAATAATGTAACCGATAGTAATAATACTTACTATTAATTTGAATGAGAATGTGAATGATTTTGATTGTGAAATAAGTGATAATGTGTTCATTGAAGAACCTTCAGCAAAACGGAGAAAAGTATGTGAAGAAACTGATATTAATACATCATCTGCTTATTTAGTAATTTTGAACAATTCTAAAGAGCAGGGAAAAACAGCAACACAAACTTCAAAACAAAATTCTAAAAACGAATCAATCTAGAATCGAAAAAAAATGTTACCATTAATAATAAGAGATTTGATGTAGTAAAACAGAAATCAGAAATCCTTGTCGTTCTAAAAGAAACAGAACAAGACAATTTAAAAGGAAAAAAACTTGATAATGTAATAAAGCAAATCATAAAAGAAAGAGAAAAACTTGATCTTGCAATCAAACAGATGCACCTATAACCAAGTCTGTGGTGTTGTGAAATTTTAGTATCAAGTTGTTTTATTCTTTATCATTACAATGAAATAGGGCTTTACTGTATTACTTTCTACTAACTCGGTATGCACTCCTCTTAAAACAATTATTTCTATAGAAATTCACCCATATTAAAAGATAACCCGAGACAACAAGTTGGCCTGTTTCACAAATTTGATATTACAACATACCAACTTTGAATACTTGAGAATTCAGAAAACATAAAATATGAATTTCTACTTTTTGTGGTTTATTCCGTATTGCATAAAATAAACATTTTGTTATTGAAAAACTGTATTAATTAAAGAACTGCTAACTGACGTATCATTTTCTTGATTACTACTATTATTGGAAGCAAGTTCAATATCATCTCCTGGGACATTTTCATCTAAATCTTCAAATTGGTCTCGTTCTTCAATGCACAAGTTATGTAGAACAACAGTGGCTACTATTACTTCACATACTGTTTCTATTTTCAGTCTCGTTCCTATTGATAAACAGGAAAAACGTGTCTTCCATACCCCAACTAATCGTTTCACTGGATTCCTTGTTTTAATCTGGGAAGAAACGTAACGTTGCTCTGTTGCGGTATGTCGTTCATCTAATGGTGCCAGCAAATATATTCTACAGGGATAACCACCATCCCCTAGGAGGCAATAATTAAAAAAATCCCCATTCTCAAACCGTGCTCTTATATGAGAGAGTATAATCCATTATTCTTCGTTTTTCTTCATTCGTTTTGGGTGGTTTTATAAATTCAAGGAGTGACATTTCGAACAATGCGAGATACACTTGTTTGGGAAACATTGAAGTGGCCAACGGCGTTAATTTGAAACGTTCCTGTAGCATAAAATCGTAGGCAAGTGAATATTTGATTTAATTTAGATATTGGGTTGTCGCCAGAGTACATGAAAGCCGCGTGCTTTAACTGTTTACGTGTAGAGGTTAAGATACTGTAACTAATTTTTGTGTTGTGCTTGGATCAAAATTAGTTGTAAAATGCCACGGTGTTGTTAAAAACTGTATCTACAATAAAAGTGCTGCATGTATAAGAGACAAGCATAGGATTCACTTATTTTGGTAAGTTATTATTTTATTTACGTTTTGTATTTCAGCCATATTGCTTTTAGAGGTAGGCTGAAGAGACACGCAGGGGTGTATCTGGGAATTTTATTAATTCATTAAATTCATGTTAACCGTAATTTTAATATATAATTGATTGTGAGCGTCCCAAGAAGGTAAAATGCTTCAATATCTTTATGTAAATGAATTGTGACAAACACTTTGTGGAATTTCAATAGATTATTATAATCATTGCGTTCTCATATAAGTACGTGTAAAGGGAAAGCTATGTAATCGGTTTTAATTTTCAAACACGTGTTTTTTACATATCTCGAGGTTTTGTGTGGCCTAAACAATACAAAAAACACAGTTTATAGAAAAAAATTTGGTGTTTGATTGTGTGTGTGTCTTTTGAACCATTAAAGTTATCGATGTGTTTTTTGTATTGTTTTGGCCACAGAACGTCGAGATATGCAAAAAAAATGTTTGAAAATTTAAAGCGATTACATAACTGTCTCTTTATACGTACGTATATGAGAAAGCAATTTTAATGTATTATTTAGCGTAAATAAACTTCTAAAGCCAATTATTGTTGCAATTTCCTGAATCCGTTCCTATCCAGTACACGCCTCCAGACGTCCAACTGCAAACAAGTGTTAGCCTTCGAGCATTTTATTACAACCAAGATGTTACATCTTCTCTTTTCTATAATATAAGATTATTACCAACAATTTTGACACATAAATAATACCTGAATAGTTAAGTATGCAACACACTACACTTGTAAGATATTGTATATATTAAGGGCCGGTATTATAAAGTGTGGTTGAGTGTAGGTTGACATTCAACCTAAGGTTAGATGGTAGTTTGAGGATTATAAACGTCAACTAAAGGTTGAACTCTCGGTGCAGCGCCGTTTCACTCAACCATACGCTAATGTTAAGTTTGAAATGTCCAACTGGTAGTTGGAGGGAAATGCAATATTTGGTATCAGTCATATTTTACAGTGTTAGAATCTTCTTAATTTATAATAAATTGAATTACAAATTGTTATAATGTTTTCATTATCTCAAAGAGTTAGGAGTAGACTTTGGGAAGACACTAGTACCTGGAATAGTGATTTTTCTTGTGATACGTCAGAACAACATGAATTACATAGAAGAGTACAACAAAGAGTGCCACGAAATTTTAGAATTCGTCTAACCATTTTGTAAGGTGGAACGATAAGGAATAACATCTATGCAGCAGATACTTCTTGTATTAAGATTTTGTGCTACAGGATGTATGCTTCAAATAATTGGTGATTTTGCTGCTGTACACAAATCTACAGCAGGCCAAATTGTAAAGAAAGTAATTACCAGAATAGTCTCATTGGCATCAGATGACATAGCGATGCCAATTTCTAAGCAGGAAATGATTACGTTTAGGTAAGCGAGTTATTGGAATATTTTGAGTGAGCTTTGAACTGACGTAATTAGGTATTTCAACCCCTATCATGATATTTCAAACACTCTGCCCTTTTCCGGTGTTATGTCGTTTCAACCCCTATTTGGACTTATATATGATAAACTATCCTATTGTGCGCAAAATTTAGTACATCGAACCCACACCGAGCGCTGGCTAGTCGAGAAA
The DNA here is from genome assembly GCA_036346205.1 of Vesta saturnalis. Lineage (NCBI taxonomy): Eukaryota > Metazoa > Arthropoda > Insecta > Coleoptera > Lampyridae > Vesta > Vesta saturnalis. The sequence goes on along the minus strand of JARFJB010002209.1, from coordinate 3,787,758 downwards.
AAAGCCAACTTTATCTGTTATGTTACTGCCGGTTTATGCCGTAACAATATGTGTATATATATATATATATATATATATATATATATATATATATATATATATATATTGATCAGAAAATACATTATGTTAAAGAAAGTAATTCTGTACCGGTTTGGACACTGAATATTCTCTCTATAGAAGGTAACAACGCTAACCATCTGGTTTTACTGTATCCAACATTAACAAACTCACAAAAATTCTTAATTGTTCCCATAGGTTTTCAGTCTTCTGATGTTTGAATACAGTTATAAATGATATGAGCAGCACAGTTTACCTCAACTAAAGGTCTTTTAAGTAACTGCTGAACTTTATGAAAGACATTATTTTGGCTATGTTTTGCTCCTCCTCGAAGACTGCAATTTGTGTTGTAAGCGCACATTGCCATTACTTTTGTTGTTAATTTGTATTTATCAACCGTTTTAATAGTATATTCGGATATAATGTGTGAAGCTGCACCTGGAAAATCTTGACCTTCCAAAAGTTTTACTAGAATGTCCTTGTCTTTCATAAAATATCTTACCAGTGTAGAGAAAATTTTTACGCTCCCGTGATTTGAACAATCGGTATAGATTGTTACAAAATAAACAGGTCCAAAATCATTTTGTATGGAGTTTAATGATTCTTTTGGTAAAATGTTACACACAATACTTTAAGGTTTGGTTCTAGTAGATGCACATTTTTATTAACTTACTACTGCTTCCCATGGAACGAAAGGACTGATTGTGGATTATGTTGTGGTATGACCACAGCTAGTTTGTCCTTCAATTCCAACTGTGTCCTTCCGCAAAAAAGACGGCACTTTGCTAGTACTGGAAGCAGCATTTTCTGCCTTTTTGTAAGTGTCTATATGTGATGAATAATATCTGCCTTTCCACCATGAGCAAGTGAAAACTGTGCTCAACTTTTTAAGCACATTACATCACTATCTGAGGTTGTCTTTTTAGTAAATGGATATTCACTTTCCAAGTATCTATTAAATGTACACCTCACACGCCATACACACCACACTATAACGATTATTTATTTAAATACAGTTACTTATTAACACTTAATCTTAACTAACGAACTATATACAGTATATTTATTTTCCACACGTAGAAGACAACGTCGTAAGCAAATTATTTTCGCGCTTGATAGTTAATGCTGCGGGATCTCGCGTTACCTATTTAAGTAGATCTAAGTGCTAGAAAGGTCTCGTAAATTGTAGTACTTGTGATGTGATCCTATTGTGTCTTATACGAAGATTGTTGCTAGCGGACCGCGAAAATTTTATTATTGCAACAAACATTTTTTAAATCGAAATTGTTACCGCGATAGGAAAGTTAATTAATGGGGTTTAACATATTTGATTATATATTAAGTCGTTATTTGAGCATAGTTTTCGGGATATTTTATTATTGTAACTAATATTTGGCGCTTAAAAGCTGCTTTACGGAAGGGGCGTAACGAATCATTGGAAATCCTTATGTGCATATTCTTGATGTAAAAATGTCACTAGTTAGTAATTAATTACGTCAGTACACACTGCAATCAAAGACGTCTTTGTTTGGTAGGTTGAAACTTGAGACCTAAATGTAGCACTTGTTACGGACGAATGTATATTTTTAAAATTAATATGTCGTTCAAAATATGAAACTGTTCCAGCACAATATTTTTTTGTTTTTTTTATTACTTTTGAAAAATGGGGGTTGATTGCAGGAGTGAAGGTAGTTAGTTTATAATCGGAGGACAAAAGAAATCTGCTAAAATAAAAGACAGTATAGGGATCCCTCACTCTTGTATTTGTGTGAATTAGCATTGTTGTTTGCTTCCAGATGACAATTAAATTCCTCGAATTTTATTTTTATTGTTGTATAGATGAATGTGTAACCTGAGAAAGGGGCGTTGTATTTTTCTAACGCACTCAACCTTATATATCGGTCACGATGTTATGATCTATTTACAACTTACCCTTGTAAGGGTTTGTTTTAATGAGTTTTTTTGTCAGTTTGCCAAATAGAATTGTTCGCCTGCGAACTAATTTCTTTTTATATGTAATTTTTTGTGAATTTTCGTATGTATTTTGTGCTTTAGTAGTCACTAAACAATTGTGTACGTGTAAATTCCTTGTCTATTTTCTTTTGTCCTTGCATTTACCTTATTACCAACTGTGCAATTTTACTGTTGTACTTTATATGTACCGTAATTTGTCTTATTGTTTAATGTGCTTATTGACTTAAAGACCGGCATGATTGATTTTAAAGGGCCGCATGTTTGGTATTACAATTTTTATTCTGATTATTTATGACACAATTATGAGTGTGACTGCAGGGTTTTTTGTGTCTATGTGTAACTAAACGGGTTTGAATTTTTTTTCTCTTAATGTTAAGTTTGTACGCACTTTAACCTGATTTAATGGTGTTTTTGTTATGTATTTAACTTTTTCATTGTTTTTTTTTGTGTTATTTGATTTATTAATGTGCTTGTACAATTAATTATTTATGAATAAAGTGGGTTTTATTGGTGTTTCTTTCCCACAATAATACATTAACAGGCTGAACCACCATTGCGCAAAGCTCGTTAATTTTAATTTGAGTCGTTACATTTTTTACCTGCCCCACATGATGCAACACTTACCACATCCAGCCTATCTAATTCACATAGCACAACGTACCTACCACTAGACGGCCAATTCTTTTGATCAGATTTGAGGTTTGCGAGTAATTAAATACCAGACTTGTAAATACATTCTAATGGTTTAATTATTGTCAGGAAAGTCAAAGTAAGGCAAGCAATTAATTTGGGCAATAGTAACATTATTGTCAGTAAAGTCAAGATAAATCACTTAGCGATTGTTTGTTCTTGAATTTGCATTATTGCGAATAAGTTCAAATTACACTTTTCAAGATAGGTTATCTGGAGGACGCTACAAGGTCGCGCTATCTTTTTCGTACTTTCTAGACTTTGTTTAATTCCTTCTAACGCAAACGATGAAACGTCAGAAACGGGATAAAAAAAGGAACTTCTTTATAAATACGAAGCATTTACTTAATTTATTAAAGTAATTAGCTACATATAGAATGATGTGTTTAAAAAAGAGACTGTCCCGTATAATATGGGACGAATGGTCGCCTTAGTGTAGTCATACAAACGTGCATTATAGTTTTTAGTACTCTAAAGTCATAAAATTAAAGTATATAGAAACGCTATGAAGAGACTGACTCTTGTAATAATAATAATGGTTAGAGCGCATAAATAAAATAATACATATATCGAATGGCTTCGTGAATTTATAGAACCCGTATATATATGAGTACCCCATTATATTTTGAATAAATGAGAAGGCATTATTACTAAAACTTACAGACAATGCTTTTTCAGCGTTTAGTGCAATAGCTGACAATGGTTCCGTATCACATCATTATCATTAATTCATGCGGTTTGATTCTATTGAAATTCAACGATAAGATTTTGAACCTAAAACTCGAAATTTATCCTTCATTGAATAACTAATTTTCTATATTCTCTTTTGGATAACTTAGTTAGCCATTTCTGGATATGATATTCAAATATGGCACTGAAGAGATATAATCACATTTTATAATTAGAATCACTTTAAGTCAATCATTAATTAAATTTCCTTTGATTTGATAAGTCATCTTAGTAAACTATTTATTTTGAAACATTTTCGGTTGCAATTTTAACTAAATGTAAGAATACAAAACAGTTCAACTTTGAGTAAGCGAAATTACATTCGACACTTAGGAAAATCATTTCTTAGCAGTTATAAAACTGGAATTTGCTCTTAATTACTTTTTAATAAATTTCCTTGCTAATTAAGCTTTATTTGAAATTGTAGAAAACAGTCTGAGTATCAATTTGAGATTATAGCAAGTGTTATATAACTTTTGAACTTCTAAGGATTAATTAAAATACTAAATCCTATTATCAATTATGTTATAAATTTATTGTGGAATTTTAACTTTCTTAAATGTTTGCTCTTTTATTTTAAATTCATCAATTTTAATTAAAATCGTACCTTCTGTTTAAACTAGGTTAAATTTTGTGTTATTAATCTATTGTTAAATTCCTTGTCCCTATTATTTACAATAAATTTGACGCATACATTTGCTTAAATCAAATTATAGAATTTATTTGTTAAGTTTAATTAAAAACTTTGAAAATAGAGCTAACTAACAACGTTTAATATACTTTCAGTTAAATGAAAGTGGTTACGGCTCTTGTCCTAAATATTGTATGTTTGAAATTTATATTTCTCTATTTATATTTTTTCGAAAATTAATACTTCGGCTTTATTTTCTCTAAAAGTCTTATCATATTCCTAAGCAAAATTAAAATTATCCTGCAAACGTGTTTATTAGGAATACGCTGTAATCGAAATAGGAAACGTAAAAAATTTCTAAGGGTATAAAAGACATTCAATTGTGTTGTAACGGTTTTGTAACATAATTAACGGCAATACGGCAGTTATCTCGGTAGAATGTGCTCAAGACGAATTACGTACTCAACAAATTTCATCAAAATCCACGTATATAGTAGTTACCTGGGATACAAGCTGATTTGCGTTACAGCCAGGTTTGTTTCTCTGTTAAGATGCGGTGTTGCCTGTTTTGCTTCTGAGTTAGGTCAATGAACTTACACCCCGTTTGATTACTTTCTAATTTTAACTTGAATTGCCCCAGTCCAGCTCACTCGGTTTTTAATACTATAAAAAGGGAAGTTGTCGTTTACGGGGGTTGATCACTAATTACCAGGTTCACACTGAATAATATACTCGTAAGGGTTTTATACATATAGTATTCCTATTGTTTATAAAAGCTAAATATTTACACTTAATAGTAACTAACATACAACAAAATAAATGAAAACAATTCAGATAAAAAAAATATACAAAGAACGGATATTATAAAAGATCGAGAATCGGCAACATCTCTAGCGGTCAGGAGTTGGTCAGAGATTCTGGGCGGGAACCGTTGTCTACTAGTAGGAGTGGAGATCGGCAGGCAGTTCCCACCTCCTCCCACTCTCTCAGTGCACATTGCAACTGATCGCGGCGCATCTTCTGTTCCCTCTTTACCATTTCTAAATGTTCGGCACCATTCCTGTTTAGTTGGATAGACAAAAGCTGCTTCTTCGGAAACTGTCTGTAATCGGAAATCGATTTGCGTTGGTTGCAAACCCTTTGCACACTGGCTGGCCAGATAAGGTTTTTTTTATTAATTACCTTCACGAAACTGATAATATCCCATTTTTAATAAACTTAATAAAACCATAAAATCAGCATGTGCGTGTTTCTGCACGTTATGGTAACAAATAAGACATATATAAAGATAACTCTAAAATACACCACTTCGAAACCTCTTCTTTTCCACTGAGAAGTTACCATAATCTCCCTAAGGCGTGTGGTATTTTGCTTTACAGGCACATGTTTGCCTTTTCGAACAAACCGAACAATCTATTTTCGGTTTTTGAAAAGATTTGCTCTTTCCTGATAAGTATTTAACAAGGAGCCCAAATGCTAACTTGAGTTCGCTCGGCGAAGAATATAAAATTAGCGATTAAGGGTTTGAAAATAAAAATTGAGGATATAAATGGATAGAGAATAAAAAAGTAGGATTGGGCAGTGAAAGTCTTATGTTTACCATCCTAGAGTGCCTGGATTGAAGTACAAATTGCACCATTTGTTTTGGTCGTAGCACACTTCGTTTTTTTTTTTTGAAAAAATTCAAATAAATGTCAAAGTAGGTTAAACTTGAGAGCTGCATAAGTCAAAATATATTAAGTTTAGGTATAGTATGTGCTACATAAAAATTTTTTAGAATTTCTTGTAGAATTTAAATACGCAAAAATATACTAGGATTGCCATTTAAAATAGCATAATTTTGATCATTTCCGGTGAAACTGGAAGTGGTTATTTGTTTTTTTTTTGCTTAAAATATGCATATTATGCAAACCAATCGTCGCCAAAAGCCGTTTTAAAATGCGAGCCTGGGTAGTAGTTCTGTTGTCACCGTTCATACAGGACGATTTGTATCAAAGTTGCATTTTTTTAAATGGAACCCCCTGTATATTACTGCATAGTACCTAAAACGAATCGTTTAGCCGCAATTCGTCTTTTTTACAATAAGTAGATGTAGTTGTTTTTTGTTTATTTTCCACGGGTTACTAGATAATACAAAATAACAATTGAAAAATACAGCAAATTAATCAGAAATTGTGAAATTAAAAGAAACCTACCGAAGGTAGATACCAATTAATCTATATCGTTAGAAAGGTAAAAAAATTCCGCATTTGATGCAAAAATGAAAAAATGGCCGTTCCATTTAAAAAATCAAGTTACCATCGATTGAAATTTTCTAAATTGACAAAGTAATTTCTCTAAACACAAGAGGAAGAATTCGAATATTCGGTTTACGCTAGTACATTTTATGTCTAGTAACATCGCATAGTCATGGTCCTCTAAATTTTGTGATCACTGCGATATTTAGTTTTTTTCAGACATCTACTTTTTGTAAAAAAGACGAATTGCGGCTAAACGATTCGTTTTAGGTACTATGAGTTATACATAAAGTCGCACTAGAATTGGCGAAGGAATCCAAATATGTAATAATATACAGGGGGTTCCATTAAAAAAATGCAAGTTTGATATCAGTCGCCAGGTATAAACTTTGCGATTCAAGTGAAAATATTTTAGGTTCGTAGCCTTAAGGATACCCCACCACGTTCCAACACACTTTAGAAATATTCCTTAACAAACCCACAATCTTCCACCTACGCACTATTGGCCCACCTTTATATATATATATATATATATATATATATATATATATATTCAAATGTGTGACAATTTTGTTTTATCTCCTACAAGGCATCACAAGCGACGATTAGGATATCTTAAAATCACTATAACTTTTTTGTGCCACGGTGCCTGTCAATTTGGGTTAGATAAATCTTTTTCCCTATCTTTTCCAGTTAAGAAAGGTATACCCGATTAAAGTCGCTAAAAGCAACCCTTTCCGACAAAAACGCGCATCTGAATCTGATGACGCTGTAAATTGTCATTGAGTCGAAAGAAATTACAAGGTATTGCATATTTTTTGAAGAATTTGGCAAACGTAAAAGATTTTTCCTTGTTTGACACATTGTGAACTCTCAGTATTTCCTTACTATACCAAAAGCTAATAATACGTCGGTATACTCTACATTGGGTTATTGCGTATTCAGGATGCAGCAAAGAATCTTCAAGATAATGAAGAAATTATGCCAAGGGTTAATTTTAATTTTCTGCGTCGTGCAAATCTTTGCTTGCGTGAAAACAGCGGACATTTTGAACAGTTTTCGTGGCATATTTTTGTATTTTCATTTTAGTTTCATTTTAATTTTTTGTTAAAATTGATTTTATCTTATTTTTTTGTGCTAAAAAACAAGGAAGTAAAACCATAAAATCTAGGAAAAATCTTTTATATTTGCAAGGTCAGCAAAAAAAAAATTGCAACACCTTGTAATAGCTTTCGACTCACTTTAACAATTTACATACGGCATCAGCTTCAGATGCGTTTTGATTGGAAAGGGTTGCTTCTAGGGACTTCAATAAAGTATACCTTTTTTAACTGGAAAAGATAGGGACAAGATTTATCAAGCCAAAAATGACATACACCGTGGCACAAAAAAGTTATAGTGATTTTAAAGTCTACTGATCGTCGCTTGTGAAGCTCTCTGGAAGATACAACAAATACGTTCACAAATTTGAACTTCTCATCCCAAGAATCCCCTGTATACCAAATTTTGTGAAATTAGCTCGAAATAGTGAAAATGAAAGAAAATTTGATTTTTTTTCAACTTTGACACCCTGTAGCTCGGTTATTATCAACTTTTGGACTGAGGTAGTTTAGTTAAATAGACTTATTTTGAGATGTACTTTGTGTGGATAAGCGTTGTAAGGACCTGTCCGGGACATCTTGTACACAGGGAGATCCAAAAAGTGCGCATCATTGGTGATTTCTTTATTGTTAAAGCTACATCGGATACATGAGCAAACTTGTATAATTTTTTCCGCTGATTACAATAGTGTAATAAAAAAAACAATTGAGCATTACCTTTTTGAGTTTTTAGACAAAACAACATTTTTTTAAATATGTATATCATTTTTAAGAATCTCCATGAAATTTGGAATTAAAATGGTTATTATCAAAATTTGGTAAGATTAAAAATAACAGTTATAAGAACTTAAACCTATAATAATTTAAGAGGCTATGGAGACTCATCACGATGTTTATAATGAAGTTATGAGGATATAAAGAAAAATTAAATTTAAAAAATACTGAAAACCATTAATTTGATTATCAAACAGCATTTTGTGCTAGGTTCTAGCTCTACAACTCTATTTAAGAAGATGTTCAAAAATTTCACCTCGTTCCTGAGGACATTTATCGATCGTTTATGAACATCTTTAACACTTTTCAAATCGGACCTGCCGAATTACAGCAATAATTCAATTGCAATCACGTCATACTCAACTGCATAGTAACAGGGCTATTCTTGTCATGAACAAGACGCTTTTGTCAAACACGTTAAACAATTTAGGTTAAGTTTATTGTAAAAATGAAACGATTTCGTAAAATTTCGTGAGAAACCATTGATATCAATATTGAAAAGAGCGTTTCGAAGAATACAGTGAAAAATCAGGCATTTATTTGGACGCAAGTATTGTTCGTTTTCTAAATTTTGTTGCATGCTTAGTAATTAAAAAGTTTTGTCGTTTTTTAAATTTTATCAATTTCTTGTATAAATTTATCAAAATATGAAAAAATGACTCTTAAATTAACCAATTCCATTTTGAAGCAACAAAGATCACTTAAAACAAAACTTTTTGTACTTACGTAACTCAGAAGAAACATATGCATGCAATTTACCCATTTCATGTATAAATGTATCGAAATGCTTTTTAAATTAACCAATTCAATTTTGAAACAACAAACAGCACTTAAAACATGACTTGTTTTCTAATTTAGTTTGATTAGGACTCCAAATTTACAATTTTCGATGGAGCGTGGATATTACAGCTTCAAGAATTGTAGGATAATGAACGCAGTTATTTTGCTTTGAGAGCGTTTTATGCAGGTGTGAATGCGAACGTTCTATATTTATCTTAGTCACCAATTCACATTACAATTTTGAAACGGGATTTGCAAATGTATGAATGCAATTGGGTCATTTGTATTGCATAAATACATGGCGTAAAGTTTTCAGATTTACATGCTTTTGGGAACTTTTTTGACTTTTATTTAACGCATGCTTTTTTTCACTTTTAACTGTACTGTATTTTCACACTTTCTTTATATGCATGATATTTTACAATAAATAAATTTGTAACGCAACGTGCACTTAAAATTTGTAAAAAATTACTGCTTTACTTTGATGTAGAAATTTATACATGAGTAAGTCAGACTTCCGGATGTTTTCAATTTTTTCCTTAATGTAGATCATTTTACTTTTCTGGCGCAAATTGAACTATCACAAACATTTTTTTAGCTGTAGTTAAATTTTTTGGATAATCAGAATAATTCACGAAAAATAATAAAAATATAAAAAAAAAATTACATTTATTTTTTACAATGAAAAGATAACTACAATAAATTCCAAAAAAAAAAAAACATATTAAACACATCACACATCCATCCCTTCTAACGTACGCAATATATTTTCGGTCTTTACTATATTTTGCCGCACACAGTTCAAATATTGATTAGCCTCCACCAGTTCTTCATTCAGTCTTTCCACTCGCCCCATCCCCACCACCTCACTATTAATATAGCCATTGTAAAGCTTTCGTAACCACCGAATACTTTTTTCCCTAAAGGCCTGAAGGGTTGGTGAGTCCTGCTCATCATCCTGCTGTGTGACGTGCCCTTCTATAAGATCCAAATTTTTTCCTCCATATTATAGGTTTCGCAACGGTGGTGGTTATGGGGGTGTTACTATAACCGTGGTTGCTGGCGTTATGCTGAAAAGATGAATAATTTTATTTGTACTAAAAATTCTCTATGAATAAAAGGAAACTATAATATTAATTAAAATTATACATACCTCTCGAAATACTTCGAAAATTCATCCTCTACATCACTATCCCTTATGGAGATGATGGGGATGGTCTCTTCAAAAGGTGCTGGTTCTGCGGTGTTATTTGATGGGCGCACCAAAACATCATGCAAAATACAAGGCTTTTTAGTGAAAGTTTAGATTGCTTGCTGGACGAAGCCATTACTAATAGTGAGTAATTAATGAGTATTCAATTAAAACTTTAACATTATATACACATAGATCTGTTAACGGTAACGAAATTGATAACGAGTGGAAGTGGTTAGTACAATGAACTGACCTGAGCAAGTAAAGGTGACGAACTCTAATGAATGCAGCATAATCGAGACATGAGAAGGCATTTCGCATGCTGTCAGCAAGGTTAAGTTAATGCATATTCTTAGTAAACGCCACAAAGTGCAATGTATGACCTCTGCAAGCAAAGGTGATGCAGCATAAGCCATGAGAACAGTATTGATGTCAAGGTTAATAGATGTTCCCAGTAAACGCTACAAAATGCAATCTATGCATCTGTCTATGAACACTGAAGCTCTTGCAACAAATTATAAGCAGTTTTGACCTTGAATGCTGGGTTACCATATAAGCACATAAAGGGCAGTTTTATACCAGTCAGTATATTGCACTCCCGATGATTCGGAAATTGGCTATATAGTCGAGTGTAATTTAGACTATGCCATAGAATTACATGAGAGTCACAGTGACCTACCATTGGCACCCGAACATATGGTACCACCCGTATCTGATTGCAAAATGAAAAAGTTATTGCTTACATTGTATCCAAAATATAATTATGTAATTCATTACAGAAATTTGAAAGTATATTTAAAATATGGATTAAAGTTGGTAAAAGTACACCGTATATTACGTTTTAAACAGTCCCCATGGTTAAAAAAATATATCGATTTAAATACCACCATGCGCCAGCAATCTCAAAATGAATATGATAAGAATTTTTATAAATTAATGATTAATCGCGTATTTGGGAAGCTGATGGAAAATGTACGTAAACATAAGGATATACGTTTAGTAACGAAATGGGAGGGTCGCTATGGTGCTCGTGATTACATAGCAAAACCAAATTTTCATAGTTGTACAATATTTGATAATGATAACTTTTTTATACAATTTTCATTACGGTTACACGCTACCAAAGTTTTATAATAATGCTAAGCTCTTGTACATGGATACGGATAGCCTCATATACGCCTTTTCAGTTCCCGATATCTATGAATGCATTAAAGAGGACACTGATAAATTCGATACTTCTGATTATAGCCCCAACAATATCTTTGGAACTCCATTAGTAAATAAAAAAGACCCTGGCTTAATGAAAGGTGAAAATCATGGCGCGATTTTGTTGGAATTTGTAGGACTTCGTGAAAAAATGTATGCTTACATGGTTGACGAAAAAGTTGTAAAAAAATCAACCCGCGTAAGCGTCAAACAGATTACGATAATTTTATCATTATGAACAGTCTTGAAGACAAATTGCAGGAATAGCTATGGTACAGTAGTGATAAAATCTACAGAAAATACCTGAACCGTTCTTTGATGGGGAAATCCTCCCCCGAAAGCTATTTGTTTGTACTGATTACAATATATTGTTATTCTTGATGAGTGTTTTTACTGGTGTGCTATAAACTCAAAGTGTGCAAATGAAGTTATTAAGACATTATTTGATAAAAAAATTAAATTACACTATATCATTAAAAGTTTTATGAAATTGTGTACCGATAAAGGCTTTTGATAAAGTAGATAGGATCTTAGACGATATGAATGTACTTGGTGACATACCGCTTAAAATGTATCTATAAAATTTATTATGGCTTCATGATTCAACAAATGTTAAATCTATCTTAGAAAATATTGCTTACAAAGACACTTTATTATAACTGAATGTATTGAGAAAGCGGCATATTATGCTAACTACAAGTGCCTCGACATTTTGATTGATGAGCACCATAAAATTTATTACTGGATACTAGACAACATCAATAAAGGTGAAACAAATTCAAATTCCTGCTTAGGATGGAGGTGTGGGCCAGATTCGGGGATATGGCCATCCAGTAATTTAAGTGATTATAGAAGTACTTTAGGTTCACTTTATAAGATAATGAAATTTTAAAAATAAGTGTAATATTTATATTTAAAAAATAAAATACTATTATTTTTTGTGCGTTTTATTTCATCAAGAGCTACATCCTTTTATACAAACTATATACCTAATATAAGTAATTTGTTTCACAAATTACAGGTTAAATGTTATAAAACAATATTATCCTTATTGATCCATGATCTTTCATCCAATCCCCACCACTTTGCGAATAACTTATTATTCTTGGAGCGAAGCACTTTTTCTACTAGATACACATCAGGATACTTTGTTTTTTGTAATTCATGTTCATAAAACCCTCCCAGTACAGGCTTTCCCTTCATGTCTTCCAGCATGTACGTAGTAATGCGAACTTTCACAATCTTAAATAGTTCACTAAACCAATTGGGTGTGTGTCCTTTGGCGAAAATATTTTTAAAGTTACTGATTCGTACTATGTCACCCACAGAATATCGTTTCCTATCGAATATTTTTATGTGAGTGTAAGCCACTAGCTTTGTATGATTACCGACATCTTTGGGCTTCATTCCGATAGTTCTATGCTTACGATTGTTATAATACATGGTTATGGTATCAATTGTATTAATCCATTTGTATTTACCTTGTAGACTGAATGACCTATATAGAGAACCCTTAATGGTTCTGATAACACGTTCTGCAATTGTAGCCTTCTTTGTGCTATAGGTGGAGTAATGATTTACTCCATAATGCTGTATTAGTTTAGTAAAATGCTCATTGTAGAATTCTTTTCCTGCATCTATCTGCAAATTGGTAGGTTTCCGTCCTTTTTTGAAGATTGTTTGCATGGCCTTGGTAACTTGTTGACCTGTTTTCGTTTTTAATTCTTTACTCCATAAGTATTTCGAAAAACAGTCGATAACCATTAATATATACTTATAGCCCTTATTTTGTTTGGCATATGTGTTAAATTCAGCCAAATCTGCTTGCCAAAGGTCATCAAAATCTCTAATTATTGTGCGCCTTCGTTTAAAATTTGTTGTGCAGGTTTATGCAATTCGTTGACTAGTTGTAATTTGGACATGGTACTAATTTATCCACAATTTCTTTAAGTCGATATAGTTTTTGCTTCAACACCAGATAAGCGTTAGAGTTTCCTTTAAAAGCTTTCTGAACTGCTTGTAGACAAAAATCAAGATATCCTTTACTTACAGCATCACCGTCTTCTTCCGGGCCCGCCAACTGTGTCAAACGGTTTCCATCCAAATTGAATCTTGTTGATAAATAGTATTGCTTAGTGATGGCATCTTGAGGATCTGTGGGACTGGCAATATTGCTGAGTGTCCTATTCTCGATATCAAATTGATTATCACCAATCAGTTTAAACTGAGAGGCTAATTTCTTGAAATGATACTGGACATGTGAACGTCCAAATTTGTCAAGGGTCATTTTAGTTATATGTCGGCATCAATGCATTCTCATTTATACTGTTTAAAAAACGGCTGTTTGGTTTTTCAATGTACCCATCCTCATACAGTTCTTCTACAATTGATATTATGTTATTCACGACACCTGTTTTCCCTGCCAGTTTTTCTGCCTACAATACCTCTTGATCACCAATTAGTTCATTTACATCATTCCAATATTTATATTCAATCGGCTTGTTTGTCAATTCCTTAAAAAACATAGCTGCACCTCCCTTGGTCGTGGGTGATGATGATAGCAAGGGTTTGATTATTTGCGTATACTTTTTGCTGCGGCTCCCTCGAATTTGCCCACTTACGTCATAATCTCGCCTTACATTAGTAGCTTCTAAAATACTTCTATAATCTGTTCTATCTTTTGAATTTACTAGATTTAAATTGGGTTGATGCATAATAAGCAGATCATATAAACCTGGAGTCCCTTTATACGTGACACCTTTAATAATCATATCGTTTCCTTTAATTGTAACGGGAGTATTACCAATTGTCCATTTGTCAGTTTTGGTATCATAGTGGACTCTATAAGTATGATCAATAACACCTTCAGGATCTCTCATAATACGTTCAACGTATATACGAGGTAATTCATGATACTGCTCGAGAAATTCTTCTGAGATGGGTTCATTACGGGTAGCTCTGACACTAAGAGGTTCTTCTTCTTCCTCAATATTAATCTCTCCTACAACAGATGTATCTAAGAAAGATGGTGTACGAAGACCTGGAGGAGGATTTGTTTGAAAAAACAGAAGCTGAGCTAGTGGGCTAGTAGCACTCTTTCTTGAATCACCTAAAGCAGTGAAGCCTGGAGTCTGTTGAACTTGAGCTAGCGGGCTAGTGGAGGTAGTAGCGTGCTTTCTCGGAAATATGAATAGGGGTGGTTTTTTGGGTTTAATGCCAATGGGCTTCTTTTTAGGTGTTTTTTCTATCTGGATTGATTTTATCTACTATTTCAGTTAGAGGTTCTATTAGGGGTTTATAAGTACTTTCAAATGTTCTTTCATTATCAATGCGAGCAGTTTTAATACTGTTATACTTCTGCTGTATTATTTTACGAGCCTGAATAATCTTTTTCTTTAATATCATTTCCTTGTTATCCATTGTAGTAAAGCGGGTTTGCTGAACAGATACCGGTTTACCTCGAACAGATAGCTGTTTATACAAACAGATAGCTGTTAATACCTAAACAGATCAGTACCTACTAAACTACTATAAGCAGTTTAAGGTATTATATATTCATCAAATCTTTTCCTATAGCGACCATTATTAACTTCAGCATCCTTGTTTATGACCATGAAACTAAACGGATCTACCTAGCATTTTGAACACATGTCCCGAAATAATTTCATGCTTATGGTGGGACTTATATGATCCTCATACACATGTTTTAGGTTAAATTCATCTTGCCCAAATAATATGATTAGATTCGCATTGTCACGAATTAATTGCTTTGGAATTTTACTGTAAGTTTGACCCAAATAGAAACAGTCAATATCGTTATGCCTACCCATAGAAAAATATGCCCTTATGTTATTTTGCTTTTCACAAGCGATATCTTCGAAGATAAAAATAGAGTTTGATTTTGCACAATTAGGCTCAATCACATCTTGATTACCACTGAAGGTAAAGTAACCGATATCCCTCATTGGAAGTAAGATTTCCTGTAAAAGTTTGTACTTGTTTTGATTCAATGACTTAGAGTATACAAGTTTAAATTTCAAGCCATTTTTCTCGGTAATCAGACTGATCATTGTGTTTGTTTTACCACAA
Organism: Vesta saturnalis; assembly: GCA_036346205.1. Taxonomy (NCBI): domain Eukaryota; kingdom Metazoa; phylum Arthropoda; class Insecta; order Coleoptera; family Lampyridae; genus Vesta; species Vesta saturnalis. The sequence goes on along the minus strand of JARFJB010002209.1, from coordinate 3,772,299 downwards.
TTGGAGGGGCCACATATAATACCACGTACACTATTAGGAAGTAAATCACCATGTTTTGAAGTAATACACTTTTCATCAAAGTCATGATTTTGAATACAGAGTTTTTGTTTTTGAGCAACTACTTTCATCGTTAGTGGATGAAATAAAACTAAACGCATAATTACAACATTTTTATTTATATACTAGGCTATAATACAATAACTTAACTTTTTCACTTCCCCAGTGAGTGGACTGTACTGCACAATAGCGTCATGGAGAGTAAGACCATAGACAACAATTCCATTATCGAAAGGTGTTAGAGATTCTATTTCCAATTTGATGCCTACTGCTGAGTCTTTTAAGGATTCATTTTGTTTAGAGCAGTCCATTACAAATACTGGACATGATTTGAATTCGGAATAGTTGCATCTTTATCATCTTCACCATAGTAATCACATCGAAATTTCAAACAATTGTGATAGGCAGGTATGTATTGGTTAGCACTGAAGTTCAAATGCATTGATTCATATGGATAATACCCAGAATTCAGATGTACTTTAAGATTTCTGATGTTAATGTGATCAAAATTTCCGGCCCTTGCTGACTTTGTGTACCTTTCACCCTGTTGGAATGCAACAATTATCCAACGTGGTTTTTCCAGTTGCGTTGATGTTTTTATTGGCCATATGTCTGAGGTTGCCTGTTTTAAAGAAGATAATTCATATAACTCCCATTGACGAAATGGAACAGTAATAATAGAATTTTTATTGATCCCTTGAAACAAGTTAAGTTTCGCAGCATCACTAAGTGTTAAGTGTGGTACTTTCCATTGAATTTTATTTAAGATTATTGCGGCATCAACTTCATCATAGTAACAGTTTGTATCGCTTATAGATCGAATTAAAGCTAACTCTTGGCGCATATTCACGATTACCTGACGATAATCCTCCATTATTCCAAATATGTGGTTCAATGGTATGCATACTGTAAAAGATTTTTCTCCATTTTGCTCATCGAATTCTACTTGTAATGGTTCTTCATTCTTTGGTGACCATCCCAAATGACTTAGTGCTTTGCTTTTGTTTGCCGTATAAGAAATATATCCCTTAAGCGTAGATGTTATACCTGGATTTCTACAAATATCCACTCTCTGACCACCTAACTTATAACGAATTTCTTCGCAAAGAAAGTTCGGGAAATTGTTGGTTAAGCCGCATTCTTTAGTAAAATCGATCTTAAATGAACTGTTTATTTTACATTTAAGTGTATTGTTGTTTGCTCTAATGATAAACCTTTCTGTGGGTATGTTAGATTTTAGATAATCGCTAATTTCATCTAACTCATATGCACCGTGTGGAATATTAATCACTTGCAAATGAGATGGATTTGTTCTAAAATAAAATCTATCGTTGTTTGTATAAATGTTTCTAATGCTGTTGCAGCCGTAAAATCCAACTAATCCAATAACGTATTTCTTCCCCAAATCTAGCTCTATCGGTGGATAGAAGTTGTAGCTAGCTGTGTTACCAACACCTTCTAAACTGAATGTTATTGACATAACTGAGAAAATTTGATATGTTGATTATTTATATAAAAATTGTAGGCATGCGTGTCCGCAAATAATTGTATTAAACTCTTGATCTTGGTTGTAATTATAATATATTTTACATTCCCTAAAGTAGTTAATCACTTTGATTGGTGGCCGAAGATTACCGAAATTATCGTAATACCATGTCCTTTTACCACGCTTTTTGTAGCAAACCCAATGTTTACCTGGTTCTCTTTGGCTATCTAAGTTAATAATTCCAGATTCATATTTTCGTGGTAATTTAGGCATGCTACCTCTCATAAAAATATCCCCAAAGTAGGGTACATTTTTGGTGTATTTCTTTAAATCAATATCCGTTAACTGTCTTTCGGGTAATCTATTCAGTTTTTTGGAAACGGTTTTAAATATAATGCACCACCACCAGATTTTTTTAGCATTTTTAGCATCATTGACTTCTTTAGCAATTCCTGATGCACCACCAGCTAAAGCATCGATTGCTGATAATCTTGCGAATAACGGAATAAGAAATGGTAAAAACCCTCCTTGTTTAGGTAGGGGAATTACTCTAGGAACCTTAATGTTTTTCTTTCCTCCTAAACTTTTTACTACACGTTTTGCCGTTGAAAGCGCTGACTTTATTGCGTCTGTCAAATTTCCGTTAGGTTTAATTTTTTTAGCTATTGTTTTTCGTAAATGCTATAAATTTCCGCCATTGCATTTTTTCTTCTTGTTCAGATTAGATCGACGTTTATACCCCATTCCTAATTTTCTCTTTGCTTTCACGGCGGTATTGACTGCTAAAGCTGCAGTTCGTTCACCTAATGTTGCGTCTGATGATTTAAAGCGTTCCCAAGATTTTTTTTGTAAAATTTTATACGCTTTATGTCTACTATCTAAATCTCTGTAACTGATATCGTGAAGTTTGCACTGAGCATCTAATTGATTAATACCGGGTCACCGCGTGCGAGTCGTTTTTCTAACTTTTACCAGGATCGCAATACTGGTAACCAGGTAAATGCAATTCAAACGGAAGTTTATTGATTAGAGCATTCACTAAACCACCACCACCTGCACTCTTTCGCTTCTTAACTAACATTGTTTACCTGGATGGATAGAACGGGGTATTTATACCTAAATTGAGGAAAACAAATCATAGTTATTTCTTTATTCAGTAAATGCTATACATTAGATAAGCAGGACGATAATACAATATTTCCATTAAACATACAGTGTTCTGTGAATTAATATTATACTTAGCATTTATAACATCATCAATGTCTTTATAAATGTCATCATCACCACCACGGAATTCTTTCTCACGAAAACGACGGTAGTCAACAACTTGTTGTATGAAATTTTCATGAAAACACACCAGATTGTAAGATTCAAGAAATTCCAATCTATAGCTTATTATATCCTTTAATAGTTCTTCTATACTATGTGAATTGAATGTGCAAGAACAGCAGTTGTAGTTTTCTATCATAACAGTTTTCAAAATTCTGTCATATCTTTTAATCAATTCCAAATTGTAATAAATACCAAGATTGCTACATAGAGGTTCATCATATATTATATCTTCTTCTTCGTTTACAGTTGACCAGTCAATTTTATTTTCAATTTCTTGGGATCGGAAAAATTGTAATTCTACATATGAATGCCATCTTAGAAGCTCATTCCATTCCTTCATATCCAACACTACATTATCGCTTTGATCACAGTTAGCACACCCCATACGCACTACTGGTGCAAGTTTGAGGTGCGTACTGTATCCAATTTCCATATGTTTTGCATGATGAGTATCGTTCGATAGTTTATAATAAATAAAATCGATTAAGTATTCATTAGCTGCTTGTTTATACACTTGAGATAGATCATATCATAATTACTGCCACATTAATCACTTTATACCTTTTTGATATCTCGAGGTCACATGCACTTTTAAAACGTTTGCAATGGGTGCTTTGGTTTAACCCTGCTAATTCCATGTTTAACAAAACTGACTGATCTCAACACACCTCGCTGTGGTTTATATCACAAAAATGTGCCCTTGACTTAAGTACCTACTTTTAGCTTAGTAAATTATTTCACCTTGACTCCATTTAGTCAATATAAGCACCATTTGACCTTGATCTACTTTTTAGCATAGACAACAACTCGCATTCTTCTTCTTTCCATGAATTAATTCTATTTTTATACTTCTAAGAAATGTCATACGATACCCCCACTGGTCAATAATCTTTGACCTTGACCACTCTATTTTTAGACTTCTAAGAATTGTAATATGATGATGACATTGCAATTTCTATTTTTAGCTTTTGACCTTGACATACAAATTTCCCGCCAAAACGTTTGACCGCAGAGTGATCTTGTAATATGATGAGGATGATGACATTGAAATTTATATTTTTAGCAAGCTCCAAAAATTTAAAGTTCCAGCCAAAAGTTTGACCTTGAAGAGATCCAAAAGCTTACATTTCTCAACACCAGAGGGCGAGTGACCTTGAATTGGTCGAGAACCGGCCCTTAACTACTACTTTCGTTAACTTTGAAACCGAGCAGTAATTGATTTTTAATGTGAACATAAAAGTCAAGTGTTTCCCTATCTACAATGAAAGACCTTTGATTTGTGTTTAACTGAAAGAAAAACATACATAAATAACGCTCACACAGCGTTTGATAATACTCAACCTTTAATAAAATTTAGTTGCTGTAGTTGTACAACATTCAGAGAAACCCTAATACCTTTCAAATATACTAAATTCATTTACAAATTGTCTTTTGGAAGAACAGTTCAGTTTGCCCAATTTAGGTATCTAATAAACAAAGCAAAGCAACAGAAAAGAAAAGCTAACACTGGCAACTGAACGTTCCCTCAAAAGGTTAAATATAAGTAGTAAGATAAAAAAAAACAATCAATCGCAAAAAGGAACTATACTTAATTCGTTCCAATATTTCAAGAATCACACCGTATTTATTAAATAAATTCACAGTTATCACGCCAACAGATGCGACAAAAACTAGGTGGTAGTAAAAACCACGTGTAAATTAAAGAAAAAAGAAAAAGTATTTATAATACAGAAGCTGTTATGGCGTTCTATCGCGCAACTCAACAATTGAGAATGGTTTGTGCCCAGCGTGCTACTCGTCAAAAAAAAACGGTAGTTATTTACAACTACTAAGTGTGTGGTTCCAAAGCTATCAAATATTAAAATTAGCAGTGATTATTATCAATTGAAACGCTTCCAAGAACCCTTAAATATAACTTCAGTAACAAATACAGCATTTTGTGAAATGTTATTAAATACCAACAGATATAATCTTAATTCCATTGACCTGCAAAGTGTGGACTTCATATAAAGTAAGTATGACAATATTGAAATTATACTAGTTGATTATATAAAAATTATGTTATAGCAAGTAGTGCTTTAATGAAATCACTGTCGAGTAATTTCGCATAAAGAGACGATAAGGTATGTATTTAAGTACATGCGATAGATAACGATAACACTCTGACCTTTGTTTATGGGGTATAAAGGGTTACCCTAAGTAGTTACAGCACTAAAGTTGGTGTAGACGAATCCAGGGCAGCATGAAGAATCAGTGGAACGTCCACGAAGGAGTGTAGAACAGAACGTGCTTTAACTTCTTTCAGTACTAACCATTAAAATACAGGCATTAAGAGCTAACCAGTAAATACTAAGCCATTAAGTGACAACCATTACGTGATAACCATTACGTGATAACCATTACGTGATAACCATTACGTGATAACCATTACGTGATAATCATTACGTTCTAAAAGGATAAGGTAGGTAAGTATAAGGTTACATTAATTACCCCTTTTGTTGTAGACACATTAAAATGGTATGGACTGTTTTCCGTAGTCGATCGAAAGGATTAGTACTTTGTTTAGAGGTGGTACGCCTCCAAACGCTAACCAATAAGAAAGAAAAATCTATGTCATCTTACCCAAATTTTAGCAACTAGAATATTTCTTTAAAGCCGCAGTTAAATGCGAGTAACAAAGCTGGTACAGAAAGTGCAGAGAGAACCAAATATGCTTTGTCGTAGGTATGTCTCCCAGATTATACCCGAATAATCGTTATTAGAAATTTTCCAGAAGAAATGTTGAAATTTTTCTAGCGTGGCTAAGATGGCGATCGGCATAAGGAAGCGAAAACATGAACAATACTGTTTCGACCAAAAATTGTGATATAGATCGCTTTTGTATCGATAAAAATTCAATAAATTATTGTATTTTTCATGCCCCCATCTGGCGAGAATTTCATACATTAACAATTATATGCTATTAAATAAGCAAATACCAAAGTTACATTATGCCATAGGAGTATAGAGGGCGTACATGTGTACTTCTTATAATTAAATTTGTGTTGGCGAAAATTTAGCACGTTAAAAAACACACCACACACACACACACACACACACACAGATATACATATATATATATATATATATATATATATATATATATATATATATATATATATATATAAGTTGTTGATTTATATTTTAAACATCCGTGATAGTAATTACGGGACTTCACGAAGTAAGGTTAAAGAATATAAATTTGATATTTGTATGTTTACGTATATTCTAATTTACGGTAACCCAGCAGTTACAAGTGTGGTTATGGCCATGTAACGACGTTCAGTTTCTCAAAGCAGCCAAAGTGTGTTTGAAAATGTAAAGCAAGAAGCTTAAACTTGTCCTTGATAATACATCTAGCAATGTCAATAAAGTAGATGAAAGCAAAGCTGTGCTTTAGAGTGAGTAGATGTGGTTTAATTTAGTTATAACGAGTTATTTAGAACTCACATCTTAAAACGTTCATAATATATGCATAACACTATATACCAAAGGACTTTGTAATATGCACTTAACATCATTTGCAATTCAGAAATGTTTGTCCCTTGACGCTAGACAATATACTCTTCCAAGATTACTGCATAATCATTCGTAAGGTAAATCAAGATAAGATAGGTGTAAAACAAGAGACAAGTAAAGATTATATCTGTCACGTTCACTATAACAACGTTAAACGAAGAGTAAACGACATTATAATACAAATACTATTTTCTAAAGTTATGAAAGCTGTTAAACTCTCAGTTGTAAACTGTCGGTAAACTAATTAAAATTTAATTTTGGTATTTGTCTTCAAGTGTACATACAGGTGGGGTACGGCCCTAAAAGTGCATTCTGTGATAATTACCGAAAGAGAAGGAAATGATATAAAGTCTCTTCACACAACTACCAAATTACTAAAATGAAAGAACTCATTTCCTGAGTAGGGCATTTCACAAATACAAAATCTTATTCTTATTTATTATTTCCCAGTTGAATTTGTACGATTAAGATGAAAAGTGTGAAACTTCCCTTTAAGTGCAAGTTAAACATTTGATGCAAACCGGAAGTCAATGATCACACCGAAAATAGACTTTCCTGTAGGATAATGTGCAAGAATTACGTTCTTGGTTAACTAATACGACCTTATTAGCTCTTCGTCCTATAGACATAAAGTACAAGTATTAATAAAAGCCTAGGTCGTTTTCTAGCGATGCATCGTGTTCATCAAACAGTTTGAACAATTTGTAAGCGCATTCATTCATCACGTAATCTATCATCTAGGAGAATGGTTTTAAACTGCTGTCAAACACGATATGTAAGTAATCTGTAAATAAACTACTGTAGCTAGAAATTTGTAATCCTTTCATGAAAATAAAATGTTTACTTCATTCCTTTGGATGATGACTTTGATCAAGTACCTTTTACATTAAAATTATAGGCTACAATAAAGAGTATAGAATGTTTACCATGTTGTTAAATTTCGTCAAGTGCTGGGATTATATGCAACGATATAAATAATACTGCCTCGTGGGTTGTATATCTTAAATAGAAAAGGTAAGGTATTATTAATACCAATTTATTTGTGATTAATAGTAATTAACGTATTAAGTGGGGTAACCCAGTCTTATCATTCGAGCATATTTTTACCACCCGAGCGAGCGCAGCGAAGCGAGAGTGGTAAAAATATCCGAGATTTGTTAAGACGGTTACCCCTCGAAATGCGTTCATTAGTTTATCGTTCATTGCGGCAATAATTTTGAATTAATAATCACAGCCCAACAAAATAAATTTTTTTTCTTGGTATCGGAAAACTAAGAACTGATTTTGGATATTTTTGATGTGCTGATTCCAAAAATACCTGGTTTTTTTTTGTAGTAGCTCTAGTTTTTGAGATACAGGCTAATTGATCTTAGTTCTGATAAAACGCAAAAATAATGAAATTATGACATCTTTGGAGGACAAAAGTGAAATTTCATACCTAGATCATTAGAGTCTAATTAGCTAGTTTGAGTTATTTGGTATTAATTATTCATTAGTGTAAAACCCAACTTTCCAATACTCCTATCAAAAACTAATCAGTACGCCATATTACCTCGTATATATCTCTGCTTTATTAGAAACAGTTTATATAAAGACATTAGAATCTAATTAGCCAGTTTGAGTTACTTGGCATTTATTCATTAGCGTAAAATCCAACATTCTTATAGCTACCCCCTCAAAAACTAATTAATACCCGGTTACTATATTACCTCGTATCTCTGCTGCACGTGGTACAGTTTCCTATTTAATTTACATAGGTAAAGTTGTGGTATCATTTGGTATTCTTTAGTGATAAAACATTTAATTAAAATCATGGCATACAAATGCAGACGTAGCTGTGCGAATCATCCAGACGTTTTTTGCTATGTATGTGGCGAGTACACTTTTCAAGAAAGTAGAAAACCTATTTTTGAGTTTGTGAAAAGAAGTTATCTGGCCTATTTTGGCGTTCACTTGGGAGACCAGGATAAATCTTGGGCGCCACATTTCGTGTGTAAAACATGCGTTGAACATTTGCGTCAGTGGACAATCGGAAAGAGAAAGTGCCTAAAGTTTGGAGTACCAATGGTTGGAGGGAATCAAGAAACCATTACTATGACTGCTATTTTGTCTCGTAAATGTCAAAGGCATCAATCGGAACAATAGACAGAAATGGAAATATCCTGATCTAGACTCAGCTAAGAGGCCTGTACCGCATAGTGATGAAATACCCATTCCATCATTCAGCAGTCTGCCTAGGCTCCCGGAAGATATAGAATCATCAAACTTTGATGAAGTGCAATGTATAGAATCAGAAAACGACAGTGATTTTGAAGCGAATTTAGGAAGTCCCCAACGTGTTAGTCAACAAGAACTGAACGATCTCATTAGAGACCTGAACCTTTCAAAGGAGTCTTCTGAATTACTCGCCTCCAGATTAAATGAGAAGAATCTACTTCTGCCAGATACCAATATTATTTTTATCGTAAAAGAGATCAGGAGCTGCTGCCGTTTTACTCTGAGGAAAATAACCTGGTATTCTGCAACGATATAAGAGGACTCTTACAAAAAATGGGTTTGTCAGAATACATACCAAACGAATGGCGCATTTTTATTGACAGTTCAAGACGTAGTTTGAAATGTTTGCTTTTACATAATGGTAATAAATATGGCTCAATACCCATTGGTCATTCTACCAGCATGAAGGAGGCATATGAGGCAATATCACTAGTCCTGAAAAAAATTAAGTATGAAGAACATCAGTGGATGATTTGTGTCGACCTAAAAATGGTAAACTTCCTCCTTGGACAGCAAAGTGGATATACAAAATATCCTTGTCTTTTATGTCTTTGGGACAGCAGAGCTAAGGATCAGCACTGGGTTAACCGAACAACGAACCTTTGGTTGCGAGAGAGAAAATCATATTTCCACCCTTGCATATCAAGTTGGGCCTTATGAAGCAATTTGTGAAGGCTTTAAATCGAGATGGACTTTGTTATGGCTACTTGATACACAAATTTCCTGGTATGGCCCTCAGATAAGGCAGCTTATTAAAGATCCACAATTTACGGCATCAATGAATGAGATTGAATCTAACGCTTGGTGTTCATTTGTTCTAGTAGTACAAAATTTTCTTGGAAATCATAAGGCAAAGAATTATATAGAATTAGTGGAAAATATGCTTTCGAACTTTAATACTCTCGGTTGTAACATGAGCATAAAAGTTCACTACCTCCACAGCCACTTAGATGGGTTTCCAGAAAACCTAGGGGATGTGAGTGAAGAACAGGGGGAAAGATTCCATCTGGACATTAAAACTATGGAAGATCGATATCAAGGAAGATGGGGTAGCCCCATGATGGCCGACTACTGTTGGAGTCTTGAGCG